>DF239646.1:108795-174984 GCA_000507305.1 Breviolum minutum Mf 1.05b.01
GTAGGGGTACATCCAACTATCCCCTGAGCTTGGGTTTGATTTTTACATCCTTACTGGAAGGATCATCCTATGGCTTGTATGTGGTTAAAAACCAATGGTTTTCGTCCCCTACCCTTAAGCTTAGTCTACATGCATAAATGGTGGAAGTAACTCCCTTAACTAACCACAAGGTGGGCCCCTACCAGTTATAAATGGGGTTGTAACCACTATAAATGGCCGAAATGGGTGACTGGGGTTATTTCATCCTGGACCCTACTTAGTAGTGGTTTTTGGGCCCACCTTGTAACCGGTAACTATGTTGTGTTTTTTTGAGGTCGAATCCTACCAGTTGACACTTCAGGTGCTGCAACGACGTTCCGACCTCCATGCCGTTCGTGCGATGGCACCGGGGAGGGGGAGTGATCGGGAATCGTCCGGGGTGCAACGTCACGCCGGTCTATACTCATAGGATCCATGTATGGCATACACTCCCTCAAACAAATAGCTCGCCCCTGAAAATGAACTATCCAGAAAAAAACTTTGAATATGGTTTATATAACTTGCATATTGTTTGATTTTTATGATACATACATGTAGGGAAAAAGCCTTCCAGAAACTAACATATCCCCCGAAAATCGGCTTTCCCAAAAAAATAGTAATCTTCCAATGTAAGGTATATTTCCCTACATCTATGTACCCTAAAAATCAAAAAACATGCAGGTTATAATGGACCATATGCAGTGTTGGGGATAGGATCAATGTGTGGTAGATTTCCCTACATTGATGTACCATTCAAAAAAGTCACTAAATATATTGATCCTATATGGTGCAAACTTTTGAGAGGAACAACGAATGGCTGTCCTGATGTTGTTCAAGCCAGGGTGATTGGATATGATGTGGTATCAGACCCTAGGGATCCAACCACCTTCTGAGAATGGTACACCCCAATCATCAGCTGACAAGGTGATTGGATTTCTAGGGAAAGGAAAGTGCCAAGGTGGAATAGCATAGACAATTCCCAAACTTCAGGGGTTTTCTAAACCCCTTTTTAACCAATTCATCAGTTCATAATACGAAGCCCTATGACACATGAGATGTTCTCCCAACTGGTGCAGGATATGGTGCGCGCTTACACTCCGGTCCACCACTATCAGGCTTACACTCCGGTAGACATGGCTGGCTGGGAAATGCGGGGAGATAGGTTTTTGAGAGCATGATACAGAGGCAGGAGTGATCGGGAATCGTCTCCGGGGCGCAACTTCACGCAGGACCACTTAGATGTACATTCCTGTCAAATAAGATAGGACAGACGTTTGGGTACATGGGACGGAAAAAATCATATTTATACATACATATCTAGAGAAATTGAAATGTACCTATAAGATGTACAGTTACATCACTCACTGTATATCACCATACATATAGGAAATGTGACAAACATGTAGTGCTTGCATTTTGCATCATTCTCAAGTCAGCAACAGGGATCCAAAAGGTAAAGTTGTTCCAAGCCACTTGTCAAGGTGTACAGTTTCAATTCCCTTAAGTCCAGGGACAATTGGGTGTACCCCTAACAGTGTGCCCATGGTATTTCTTGTGTTCTCTAGGGAATCTTGGGGATTATAACTCATAAATACCCACTATATCCGTCTTTTATAAGGATTTCCCATAGGGGTACGTTGGTAGGGGTACATCCAACTATTTTTCGGCTATTTAATCTTCAGGGGTGTAAGGGTCATTTCTGTAATGACACCTGCCATTCCTGCCATTGTTGCTACGCCTTTGGAAATTCTGAGGCCGTCGAAGCCCCCGCCATCCTACAAGCGGGGGACCCGCGGCTTCCTTCCCACCGGGAAGTTCCGGGATTGGATCAAAAAAATGGTAACCCCCATTTTCGTTGTTGTTGTTGTTGTTGTTGTTGTTGTTGTTGTTGGAATTATGCTTTTTTTTCGTTTGGGGATATCTTGTGTTTTTTTTAATTGTGGGTAGCTCAATGTGAGGATTTTGACTAGAAAAGTGTGTTGTGCGCTCTCTTAGGAGGACTTGTAAGGGTGGAGAGCAGTCAAAATGTCAAATCCTCTGCTTTCATGAGACATAGTTTCCCCGTGCATTTTGGGTATCCCATGTATAGGTTCCTTGTCATGTTTATCTATTACACCTTATGACCTAATATATCAGTAATATCTTTTTGGTCGGCAGTTTTCCATGTCGGGTCGCTGTTCTGTTTCCCATTAGCTCAGGCCGCTGCTCTCGGGTCTGGGATTTTCAATGGGTTGGGAAAAAGAAGATCTTTGCATAAAAAAGATGAAACAGCTCCTCTTTTTGTTTTTTTGATGTTTCATTTTTCTTTAGTTGTGGTTGTTGGTTGTTGGTTGTTTGTCGTATGTTGTTTTTTTGTTGTTGTCGCCCGTTTTTTGGTTAACAAAAACAGTTGAGGAACTTGGGACCTAGGAAACTGATTTCAACAGCACCCATTTTGATCCATTTGGAACTTGCATGTCCAGATGTAAAGAAGCAAGAAAAGGGTGACATCATTCGTCAATTCGGGAGGACAAGTTCTTTAACCATGCAAGCAGTTTTCAATGCTCCAAGCGGCACTCTGCCCTTATTTCCGGGGTTTCTGAGCCCGTGTTCCGTGCCCAACCCCGCGGGGTTGGGCACGGGCATTGGTGAGGCGGGGCATGGCGACTGTCCCCATTTTGTCTCTGTCTTGTCTCGGTGAGGTTTGGTCGTGTCTCGGTCTTGTCTTTGTTTTTTTTTGGTGATCATATAAATTTACAGTCAGAAGGAACGCAAGACGCATTTTACGAAAAAAACACAAGGAATCTGGGGGGGTTAGAGCGCGCATTTTTCACGGAAAAACACAGGAGTCGGCCGGGGTGGGTCATCCGCAGCCTTTAAATTTACAGTCAATATGAAGCGAAGCCCAGGCGCATTTTACATCAGAAAACACAGCGATTTCTCCGCCGTCGGCGGGACGGGCACGCACATGTCACGTAAATTTGCAGTCGAAATGAAGGCCAGGCGCATTTTACATGAGAAAACACAGCGATTTCTTCGCGGTCGTTTGCGCACGGAGGAGGGGGTGTATAAATTACCAAGGAACAGCGATGGGGCTGATGACGTTCCTTTCGCGTGAACACATCTTTGATGCTACGGAGATGATGACGTTCCTAGCACATGAACGCATCTTTGATGCTACGGATAACTGGGGTGGTTTGGGGTGGGGTGGGGTGGGGCTGATGACGTTCCTTGCACATGAACACATCTTTGATGCTGCGGAGATGTTGACGTTCCTAGCACATGAACACATCTCTTTGATGCTACGGAGAACTGGGGNAATGTCAGCCATCCTGGTGGTGATGAGTGATGAGCCAGCAGTTGCGACTCGCATCCAGAGGTAAAGACATGTTTGTTCTTGTGGTGGAGACAACTTTTTTGAATTTACTTGGTGATTGTGTATATAAAAGCTATATGACAATATGGCATTTTTGTATGAAGCAATATGATATTTAGATATGGAATGCCACTGTTTGAACCTTAAAACCAAATTGCAACACAAAAATATGATTCCGCTGAGTATCTAAATGTTTCTATCTACTTCCCAGGAATATTGGCAAATGAAGGTAATGTCATCCTGGTGGTCACTATTGCTGGGAAAGGGGGACACGCCCAATGGATTATATGGGTTAGTTTTTCAATTACATATACAATAAATATAACATATATCATTTTTAATTATAAATGTATTTATATATATATATATATACATATCCTAGACGCTCAATCTATGGACTATTTACGAAGATGTAATTAAAATCAACGAAATGTAGGTGAATAGACTATACATTGAGAGTTTGGGTATAAGATATATTTATCTATTATAGTCATAGTTAGGGAGCAAGAAAACAAGAAAGCTGAGCTACCATGAGCCCTTCATTCTTTGCTGGAAACTCATGAACCTAGAGAGGAGAAGATTCAGGATGTGGAAATCAGTCTTTTTCAGGTTCTCAGCCAAGAACATTCCCGAAAAACTACGTAAGCTTTTGCAAAAAACAAGTCTATATAGATTATTCCAGTGGATTTATGCTTCGGTTCAACGAAAAGTTTTTGGTGGGTATTTTCTAGGTTGGCATTGAAAACTTAGGGCTTGCTTGATGGCAGGTGTTTTTTCCTTGGTGGGTTTAGCATCACACTTCTATACTGTGATTTCTCCCACACCCAGGATGCAATCCTCAAAAATAGAGGATTCATGTATGTTTTTTGGATGTTCTTATCTTCAAATAAGTCAACTTAGTGGTGATGAACCAGCATCCCAGGGGGAGGACTCGCATCCCTGGTAAAAACCTCACTGCCTGAAAGGGGCAGCAGGAGGCCGGAGGAAACCAAAGAGGCAACGATGACCTAATATATTTGAGCAGTGATCATTTCACCCCGGTTGGTTGGGTTATAACGGGGGACTAAACTAAAACCCATGCAGTTGATATAGGGATTATTTCGTAAGCCGTTATAAAGATCCTTTTAAACCAACAAGTATTTCATGGAATGTCAGGGTTTTGTTTCCCATTTTCTCATCATCACCATAAAGCTGAGGAACACGGGAACAGATGCAGCTATGGAATCTCTATATGCATCCATGTGTCCAATGAAGCACGGCGAAACGGCGGCGAAAAGGACTAAGGTGAGGTGGTTTTAGGTTCATGTTTTGGAAATGTTTAGCCCGATGGTTTGGTTTTCATTGAAAGTGACATGATCCAATTTGACGAGCAGATTTGTTCAAAAAGGTTGGGAAAACCCACCAACTAGAGGTGCTTTCTTTGATTTTTGATTTAAGGGACGGTTTAGATGGCAATTGCCCATATCAAGCAAGCTTGTCCCAAATGGAGTTTGGATAGCATTTTCGAAAAGAACAGTATTGTTCCAGAAACTCTATCGCAGGCAAGTTTCTAAAACTGTATACACAAAATATCAGTGTTTGAAAGGAAGAACCTTTGCCAAAAGTGCCAAAGTATATGTCATTTCCTTCAGGCTGTAAACCCCCCAAAAAAAAATCGACCATAAATGTAGGTAAAATATATCGTTCGTCCCATGGATCCTATGAGAAACACATGGGCCCAACCTATGGTTTAGCCGTTTTGCCATAAGGATCACTTCAATGCAGTGCGTCACTTCCAGCTCGGCTACTTGGTGACAAAGTTTTGGGAGGCAATTGTGACCGTGTCCCGTTGATTTCAAGGTCATCTTAGGTGCGTCAACCAACAACTGGGTGGTGGTTTCAAAAATTTTTTATTTTCACCCCTATTTGGGGAAGGTTTTCCCATTTTGACTCATATTTTTCAAAGGGGTTGAAACCACCAACTAGAACAAACATGAAGAAATTGTTTCAGCATTTTTTGTTGCATGTGTTTTTTTCTGGGAGGGGGCAAGCGGATGGATGGAAGGTGATGTAAGGACTGGATTCGATGTCATTTGACATCTCATCTCCAGTTTGGGGCAAAGATTCAGCCTCCAACCCTCCCTATATATATATATATTTATATTTATATATATATATATATTTATGTGTGTGTGTTTTTTGTTTTTTTGGCGACTAATTTTTAATGCTTCTACCATAGTAAATCACCATTTTGCACCACCATTTGGGGAATATGTTTTTATATTTTCCAACCACCAAACAAGCAAATCTAAGTCTATGAGTTTATTCTTTAAGGTCTCGTGATGGTTTAGTAAGAGAAACCATTGACTCCAAAAACGGCCTGAAGACATTGGGGCCAAGTTTGCTCAGAATTTCATGTTGACTTCACTGGTGTGTTTTTTTTTGACCTGGGAAAATGCAGCTGGTTTGGTTCGTACAATGATATTTGACGGCTGGTTGCAGATTGATGTTGTTGGTCCTTTACTCGCTATTCTTTTTTGATCCAAGGATGTCCATGGATATCCTGATATCCTTTATTCATTCTTAAGCTTAAAGTTTAAATTATGGGTGTTTTTTGTGAAAACATGTTGACAAACAAACATGCATTGATTATTTGATCTACCAAAACTATATTGATACACCCAGATTGTTTTTTTGTATTAATGAAGCTTTGTATCAGTGGTTCTGATGGTGTGCGCATTCATTCTTTTAGTTTCCTATCCTGCTTTGCGTGGTTGTTTGGGTTCAAAAAAAGAGGTAATGAACTAATGAACAGTAATTAGCCAGGTCTCCCAGTTATACGATCAGAGGCTCTTTTTAAAGATCACTAGATGAAACCAACTAGGATTTCATGGAATGTAACGTGTTTTTTCTTTCACCGCTCACCTGCGTTCGGAACTAGGGGTACACCTAGATCATCCTGGATGACGTTAACCAACCAGATTTGACACTTCTGACCCTGCGAATTTTGAATGTTGGCCAAGGAGTGTTCCAGTATCATACAAGGACAAACACCCGGGCCGATCGTTATAAATGGAATTGTGAGCCCCTACAAATGGCCGAAAACAAATGGGTAACTGGGGTTAGAACCCCTATATTGTAAGCAAAGTTCGGGGCCCTTACTCATAATTGCTGGGGGCCCACTTTGACCCAAACGGTGTTTTTTTTGCTGCTTGGAAAAAGTGGAAAGGGACAAGGTGAGACTACCTAGGATGTTTGAAGAAAGCTTGAGGTTTATACAGAAGAGAATCTACGTCCCTTGACTGGTTTCAGTTGATTGGTTTTTAACGGTGAAGCAAAATAGAAGGGGAAACCTCAGTTTTGCCACTCTGGAAGGGAGCTGGTTTCAAGATGGAGGGAAAGGCGCCAACTTGTTGGAACCCTGCCAAGCAGGCCAATGTTTTTCCAAAATTTTAGGGCATTAAACGGGCCTTTATATGATTTTAGCAGGAAAAAATGGAGTTTGAACTTAGATATTTTGGTCATACATGTTTGCGTGTGTTTTTTTCTTATCATGACATGTTTTTTTTTGGGGCCGGGCAAGCTCATGTCACCAGCGCTCATCTCCATGAGATTTTGCGGTGGGTCCAAAAGCAGCTTGGCCAGGACAAAGTGGGCCAGCGATCACCAACTTTACAAATATGGAAGGTCAATGTATTCAGGAGCACGAAACGAGAAACGAACCGAGCCGTTTGTTATGTTCAAGAAATTGATCCGTCCTTTATTCAAAGGTATGTACAAATTTGCTTGTAAAAAACATTCGAACGTTGAAGAAAAAAGTCTTTTAACAACCACAACAATTGTTGAAGGAAATGATGATTTCTGCTTGAAACGTTGGAGAGGTCACAGTGTTGATTCAAGTTTCTTTTTTGGGGTAAAAGGGATGTTTTTCCCTCCAGCCCCGAGTGTCGTGAGGAAGGGTATTCCACCGGAAAAGGACGCTTGGACCTGCAAGAGGGGGGTTTGCCAACAAGTTGGGATCACCTATACCCCCTTAGTATTTGGACAAGTTTTGTTGGGCCAGTATGGGACCTTAGAATGCTATAGAATCCTCGAATCCTAGCTCTTTTTTGGAGTTTTCTCATCAAATCAGTAGCCTAAGTTCCCACAACACTATTGACAAGATCTTGCAATCCTGCATTGCCCGATGAATTAACATACTTGTGATTTACATATCAGTTTTCATTTCGGAGTTTGAGTGGTGCATCATGTTTACCTACAATATCCTACAATCATGCGAATTGATGCCCCACTGCCCCACTCCTTTGAAATACTTCCATAGTAATGCATGTAATGCTCTAGTAAGGGATAATGGTTGCTAATACTCCCCGGTGCTATACGTATGGTCAATCCTATGACGACCACTGGATGTAATGGTAGTTTTCCAAAAATAACCACGAGTTGTGCTTATTATAGTTGCAGTTTACTAAGTATGATATATCAAATGTACGTTCACCCGCAGTATGATTCTATCACTCTAAATTGGGCGTATCCGCAAACCTTATCATGGCAGTCAAACTTAGAAGTGGTTATCCCATAGGATCCATTTGTGTGGTAATACTACTTACCAAATATTTGAAGACATTTATGTATTATATATAGCTATACTATTATAATTATTCAATTTAATTTGTATGTTTAAATCATATACGCCAAAAACAATCAACCAAAAAAGCTGGTAAATATACACATCCACAGATCTTCTGGTTTTTCCTTGTGTTTTTAGGACATCTTGAGACCACTGGAAACATGACTTTTGACTTGACCAAAAATGCTCCGTGCGAAAGGTACGGCAGGTGCAATACCCCAAAGCCGACCGCTGCCGCTGTGGTTTCTGTTTGCGTTTTATTTGTGCCTTCCAAAGTGAAGCACAAAATGAAATCTGAAATATATGGCTGTTTCCCAAAATAGGGGTACCCCTAAATCATCCATTTTAACAGGGTTTTCCATTAGAAACTTTTTTTTTGGGGGGGTACCACTATTTTTGGAAACACCCATATCCAAATGTCATGTGAATTCTGGTGGTTATTACAAAAGTGCGCTGGGTGCAAGCCCCCCCGCTTCCCAGTTGATAGTTTCCACCAGGATGGCATTGCATGTTTGAGCAGTGGATTCCTATATATGAACCTTATTTGCCACTATTATTGGGAAGGGGGACAGGGCGGTCTTGATAGGAAAATGAGCGGCTGATCAACCAACCCCCCCAACGTACCAGTCATAAATAAGGGGTATAAGAAGGCCTTATTTAGGGAACCAATGGTTAACAAGCCCTTAATAGAGCCATATTTCTTGGTGAAGGGTTAGTTAGCGGGGGACTGGTTTGACCAGTCATGATCCTGCCGAAACATCCCTTTTGGATGGTGATAACGACCATCCCTCGAAGGGCAAAGATCATCCCTTCGAGTCTAAGGGTAACCCTCGACCCAAAAGAGCATTCTTCACCATTCAGTGGAATCAAGTCTCCGCGCGTTCAGGGAATTGACATTTAGATACTAACAAGAATTGTGGTTTGGAAAAGAGATGCTTCAAATAACACTGCTGTGTTTGTTTTGTTGATTTGCATCAACCAATAAGTTTCTAGACGTTATTGTTGAGACAAGACGCCTTCCTTTTTCTTCTGCGAGCATCCAAAAAAGACAAGAACGTGGCGAAGGAAGGTCATGTCGCCATTGGAGCTGTGCAAATTATAGCGATCTTAGCTGAGGTAACCGATCATTTTTATTTGCATGCAAAATGTACCAATATCAGGTGTTCACATGGAACAGGTTATAAATCTCTGTGTATACCAAGTGATATGAGCACACAGGAATTGAGCTCAACTTCGTGCAATTGGAGAAGTTGATGTTGGATCATTTCCCCATCCTAGAGTTTTTCGGAAGTTGATACTGATACCCTCCCTTACTTCGTCGTTCGCCCCTGAAACTATAACCGTATTCTCAAAAAATGAGCCTTCCCAAAAAGGAACGTTAGTCTCCCAACTGCCACTTTTCTGGTATGAACTGCTAGTTTTAGGGAGTTTATTCTTGTTATTGTGGTCAAACCTATCCAAGCGGTTCTCTTTTTTCATGGTGGAATCCTGGTACACATGTTTGAAACGTGATGATTTAAAGATGGTCTTTGCTGGAGCTTTCGCATATCCTGCATCTAGAATCGGGATATGTTTCGCCTTTTTTACCCGAATCAGCCGAATCGCCACAGTGTTACTGGCTTGCCAACTCATGTCCAAAATAGACTGATTCTTTTGGAGGTGACTATGCAGGCTTGAATTGACATCTTAAGTGGAAAGTTGATGGAAAAATGTTCGCCTTTTTTTGTTTCTTGATGTTGGACGAATTGATATTGAATATATAGATATGTAACTATGTATATTTTGATATGCCTTTTGAATAGCCATATTTAAAAGGAGTTACATAACGTTTTTACAGTGCCTATCATGTTTGGGAATTATCCATCATTCAATAGTCGTACCAATGGCACAGAGGACGCAACCAAATACGGATAAACTGTACATACCAAACAAGGGTTTCTTTTCAGAGCTTTTCCGTCAGCTGCCGTTGCCCGATCCTATGAAGCTACTTATACAAGCTCTTGTTGTAGCTTGTCTTGATGGATTTGTGTTGGGGACAGGTTGGTTGACTACCACCCCACACACAGGATGCAATCGTCACCACCAGGATTATGAACCAATTTTAGGATCTGGAATTTTAAGCTGAACATTTGTGACTGGCATCCTGGGCTGGGGGGGGGTAGACTCGTAGGGATACAAGGAGTCACCCCTTGTAGGGATGACTTTCCACATGTTTGAGCCAACCAGGGATCCCATGCCAAACCTTCAATTTGCCCACAGTTTTTTTTGCATCCCAACGGTTGGGATTTTTTTTTACCTTTCGGGATCCCCTCCCAAAAAGGGTCCCCAGCAAAATTTTGCCCCTGGAAAAATTGGAGATGGATGTTGCTTACAGGACGATGGGTCCATATGGGTCCTGGTCCCTTATGAAATGGTCCCTTAAAAAAGGGGCTTTCAGGGAGGTACATTTTTTGGGGGGGGGTCGGTAGGCAACAACGAAAACGGAGCCAAGCGATGGGAGAACAGCATTCTTCACTGTACCTTGATGGAGCTCATAATTTATCTCATGATTATTTTATGATGGATTTAAACCAAACAAATTCTGGGAATGTGTCCAAGTTTCCCCTCTACATCCCTCTACCAAAAACTGGTCTCCCCATCGGTTTAAAGGTTTTCATGGGTATTTATGCTGGGTTTGAATCATCAATAAATACATTGTAAAGACTATAGACTTTAGTGTCTCTGAAAGAGCTTTTGGGTTTCTGCCAGATTTAAAACCTAAAAAGGATCCATGTATAGTAGATTTTTGTGCCTACGTTTGCCAGAAAAAAATCAAGCCAATCTATAGGCAAATATATTACCATGTATCATTCTATACCTAGAACCTCGGGGTGCCAAATGGATGGTAACGTGGGGGGTTGCCCTTTAGGGTCCCAGGTTCAAACACCATTCTTTGGGTGCTGATGCATTTTGTATATACAGTATATACATTTACATTTATGTTCATATATTTATGTAACTATATGTGTTGAACATGTCAAAACAGTGTCGTCCATATGTCTATTTTCACATGGCTCTCAAGCATTGTGGTAGTTCACCCATTGATGCCATCGCCCAGGTTTCAGCAGTTGCTGAGACGTCAAAACTTTTGGAACTGCTTAGTGACCTTCAAAGTGGAGGCACGGTGCGACGCTTGCAAAATGTATCTTGCCTTCCATTAAAGGAAACCATTTGGGATCTGTTTACCCTCCCGCAAACCAACAAATCCCATCATATCCCCTACAAAGAGGCACTTTTGAAGATGATTTTTTCCTTTTCCTTAGAACATGGGGCTATTCCAGTTCAGCTATGCTAGTTTACCAACAGGGTGGGCTGTTTGCCTGCTTGGCTGCTTGGCTCAATATCTTGAGGCCACCTTGGCACCATTGACATCTGCATGCACCACGGTGTGTCCAAGCATGCAAGGAGCCTATGATGATATCGAGCCATGGCTTTGTACAATGAGAAAACACGGCTGGTGGGGCAGTTTCTTTGAGAATAAGGTATGATAATTTTTCATGGTAAACTAGGGAAGGTGCTAAATATGTGGTAAACTACTAGTGGTGGTCCTACGTACTAAAGTTGCTTTAAACTACTAGAGGTGGTGGTTTCAATTTGTTTTCCCGGAACTTTGGGGGAGATTTTCGTTTTTGAAGAACTAGTTTTTAAAGGGGTTGAACCCACCAACTAAGCACATGAAGCAAATTGAGCAACCAGCTTGGAGTTAGATAAGAATTGGCCAGCTACTGGGATTCTAGGAGTGTTGATCTCACGCAGGCAAGAGAAAATCACCAGAAACATTTGGGGGCTGAAAATGTTGAATGAGAGAAAATACACGGTCACCTGGAGTATATATTATTCAAGGTAGTGAAATAGAACTCACCTAGTCTGTTGGTGTCAATTTCGGGAGGCACAAGAGGCACTTCACATGACCAAAAAAGAAGCCTCACTACCTTCTCAGCGTATTTTTGTTGGCAAGAGGACGAAGAAGATGAGGGATCATCAAATTGCCCAAACATTGGGTGGGGGAGGATGAGGTACTTTGCCGGAACCATCGTAAGCATTAGCCAGAAATCTAATTACCATAGAAATCAACCAAATGTTGGTAAATATACCATACCTTGGGTGTTTGGGTGTTTATATGTATATATTGACCCTGGTGGTTTTGATTCAACTTCAACAGCAGCTGCATCTCAGGTAGCTGCAACTTCACGGGCAGCTACAGAACAACTGGATGTGACCTGGCCTTTGGCATGAAAATTGTGGGATTTTTGAGGGTTCTTTGATCAAGGGACAAATGGGTGTATACCCCTAACAGTGCACCCATGGTACTGGTATTTATTGTGTTTTTTAGGGATTCTTGGGGAAATACCCACTATATAGGGCGTATATAGGAATTTCCCGTTGGTAGGGGTACGTCCAAGTATCCTCTGAAGGGTTATTTGATGAAATCATCTACCCTGCAAGGTGGGCCCCGAGCCTAGATATAAATGGAGGGACAAGGCGACACTGTAAATGGATGTAAATGGCAGAAAATAAATGCATAGGTAACTGGGGTTATTCTGACCTTTTGTATGGAACAACCAGAGCTTCCTAATGACACCCTGGGGCCTCAAAACAGGTGGTTTTGACGTCCCATGACATGTTAAGGATTCTTAGGGTACTGCATCTAGGTGTGAACAGTTTCAAAATACTTTTTGGGGTACATATCCAGACAATCCTAGGGAGGTAGCCAGCTTGTAAGTGGTGCCTCTTTTTTTAGAGGGTGTATCATATCTTCCATTGGAAATGTTTTGTTGGTTTGGTCTTGTAGTCTTCAATGTTTGCCGCGTACAATGTCACAAGTTTTTGTACCAGTCATGTCCATTGCATGTGAACGAAACTAGGGTGCATCGGTTCGAAATCCTGCAGGACATGCGATGTTTTGCATGTCCTATTGTTTTTCACTCCAATGGGCGCGCTTATCTTGAATTATTTAAAAGGTGATTTTTCACCTTGTACTATGGTAAACCACCTTTTGAAACCGCGATTTTTTGAGAATATGTTCTCCAAGCATCTTAAGCAAACCCAAGTTATTGTATAGTGAATCTTACTGTTTTCAGGGGACCACTCCAACAAATGAGTTCTTTCCGCCGCCAGCCAGCCAGAGGCAATGACGGAACTCTTTGCTGCATATTGCGCTAATCGTAATGCCATCGCTTGTGGTGTAACGAGTCAGGACGTGTTCATTTTGGAGTTGAAGACGAACCCACGGGAGTGGTGATTTTGCCGGTGTTTTTTTTTTGTGTGGTCATGTGTTTGCTGCTAAAAAAGATGATTGTTTTGAAGCAAGACAACATCACTTTTTGACCAACCTGTATGTTTTGCATGCTGGATGATTTGTATTTGATTTATATAATATACCAAAAATATAGATGCCATATGCATATTTTTCAGCGACACCTTTTCTGAAAGCCCACGGGCTGGTGGTGTGGTGGCAGTTTTTTTGTTGGAATCCTTTGTTATTGTTCAAACTGCATCTGGTCGGGGATTGCCTTCGCTATTTCTTTGATGTGAGTTGTATAGAAAGCTGATAATTGAGCAGGAGTTTTATAGTTGAATAATATGAACCAGTTTTTCTTTGAGTTTCATGTCAGAAGGTTTTTTGTAAACACTTCTCCGTTGACTCGGCTGTTTCAATTTGGTTAGCTTGCTTGAAAACCGGGACACGATTTGTTCCAAATCCAGGACTGCCTCGCGGTTTTGGGTGGAGAAAGTGTGGCCTGGTCACAAATCATAAAGATACAAAAAGGGTTTCCACCCCATGGAGCCTCCAAGGATGGGGAACATGGTGATTTGTTATTAGGTTTACCATCGATTCCTTGTGAAGATGTGGGTTTTTTCAATGCCTCAAACATATTTACCCTTTTGGGAACTAACAATAGATCCCCTCCCAAAAGGTGGTGATTTGGGATGTACTGGATCGCCTGGATGTCACCCAATGTCACGAACCGATTCTTCCTGGCCGGCCAGGAAGGGCCATTGGCAGGTTGGTCTACTAGAATTTATCCAGCATACATGTGTTTGGTATGCAAGTTGAAAGATAGAAGTAGCCTTATTTCATTGTTTCCGTTTCAGACATCCGGCTACCCTGATGATATGGAAAATATCATATTTTTTTCCATTAGGTTTCACATATGTCCATACAGGCTCAAGTATTTTTTAAAGACATGCAGATTGAAGGCGCAAGGGTAGTATGTTTTGAATTGATGAGTTTGCGTGCGTGCTGTTTTTGTAGTTCTGGTATGTGGGGTCACAAAATTCTAGCGGGAAGATTTCACAAGGAAAATACGGCAAATTCATTCAATTTTGGAGATCATTCGGAGTACCGTCCTGTAAACTACCCTAGCCCCTGCAAAGTTACCTTCCCAAAAGGAAGTTTCATTTTCCAAGCATGTGTTTGCAGGGCTTATGTTAAACTTCGGGGGTGTACCAAACGAACACCATTGAAGACCTAATCAGTGAGCAAAAACTGTAACTTGCATGGTTGGAAGATGGAAGACAACTTTTTGTTTTGCCTTTCTTAATCCATTTTGAGATGGTGGTTTAAATTATTTGATTTGTTTGTGTTCCTCAATTCAATCCAGCTGCTTTTATGGAAATGATCCAATTTGGCGAGCAACTGGGTGGGAAAAAGTTCAAACCACCAGGTGAACCCTCATTGCTTCAAACATTTGGTGATCTATTTTTTGGGGAGACCAGAGTGACATCATTCCCAAAAAGTCTAATGAGTCTAGTACGGACATACTCCAAAAATCATGTATTATTCTTGTTTAATCTTGGTTTTATAATCACCCTCCTGGGAATCCCTTGCAAGGCACTTTTGAGTCGGTGATTGGACCCGGCTTTCCACAGGTGGGATATAGACTCGTTACCTGGAAGGTCATAAGAAATCTACTGTATCTATATATTTATATTATCTACATATCTGTTTATATATTATATCCATATACATATTTAGATTTATTTATATCTATATATATATTTCAATTTTCAACTCACCAAGTACATACAATGCCCAACCTTGGGAGAGTGCCCTAGGATTTAGTGTCCACGATGAACTGCGTATGTGATGCTTGCCCCAGCTTTCCACGGATCTATGAAGGCGGGGTGAACGAAGTCCTGGAAGTTTTTTGTTTGTTTGTTGTTGTTTCTTAGATTTCGGTATAGTCTAATATAAAAGTTATCAAAAAGAAAACCTTCTAGTTTGTGAAGTCTGAAAGTGATTAAATGTTTATTATAACAACCCTACGCCCTACTTATACCTAGGTTTTGGGCCCACCTTGAGCCGTCGGAATGTTCCCCAACGAACTTCGACCAGCTGATCGGAAGAATGATATCAGTCTCCCCGTAGTTGACTTGCTAATCGTCTATATAGCTACCCACCCAGAAAACTAACATGACAATGAAAAATCACCATGTTTAACAAGGGATACATCTTCAAATGGTTTGGTTTTCCATTGCCATGTTAGTTTTCAGGGGAGTTACATCCCAAGTTGAACCGCAACCCCTCCATTGAATCCAAGTCTCACAGATCTTTGGGGTTGATTTTTGGTGGAAAAAAATGCCTCCTCATGAGATGTTTGGATGCCTAGGGGCCCACATGTATTTCACATGAATTTCCAGTGATCGTTTCGAGAACAACAGGCAGCCTTCCCCTTTTTTGGGATGGAATACCAATAAGGGGTGGGGTATGATTTGATGCATCCAGTTACAGTTGCTCTCCACCCTTGGGTGATTGAAATGAGATCTTCAGATGTCTGGTGGCCAGGTGGCCAAGAGTGTCCTGAGTTGTAGCAGTTGTTTACCCTTTGATTCTGCCATATTATTCTCAACAAATATCTAATTGATAAGCCTTATCAAGTAGTTATTGTAGTTCTAAGAGTATAGGCATAGACTTGTTTTTCGTACCGCCCATCAGTCTGGTACTCTCAGAATTTCACCATTTCATTGAAATTCAACACTTCCCGCCCAAACAATCCATGTATGGTGTATTGACATACATTTACCATTAAAAAATAAGCCATCCATGTGGGTAAATATACCATGACCATGGATGATACTGATGATGGTTCAGAAATCCTGCTAACCAGTTGAGGTTGATAGTTGCTGCCATTTTTTTCGACTTGTTTTCATATATCCCAGGTGGTTAGCCGGATTGCTTCCATCAACAGCATTAGATATGATTTCGCGGATAATATTGAACCCATTTAAACCATATTCTTTTGAAAGATGCTGATTCTCCATAAGAAGCCATCCATGTGGGTAAATATACCATGACCATGGATGATACTGATGATGGTTCAGAAATCCTGCTAACCAGTTGAGGTTGATAGTTGATGCCATTTTTTTCGACTGGTTTTCATATATCCCAGGTGGTTAGCCGGATTTCTTCCATCAACAGCATTAGATATGATTTCGCGGATAATATTGAACCCATTTAAACCATATTCTTTTGAAAGTTGCTGATTCTCCATAAGAAGCCATCCATGTGGGTAAATATACCATGACCATGGATGATACGTGCCAGGCTTAGATGAAATCTATCGAAGCAATGCTCCTGCTACGGACCCCTCGGTGCTGCAAGTCTTGTGTCCGATGATCGGAAGTCTGAAGTGTGTTCCTCGATTTTTGTCGTTTATAGGGCGGAAGTGTTTGGTTGATGGCATTGGTGTGTTAGGAGAGTGGGTATATCATATTATACTGTATCTATTATATCGAAATGAATTTGCATACTCTCCCTGAAATACTAACATAGCCCCTGAAAATTGATGGTTGGAAGAGGTACTTGGTGAGGTCAGCTTGTATTAGATCCCTTTGCCTCCAACTATCCAAGTTTGGTTCGGTTGATGTGCATGTTATTTTCAAAGAGGCAACAGCCTACCTACACAGTCTAGACATGCAGGATTTACCAGATATTATGAGGGTTTTAGTAGCGATATTCTATTGTTGCGAATCAGCTCGTGACTTTGGAACAGCAAAACCTTAACTGACACGCTAGCCCGGAATTCCTTCGGTGACAACTACGTGGTGGTTTGAAAGATGTTTTTTATCTTCATCCCAATTTTGACTATTTAACATTGTTCAAAACTGTTTAGAGCCACCACTTTTTTTCACCCATGTTGTTGTTTCTTCCCTCCCTTCCGTCCCCCCACCCCACGGCCTTTAATCAATCCAGGGTCCTGTCAACAAGAAGTCGTAAGGATCCCCATGGCCCGTCAACCCTGCCCAAATGGAAATATTATGGGGAAACAAGTGATGTATTGTTGTTTCGGAAAAACACACGGGAACACATGGAAGCAACGTTGGCACAAAATTGGTATCGACAAGGAATCAAAGAAAGAAAACACACAACAAATGGAATAGTTGGTACGAATCTTGGTTTGATTCCTTTTGATACTCGGATACCTATTATAGGAATGTTGTTTAGAAGATAGTACCAATAGTTGTACCAAAAGGTTGAATTTCGGTATTTCAACATTCCAAATAGTGGAAGAAAACAAAGGGACATATAACATTTGGGAAACTCACGTTTTTCCACGAAGATTTGTTGAAATCTCGCATTGGTGAGGTGACAACCAAGACACAATGTGCCGCAACTATCAATGGCACGTTGGGTGAAACCTTTGCAGAATTTATCAAAATTGAAAGTACTTGCTACTTGGCCAAGATTTCAAGAATGATTTGGATGAAAGTCTGAAAACAGCATGTTGAAATACTTGTATTTGCAAGATGGTTGGAACTTGTTTTTGCAGAGAATGTTGATTTGTTCAATCATTGTTGAAGCGCTACACCTTGCAAAAAAGGGTTCTTCAAACTTCAAACTGCAGGGATAGCTGGTTAGTTTTCTTAGATGTTCATGTTGGATACTAGATATTTGATAGCACCTTTTCTGGAGAATGTTCGGGGTTGGGACATCCCCGACTGAGATTTTGGGTGGCATCTCCTGCGAACTGTCCCTTCATCCACTACTAGTCAGTGATCTTGTGGAAGCGAGTAATTCATTTCCAATTTGAGCCCCAGAAATATTGTAGGTAGTTTCAGATACCATTCCTACACAAACGCCTTTCAAAAAAAAACAGAACTTAAAACGCACGTTAGAACAAATCGTCTTTCAAACATCATTTCTCAGGAACTGAACTGTTAGTTTTTTTAAAGGGAGCGGTTTGATTTTTTACTTCAAGATTTGAGAAAGATGAAGTGAGGCGCCAGAATGTTCGACGATTTTTTTAAGTGGGTGTATCGATCCAAATGGCTTGTAAGCCTTATATAAAAGCCACCAGGGATCAGAAGGTTGGAAATGCTGCCTTAGAAATTTTAACATAGCCCCTGAAAAATCAATGGTTGGAAGATGCATTGCCTACTGACATAGTCCCTTTTTGGGGGGACATGTTAGTTTTCAGGGGTGTAGCCATCATTGATGAGAGGATCAACCTGATGGTCACTGGTAAGGGGGTTGACATCCATCATTGATCCCTCGGTGATGGTATATTCTACCTACATTTACCATAAAAATGAATCGTTCCTGTAGGTAAATATAGCATCCATGGATGCTATGGGTAGAGTATCCAGTTTTGCCGGGAATCGAACTTGATACGTCGGGTATAAATGTGATTTAATTTGGGTTGGTCATACCACCACCAATGACTCATGTGAATTTGAGGGTAGCGCCTCACCCCAGGAAACGAGGCTTTATTAGGTGATTATACATGGGGAAGTCATGGTGGTTAGTCATCTTTAAGTTTAAATCTATAAGCAGTATCATTCCTTTACACTCTAAACAAAGTGTACATCTATAAACAAACAAAAAATAAATTACATACATTAGTCACTGACAGAACGTCTATGTATCGACATAAAGGATTTACTGGGTTTAATGTTTTTAATATCTATAGACGTCTAGAATGTATATTATATTTTTGATTTATACACATCTTCAAAGCTTCTTTTCATAACCACAAAAACCTGTCCGCATATCAAATGCAAACAGTACGAAGCATTTCAACCCCAGCCGTTCGCTGCTCATTCGAACAAAAGGTACCTCCGGCGGCTATTCCACGGAGCCTGGGTATTTTATTGTCATTTCACACCGGGAGAGCAAAAGTTGGGCAAAGACCACATCTCCGGTAAGACAGGGGTTGTGTTTTAAGAAATTGCCCTGGCTGGTGGAAAAGCACAATTTTTTCCCATAGGAGATACATCTTCAAAATTGGTTGTTCTTCCATTGTCATGTTAGTTTTCAGGGTTGTAGAGGTCTAAAGTCCAATAATGTCTACGGAGCTGTTGGAAGAGTAGAGTGAAATTTAGATTTCACCCAAGCTGTGTTTTCTTCTATCCCTTGGGCGTTTGAAAAGAAGTGTTTTTTGTTTTGGGAAATCACAGGATGTTTATTCGAACAGGAGCCGGTTGGATGTTTGTTGTAAAGACTTAGCCAGAACTTCAAGATGAAGACCCCCAAACATGGAAAACATGTTTAGCAAAGATGTTTAAGCTCAATTGACATAAATGAATGCATCATACAATTATCTACCTGGCCCCTCCAAGGGGTGCCAAATGGATGGGAGTTGGGGTGCCATTAGGCAACCCCTTAAGGTTAAAACATGCACGGTCCGTGCTGGTAGTGTGGTAGTGTGGATTATCGATGTTGGTGAGACAAAAACCGGCAAGTTTGAGTGAGCTCCCTGGTGTCGAGCAACACCAAGGACTTTCCTGCCGTTCGTGTCAGCAGCTCTTGTGCAGCAGCCTGCCCCACAGTGACAACTGCATATGACTATTTGGATGCTGTGTTGCAGTTTGTCAAGGGATCATTGGGCTGTTCCAAAAGAAAACAGCGCACACATGCTACTGGGGGTTTCTATGAGGCTATCCCGCAAGTTGTAATGATGATGTAATGATGTATGTATATTGAATTGGGCAAATTACAGCGACCTCCGCCGTGGCCACCCCAAGTGGTCCTTTAGTCAGGGAATCCCTCAAAAATGACCAACAGATTCACGTTTTGGATACAACTTAGGGGTTTCCCCAAAGCTGGCAGGTGCATGCCCAACTATCCATCCCTTGATTTTGGTCCGCAGGCAAAAAATAGGGTCCTTTTGGGAGAGTACCCTCGCAGTTGTTCCATTCTTTCGTATTATTATTTCTCATTCTGGCCGGTACAATCCACATTTTATTATCTAGTCTCCCCAAATCGCAAGGACTTTTCAACTGAAATTTGAAAGATTTTAAAATTTATACATTCCGATAGTGCACCTTTCAGATAGCTTTTCCAAGCATCAAGCTCCGCGTTTTTTT
This sequence comes from Breviolum minutum Mf 1.05b.01, assembly GCA_000507305.1. Lineage (NCBI taxonomy): Eukaryota > Dinophyceae > Suessiales > Symbiodiniaceae > Breviolum > Breviolum minutum. Next base: position 129,123 of record DF239646.1, read on the forward strand.
TTTTGGGCGGGGGGGAGGCCCCGCGCCCAAAATCACATTCAGAGTAGGCTTATGCGCCATGAATATTAAATGGTTATCAGGCATGATAATAGCAACAAGTTCGAGGAAACAGGCGGTTGCTTCTCATGAAACCCTTCTCCTTCCCAAACCCAAAGGTGCTTCATGAAAGGATGTTCTACTTACACCATGCTTCGACCACAGCTTCTCAAGAGTCATTCTTCCCCTTTGTTGTTCCACCCACCCTCCAAAAAGGACGGCATTAACGTATAGTTTTAAGAACACGTGGAATCACCACCTTAACGAAAAAAACGCACCAATATTGGTCACGAGCTTCGCCTGTCAGGAGAATGTATCAATGGATTCTACCGACCTGCATGCCAACGTGCGTTCAGTGACATGTTTTGATCACAGTTTTGGTGGGGATGGCCATAGCGGGAAGGGCTGGGGGCTTTGGGATGGTAACTTTATATTGCATAGAATCCATGTATGGTATATTATACCTACATTTACCATCAGTTTTCAACGTCACGTGCAAGGTGGACCCACCAAAAACAAACAGTTTTGAGTACATATGGGGTGAAATAACTAACTCCACACATATGGGGTTGAAATAACCCAATTGATTGATTATCCCATTTATGTTCGGCCATTTATAGGGGTCCCTTAATTCCATCTATAATGATCGGTTCGGGGCCTTGAACCGAGTCATGCAGAGGTGAGAAATATGGTCCAAATTCGCCCTGAAAACTACTCGCTAAAAGTGCAATCATATTGAAATCATTGGCTGAAATGGTTGAACAACATTCTATTGGGGGGTGTCACAAGCCTGCATTATGGAGTTCTCCTGGTTAAGTAATTCCTGTAGACTCTTAACTCACTCAAAACCAAACATCTCCCGACTATTATGTTAACCTCCGACTGTATCCAGATACTTCAGTGACCGCATGGCCGTTTTGCGTGTTCCCACCCACATGGGAGTCGACCCCTGTTTTCGTGGTGTTCCGTTCCCTGCTGTTGGATGAGGCTGCCTTGATGGACGCCTTCTGCTTGCACAAGCCAGCCTTCGACTGTGCCTATGCCGCTGGTTCTTTGTGTGTCTTGATGGCTACAGATCCGAATTCCCGCGGTTCAAAAAAATGGTCGTTGGTTGATGGCTGGCATGACCGGTGACTTTTTGTTGGTGGTGAAGAGCTGTAAAAAGGTCATAGAGAAAACCCTGTACACTGCACCCTCCTGTGATGCATCTTCCTTGAAAAAAAACCTTGTGACTCTTTGACTTGGACAGGAAAATCTCTTTGGTAGTGTTTAAAGATTTTTGGCTGATGTGTACTCCAACTTGGGTAAATGATCTGATTTGAATGGCCTATAGATTTGGGTTGTTTAAACACCGCCAACTATAGTTGAGCCAAGATAGAAAAAATCTCTTACTTTCCATTATACTTGTTGTTGTATAGGGATCCTTATGCCGGTTTACTTGTATCCCCACATAACTGGGTAGCATTGTCTTTTACCCTCATTGCTCAGTTGTTTGTATGGCACCATTTTTGCACTGTTGCCACTCGTCACACCACGTTTGTCGAGGTTCTCTGTTGCTACTACCAACTGGAGAATTCTTGACGGCTCCACATCTAAAAATGTGAAGGAAAAGGTGGGATAAGGTGGTCACCATAAAAGTGAGCAAGGATGAATGTATGGTATACGGTATACTGGTCTACAATGAGATAGGTAGAAAACAATACCTGCATGTTTTTAACTTTCACCTAAACTATCCTCAAGTGTTACCAGCAACATGGATCCTGTGGTTGCTTTCCTGGGAAACCGACTCAAAAGCAATGGCTTGAAAATTATGGTCCCGTAAAATTATGATCAAGTCTACCCAGATATATTAACACCCATGAAAAATAACAAGAAACCTGAAAACTACATGAAACTGATTGAAATTGCCACATATGAAACGAAGATTTATCTTCCAAACCTTTGTTGTTGGGTTCCATGTTAGTTTTCGGGTGTAGATGGATTTTTCATAATGGAAACGAAATACCTTTTTGTAGACCATTTTTTGGGGTATTCAATGTTCAATTTCCATGCAGTCAGTAGATGATATTTGATGATTAAAGAAAGGCATCTCTAATTATGACATATTTCTAAGAGAACCCCGACCTAACCCTAAAGCTATACCCATCTATACCCCATCCCCTTTCACCCCAAATGAAAACAATTCCTTCATAAACTGTTGCTTGCGGGTTTGGGGGCTGTTCCAGGGGTATGTTGGAAAATGATTTTGATTTGTTTGTGTTCAAGCTGCATTTGTTGGATTCGTACTTATGCACGTATATTTGTATGCTGTTTGTTGGCACAGACCAACATTTTATTCTAAAAAAGTATATGTCACAAAGATGTGTTTATTTATTTATATATATTCATTTTTTTATACATATATACAATGTCAGATGGCCTTTTTTGGGAAACCTGCTGTGTAATACAATCAGAAAATGAAATCTCGAAATCCCCCTTCTGTTGTTTCATGTTTGTTTTAGGGTAATTATTCCCTTTCAAAATTTCCCGATATTGGGTAGAACGGTTGCATGTATATATATATATTTATTTATTATATATATATATCTTATTTGTTTCATTTGAGAGGTCTGGGTCGCAGCTACTAAAATGGTGCACCCCTGAATCAAACTTGTGGACTGGATTTTCTGAAAGCCACCAAACACCAAAGGCATCGCATTCCAGGTTTTCTGTGTTTTTGTTTTCCTCCGGTTTGGAGATGTTGAGGTTTTAAATCGAAACAAACGCCAGGAGGTACAAGCTGGACCCCTACCAGTTTTGAGTAGGGCTATAACTCCACCCAAGGAGGTTATATATAACCCTAGTTACCCATTTATATGGCCATTACACCCTATGATTTTTTAAGGTTAGCTACCATACCCGATACAAGAATGCATACATTATACATGTTGAGTACATTAAAGCGAAGGGGTCAATGAGTCAAGGCATATTGCTCCCTACCTCACTGAAACATTTCCTTTTGTATACATAAACCACTCACTTTCCCAGACACTCAACGTATGGCATATTTATCTACATTTGGGTAGTTTACGAGGTACATGTAGGTAAATATGCCATACCTTGGCTATATTTGGCTTTTATGAGAAAGAGACATGGGCAGGTTTTTTTTTCAACCTTTTGTGTGAACCCTAGACATCCAGTCATACCTTGTGAGTTGTTTTTTTTTTTTGAACCCCCCCCCAACATCTCCTAAGGTTCGGCCCTTTTTTGGGGTTTAAACAAAAACACCGGGTTTTTGTCACCAGGTATGACCCTGGAGGATTGTTGGAGGTGGTTAAGGGATGGAAAAATGGTAATCTCTCGAGCTTAAGGCTGCGGTGCCCCCGATGAATTGTGCCTGCACCGCGTGTCCCACGTTACCACGTGTCTATGAGAACTTTGCCACGGATGCCTTCGCAAGCCCGTTGCCCGAGATTTACATGCCGGTGCTGTGTCCAACGAAACTCGGGATGTTTCCGGAAAAAATGGTAGGGACGGGTTTTTGGGTCACATTAAAGTTGGTTCATCAAACTTTGACTGTGGAGATAGGGTGCGCATATATATATATATATACAGTATATATTGAAGCAAATGCCTGGGACATTTCAACCAATATACTCCAAATCGAACTGCTTAGTTGATTTAACAAGTTCTCTGAAAAGGTCCTTCCCAACTAAGAAGGAATAGGGGTTGATGATCTCAATCCCATCCTCAGGTCATAGGATTATAGGGGAAATCCCTTTCTTAGGATATATTTGGATCCTTAGGGTGAGATATGTTTTTTTTTTTGCAGTCATGTAGTTCATAAGTTCATAACCTACTTCAATGTGTGCAACTTTATTTGTTTCGTTCGCATTCAGTGAAATGTGTAAGTGTATGGCTTAAAAGATGTTAGACATCAAAAATGGATACGCTACTTGTATACCAAAGATCCATCAGAATCCAGACCTCTCCTAGGATTGATGGTCTCAGTCCCATCGTTATAATAGGATTGGATCGGGAAATCCTTAAGACATACTTGGATCAAGGAAGATCTGATCAACTTGTTTCGTTTTTTTTTTCGCCTTCCAAACTCACCTGGAAAAATCTGGTGAGTTTTTAGGATTTTGCTGGGTGAGTTTGATTTTTGTTCAATGCCATTGGAAGTGGTTCATCACCAGTTTTTACACTGGATGTGGTAGGAAATATGTTGTTGCAATTTGTTTCCAACCATCGAACATAGAAAAACAAATCCAGATCCTGGAGCCATAGTTGCGTCAAATACACCTCAAAAACTAAAATGGATACCCAAAATGATCTAGGTGGTGGTTTTAAATATTTTTTTATGTTCATCCCTATTTGGGGAAGATACCCATTTTGACTAATATTTTTCAGATGGGTTGAAACCACCAACCAGTGATGGTTTGGAAAAGGTAACCTCCTTTGAAATATGGCCGTTTTTTGGTACCTTGTTTGGAATATTCACCCCTTCTCGTGGAGGAAACATATCACCATTTTGACCAGCATCTTTTTTTGGACACCAGTTGACCTATACAGATAACTTGGTGATTATGGTCCTGTTTATTTAGGGATTCCCGGGATTCCCCCTTAAAAAAATACAAGGAAATGCAAGCCTCGTGGTGGCGGCTGTTCTTCCTTTCTCTGGGGTTTCCCAGCATCCCAATAGATACTACCTTGCAAGTTGAACAACCTGGACCCCTGAACATTTACTATCCCAAAAGGAAAGGTCTGTCTTCCAACTATCATTTTTCAGGGGCTTTCTTACATGAACTTCGGTGAGTGTAAGCCAACCTGGATCCCAACCAATGGTCCATGTTCCAGAGTTCAAATAGATGAGCGATTTGTTTTCTTTTATTCCCCACCTGGAAACTAGAAAAGATACCCCTTCCCTAGTCACACCTAAAAAAAAATCTCCAAATTCCCGGCTTTTCTGTTCCTCCATTTCCCCTACTCAGGATGGAAACCTTGAAATGTTTCGAGGCGCTGAAATGGGTCCACCCCCCATTTCGGATTGGGGGTGGGGTGCAGAGCTTAATGGTAAATTTTGCATCAAAGAACCTTGCAGGTAAAACTACCAGGTGAACCTCGAAGCAGGTGGTGGTTTGAACAGATTTTCGTTGCTTGATTTTTGCCTCAACATTTTTTTGGACATGATCCAATTTGACAATGGAATATTTCTTCAAATGGCTAGAGACAACCCACTTGAACTCGTGAAATTCGAAGTATGTCCGGCCTTTTGGGATGGCTGGTTTTGCTTGAGGGCGAGGTTTATCCAAACCTTCATCTAGTGTAGCATGGAAGGGGTTGTTCAGCATGTCAATGCTAGAAATATGACGAAATATGTGATCATTATTTCATCGTACAGTAATTTCACGGTAATATCAAGCCCTAGATTAATACACCCAATGCAATAGTCACTTTGAGATTTTGATTAATCAAGTGCCAGTTGAAAGTAGTAGATATGTCGTTAATTCAATGGTGTGCAGTTTTTTGGTGAAGGGCCATAACAAGTATATATACACACCGGTAAACTAACACAGCAATGGAAAATGGACCCTTTGAAGATGTATTACCTGTCAAAAGTGGGGATGTTCCAGCCAGCTATATTAGTTTACCAGTGGGTAATCACTGCAAGATAGTTAGGGGAGTTACAAACCCATCTACTTTTGAGATGTTTTCGACCAGATCTCTCCGAATGGTGAAATGAGTGACTGGAAGGTGATTCAAAAAGGGGGTGCTGAGCTTGACAGGGAATTAAAATATTCCAGGTGATCCAAAGTGACCCTTTGATCCCCTCGTTGGAGGTCACTGAACCTTTGAAAGGGTTACTTTTCACCATCCCAAAAAGTACACAAAGACTTGCCAGGTTTTTGATGATTGATTTTCCTGCTTGAAATGCGGATGTAATTTTGTGAGCCTTTCTCAGTCATACAGATGTTGGATTGCTGATTGCTGCGTACCGTCGCATAGCTCGGTATACAGATTTCCTCATGCACAAACACAACACACATCTACTTGATATTGGCGTGCTCCCCCCCACGCGAAGGCTAAGAAGGTTTGGTGGCTATGAGGGCAGCTTCCAAAAACCTTCTCTCAGTGAAAAATGTGTAGGGCCCTGTTTTTTTCTGCCCTCGAAATCACCAGTTGCTTGAGGTATAGTTTATTGCCTTGGAGGATCATCATCCCATGACCTGTAAATGGTGTTAGTTTTCCCATGATTTCGTAAGTAAGTCCTCCGAGTTCACCCCGAAGTCACCTCCCTTAAAGATGTGCCTTTTTTCAAGAATCTTTGAAACAAATCAATAAGTTTCAGGATGAACCAGTTTAACATACTAAGAACATACAGATTGACCCATCAACTCAAACGAACTGCAAAAATCAAATATAAGAATGCAGCATTATGATACTGAGACATTGATTAATTCATCTATGTCTTTTAATTATTCATGTGTATCACGCATTTAATTTTGAATTTTCTTTTTTGGGAGGTGTGTTGGCAGCAAAAAAAGAACCATCACTATAGGCACCCTCTCACCGTTTTTCCCCGGGGTCGACCGACCGACCCCTGGGAGGCAAGTAACGCTTGTTCAGCTGAATCCTATAAGGGCTTCTTGGCTTATCCAAAAAAGTTGGGAATTCGGAGTGGAACCCCTTGGAGGATCATCCCACGTCCAGTAGTTCGGATCACCCCCCATTTAAGGCAGCCATGAAATTCGGTCATTTGGAAGGGGTCCCACAAACGAGACTTACTAACCATGAGTATTAATCACTTACAAGTCATGGGATGATCCTCCAAGTAGGAGGAGGTTGTAAGGTCATTTGCCAGTTTACTGTTGATATTTTTTTTCGACACGCGGTGGGACGGATACAGTAGAACAAAATGTGGTGAAGCAGTTCTTCCGTTGCGGTACCGCGATACCAGAGATTCCGCAGTGGATTTTTGTTTTTTTTCCTGAAAGGAGCACGTTGATAAAGTAAGATGGTTTCTTTGTTTCTTTCACCCCCACTTGGGGAAATTGTCAATTTTGACAAATATGTTTCAAACGGTTTGAAACCACCAGCTAGACTCTGATTTACTCATTTGGGTTCTGCCGCTTTGGAGTCTGAAAACCTGCGAAGTTTAGCAGTATCCGCGTCGTTTGATGTTTCTTTGTTGTCTGTTTCCATGTTCTTACTTGGTTTTGACCCCTGGTCACCTGGTGATTCGGTTAAAACATGGTGGTTTCAAGGCTTGCTGGATTTTTGTCTAGTGTTTCAGCCCTATTTTGGTGCAGATTGCCTATAGTTGACACGTATATCTATTAGATGTTGGGATGCTCCTCGAGAGTAACAGTCACCACCAGGATTGTTATATTTTTGCTAGGGGATCCCGGAACTAAACCTCCATTTAAGGGAATTATGTACATTGCCAAAACATCTTTCAAATCGAGACCCGCTATAATCGTAATTCTCGATTCTCGGAATTGGCGGGAGCAGGACTCAGGATCAAACAAATTATGTACGCATAGGATCCATATAAGGTACATATGTACCTTCATTTGTTGTATGGACATAGAGGTAAGTATGCCATACATGGGATTGTGCAAGATATGAACTGCAAGACTAGTCACTGATGCGTATATGGGCTCTTTCGTTTTTCCCCAGAAACATCATCAAGGAAACTGTTGATGGGAAGAAATACTGCACCATTTCTGAGATCTACTGTAAAGGAGCTTATGACGACTAGAATGTTTTCCATATCAACTGGTTATCCCGCATTTCTTCCATCAACAGTGGTGCTTGCTTTCCCCTTCCGCCAACTGAGGATTTGAGACAGCAGCGATCAACGGGTGGTTGGCATATGAAGAGAATTGCACAAAGGGCAATTTCCGTATAGATTTCAAATCCGTTATCAACTTTGCCCTGCGAAGCAGTGGGAAGGTGCAAGAAATGCTGGTGATTCTGTTCATGGCCATGAGTTCTTTCATTTGAACTGTGGCCGGTCGTCAAAGTTTATATGTATATATATATATATATATGCATACGTAAGCAAATGGTTGCTTGGAGCATTTGTACTTTTACCCCCTACCTGGGGAGATGAGCCAGTTGAACAACATGTTTGTAATAGGTTGAAACCTGCGAATAGGTAGGTATATTTATTTATTTATATTTCTAATATATTTATTTGTCTATTTTTTTAGTTTTTAGTTTACATGTATATAATCTCTCCACAAGAGGGTAGACGTTTTGGGAAAGGTCTTGAGTACAATGATGCCACATTTGATGTGGGAACTTATGTCCAATCTGTGTTCAACATCTATTGAACCAGATCTGATTCATATGTACTTTTACACCCTTTAAAAAACCATGATAAAATATATCCCAACAACAAATCTCAATGTTTCCGAAAAAAAAGCGACACAAATTTTCCAAAACAAATCTACGTTATATTCAGGGAGGTTTTCCAAAAATCGTCAATTTTCATCTCTTTCTTTTCGGCAGAAACACCCACCGGTATCTCTCGTCTCACCTGGGCGACAAAAAAACGGACGGCCAAAGTTGCCAAAGTTGCCTTGCGACGACTGGTGCGAGCTCGAAAATTTCAACGAAGGAAGCTGTGATGGGATTCTTTTGATTTACATACATGAATACCAGAAAAATCTAGGATGTATGTAAATGGCACCTAGATTTTTACAGTGAAATGGCGCCATTTACCAGAATTTACATTGTAGTTGAAAAGTACATGGCACCTATTACAGGTTATACAAACGGGAGGATTTTTGAATAACCTACCAAAATTGGTATTTGTGCCATCTATTTTGACCTTAAGACAAATGTAGGTAGATAAATATACCATGCATACTATGGAGTAATATGGATGAATGTTGGGGATATATACATGGATTTTTTCATGGTGTATACATGCCAGGCTTCTCTGAGTTGATCCTGCTCTCCGAACGCTTGCGGGATGAGTTGTTTCAGGCCAGTGGTGCCCGGTTGGGTGCAACGTGCAACGCGGGTGCGTTGCGGGTTGGAAGGTGGAAGCCCAACTACACGGGGTGAGAAGGGGCTGATCTTAAAGGAATACAAGATCAGAGGTACAACCAAGATGATATTCCAATTTCATTGATTTATCTTACTATTAAGATTTGTATTTGGATCTGTATATCATATCTCATTTCTGTCCCTTTTTTTTGACTCTTGGAAACTCCTTCCTGCAGATGCAGAGCATTCGAAAAGATTCGCATGGAGGAACCTTGTGTTTGTGGCAAAACTGTGGCAATTGTCAAGGTATCATATTGCAGAGTTCAGGCTGCCATGATCTATACGTTATATACAATATCTACACCACAGTGAAAGATTCTTGCAAGTAGATTTTGCTTGCAAAGCTATAGTTTGATATAAGGGTTGCACAATAAGCTAACATCACTTGGAGGTTTCATACCCCATCTACCTTTTCAAGGTGAAAAAACCCGAGATTTTCAGCCATTTTGATCATCTCTTTGAAATGTAGAAACCTCTTCAGTTGGTGCAGAATTTCCGGCATGAACCATGGGAGTCTCCCAAACTGTCGACACAATCCATCACTGGAATGACTGCAGACTTGAAGCTGTTTCCCTCCGAATTTCCGGGAGGAAGTGAAAGTGCTCTTGAGACGTTGGGTGAAGGAGTACCATGACTATTGGGCCTGACTTGAAAAGGCACGCGTTTTCAAAGGTTGTCTCAGTGAAACTTGGATGACAGGATCTTGAAAGAATGGAAGGAAATAAGCGAAGATATATCAATATGACAGGAGAATCAGAAGAAGTTTGATGGTTCAGTCATGTTTTGTTGGGATGATTCCCTTCGATGTGCAATCTAGTGCATCTGAAAAGGCTTCCATGAGTGAACTTGTTTGTTTGGAGGGAATCTCCACAAACATCGGTGGGCACTTTTTACTTTGTTTGTTAAAGAGGATAGCTTTCTTGGAGGTCCCGTTCCAGAGGTCGTTGTTCGCATTTCCTGCAAATAATTTCCAATTGAAAGGTCTATAGTGCTTATCAAAGGTTAGAAGTGTAAAAAGGGCTATATAATCTGGAATTTCAATGTTGTTCATTGTTTGTCGAAGAGTTACTTTATATGCCGCACCTGACTTTAAGAGGTCGCAGTTGTGTGTAAGGTATCATCCTTGACAAGAGGCTACAAATACACATGAGAACCCACCAGTCAGAGTTGTGCCATGTCATTACACATATATAGCTGGGAGATTTCAGCTTGAGAAGCCAGCTGCTCGTGGTCAATGTGGTGTTTGTTGCACCGTTGAGAGATCACATTCGTGCAGTTTTTGACATTGAGCCAGGCTGTCAACTCATCTCCAAGTCACCCCTTTTGAGTAAATTCATCCCAATATGTTTGGAGCTTAGCACTTCCAAGTGTTGTTTTTTGAAAATACTGATGGTGGGTGGAAGAAATCCCAAACAATCACCTGGAATGCATAAGCGAAAAACTGCATATCAACTGGTGCAGGATTTTGTCCATCAACAGTATGTTATAAGTTATGATTGTTTTTGTTGTCAACATAAGGGTTGTTGTGTTTTGGCCGCGTTCATGACATGAAAAGAAGGGACAAATTATATGAAAGACATGTTATTTGATAAAGATCCTTGTGTATGGTATGTATTTTACCTACATTTACTTGATTCTTTGGTAAATCGAAGTGAATACCTTTGATCCAGGGGATATAGTTCAAGATCTAGGCTTTTAGTCGTCATCCAAGCTCATAGTTTGTGCATGCTGGAGACAGTCCAGATTCCAAGAATATACCAAAAACAGAGACCGCTGCAAGGAGACGTCGACAAAAAAGAGTTACGCGTGCATTCAAGAATGCCTTGGTGTTGAGTTTTAACAGGGATCATACAAGGAATCAAACAATGCAAATGTATGGTAAGCTCTTCAGGGATTTCCCCTTGATAGTTCAGGTTGGTAAGTGCAATATAATGAGCCCTGTGTTCAAGCATGGTTTGTGTCCCCCCTTGGGGATGATTCAAGTTGACTAATGCTTGTTTGGGTGGTTTCACGTTGATTTATTTTACTCCAAAACTTGTGAAAGAGTCCCAATTTGCAGGCCGCACATGGTTTCAGATGGGTGGTAATGGGTGCTTCAAATCAACAACTGAAAACTGGAGAAGTGGTTTTCCTTTGATTCCTCCCTTGTTGGACATGCCCTATCCATTGCGGTCTGCCAAACCCCTCTAGTGGGAAAATCATCATCACTATTTTAGTAAGGGACCTTTATTAAGCTTCATGGTATCCAGTGTGAACAAGTGTTGGTATCTATGTTAATCCCCAGTGCACCTGCACGGGTCGCTCCTTCCACTCCCGGTTGATGTGCCCACCACTGATATAAATGCATAGTTTCAATGGATTTATGATTAAAAACAAGAAAAGTGTAGAGCCGAGCCCCAACCAAAAAATGGGGGGAGAGGCAATGTCAGAACAGAAAGCGAAAATTCCACATAATATATATATATATATTCATATACATACACCTTAAAAAATTTGAAGTGAGATGGTCAGATGTTGCCGTGAACCTTAATATTGGCAAACTATTCGCTGATGTCCCTGGGATGTGTGACCACGGGATGAGCTGTGGGAATTTTTGTGTGAACGATACATATATATATATATATTATATATTCATATATGGATGTTTCCAAAAATAGTGGTACCCCCAAATCATCCCATTTTAATAGGGTTTTCCATTATAAACCATCCATTTTGGGGATACCCCCTATTTTTGGAAACACCCATGTATCCCTATAGACATCCGAATGCATCTTCAAGTTCTGTGCTGTAGGTATATATTTTGTATCCAGTCATGCCTTATCAGTATACAGGTTTGGATGTCTAAGGTATACTCACCTGACTCAATAAACAGCAACTGTCTCTCGAAGTATCCGGAACATAAGATACATTAAGGTACGGTGACGTCTTCACATTTCTCTAGTTAGGACAGACGTCCACAGACGTCCAGTTTGGACACGGTGGGAATTTCCTGTTAAAGACGTTGAAGGTTCTTGTTTTTTTTCTGAAGCGTTTCCACATTGGCAAAACTCCGTTTTATTTCTTCTCAACTTTTTGCCTCAGTGAACTTTTGGTTTCTTCGGTTCCTTTAGGTTATATTTTGGGATGTGGTGGAAATTCTGACCTTCGTAGGGTTTTTGTATTGATACTTGTTGGTTTCCATTTAAATTCTATCTATATTTTTTCTATACGAATATTTATAATAATAATTATTATATATATATATATATATGAATATTGGTATGTGCGTTTTTGACTCGAGACTTCCCCAAAAATATTCCACGTCCCTCATGTCCAATGGTTTGCCCAAAAACCATCTGAATGTTGGTGATGCTTTCAAAGATTTTTTTTCCCCACACTTATGCAAATTATACATGATACCACCGGACAACATGTTTCCAACGACCATCTAGTAATGTTTGTGGTTGCAGTATGCAAGTGTCCCCCGTGCAGATATCTACTGTGACTGACAGCAATTCTTCGACCCGGGAATTCAGCAAGAAATCCTTCCCACGTGGACTCTGCAACTAGCGGTCAGTCTTTTTGTGAATAATCCGTGTTGTATTTTTGATGTTGACACTAGGTATTCAATAGGTATTTCCTCCCAACCTTCCGTGTGCGAAACTGTTGATGGAAGAAAACCTGTTGAGATACAATATGAAACTCCCAATGAAATCAAAAGGATACAAATTTGATCGGTATATCATGTCATCAAACATCTCAATATGAGTTCCTCTCAGATCGCTTCAGTGCCTGTTTTTTTTTAAAGATTTTGGCCCTCAAGTGCGTTTTGTTGTTTTTGTTGCCTTCCAAAATGTCTTTTTGTTAAGTCCCTCGATCATCCAAGGTGATGATCAGCAAACTTGAGCCTTGAGAACTTGAGAATTTCACCATACTACTCCAGGTCGCGGGGATGTGAAACCATTGAAGAGCTTGAAAGGTTTTTATCCTCCCTGAAACTAACAGTTTGGTTCCCGGAAAATTGATGGTTGGAAGACTACTTTCCTTTTTTTGGGGGGCCTATTTTCAGGTACTGTGTTAGTTTTACGGAGTGTAAGGGAAGAAGATGGTGGTTGTTTAATCCAAAAAGTATCCCAATATTTTTCCACACCTTTGGAAAGTTGAGGGAAAAAAAAGGACCAGTCTTTGGAAAAGGGCAAGTGGTGAATTTTTTGCTGAAACGCATCCTGTGAAGCATGTGAAGATGCTGACTTCTTTTTCCGCAATTCTCACGCACATTCTTAAGCAGTTCTTTTGCAGCGATGACTCATGACAAATCAAGACAAGTTTTCAAGGTATGCTGGCTCCAGGACCCCTTTTGACACATGCAATTTCCAAATGTGTGCTCAGAGAAAAAGATTAAAGTTCAAGGTGTCACGGTCAACAAATCAACAACTATTGAAGAGGGACCGTCAATATGTTTGCCTGTATGTACCATTCTGGGTTACCAAGGCCAGCAATCTCACTGATTTGTCACACTTTTCTGTCCAGTGCCCATGTCTACTCATCCTGTGTTGCTTGGTCGTGTGACGAGACTGAATGTTGGTGATGCACCAAAGCGTGAAGACCAAACTGGTCCACCTGGACATGGTGACATTCAAGCTTCACCAAGCCCACCAGTGACGAGAGTCAGGCATGGAGACAGTGAGGACAGATCATCCTGGACTTGGAGATGTGTTCAAATGTTCATTGCTCTTCTGATAGTGATCTTCACTACTTGGCTGGCTATTGCTCCTGTCTCTGAAGGATCTTGGGAAACCCCCCACCTTGGGGTGTATGAAAATGAAGAAGTACCGGCTTTGAAAGATGATCCAAGTTTTATTTCTTTGATGGTGAGCACAGGCCTAGCTGGCTTAGTAGCCATATGGCTGTACCTCATTGCACCGACTGGACACACCCTCTTGGCAGCAAGTTTTTTGTGCCTCAACTGGGTGGAAGGCTTGGTGACACTAAGCTCAATCACAGCTATGAGGAGAACATTCATCATGCAAGACGGAGCATCGAAGCGAAGTTTGGTAGACATTCTCGCAACTTTGAGGGTGTTCCTCCTGCTATGCGAGTTTCTTGGAATGCAATTTATCATTCAAAATCGATTGCAGAGTCTTTGGCCAGCATTGAACCGACCCGGATGCAAAGTGTGGTTGGCCCGGTGCATGCGGATGGAAGTTGCCATTTTTTTCCTTTGCTTCTTGAGCAACTTCCTGGTACAAATGTGGGTCGTGATTTCTGCGTCCAAGACCAAGGTTGTGAATTTTGTTGCGTCTGTGACAGAATCATCGGCCATAGCCTCCACACCAATTTTCTTTATTTGCTTCTTAATTTGGAGTGTGCTGATGACAGTGACACTGTTTCGTGTCATCTTGACATTCCATAAAGCCTTACAGGGTGCCAGGCAACAAGGCTTGTCTGTAGCTGCCACGTTCCAGGCATGCCGTGGCAGAAGCAGTCTGCAATTCACCGGTGTGATCATCAGCCTGGCAACAACTTTGGTGACTGCATATGTCCTTGGCACATCTATGGCAGTGTCAAGCAAAAGTTTTGACCTCCGTTGGGTAGCGATTCAATGCAGCAACCTGTTGGTCAATGCAGCTGGCATCATATTGTTGTCCGGCGCATCCAGCCTGATAACAAGCAAAGGAACCCTTAGGTTTCCTCCTCTCCGGTGTTGTCGATGTCCCTGGCGATTCCGCAGGTCAAGTCATGGTTTTCAATTCTTTAACTCACTTTCCAGTTCAAACTTGAAAACAGATGAGGAAAATGACTGGGAGAAGAAGACCCGAGAGCTTGCCAGTCGTGGAATATCATTGGGGGAACTTATTGCTTTTTACAAGAGTTTAGGCGACACAGTAATGCAGTCCTTCCAGCCTTCAGTTCACACCACCAATGATGTGGTTCGACTGGCAATCATTCCTATGACAGCTTCTTCTTGCTGCTCTTATGCCCAGCTGGTCAACAAAGGAGAGAAGATTCTTCCAAAAAAGATGATCACCCACAACTGGTCCAACCTTTTCCGGGATTTGCTGGCTAGTGTCATCTCTGATGCTTTGGGAGAGCATACGTTCGAGTTCATAGCTGAACTGCTTTCTGACAAAGCAGGTGTGGAAGCTCTGGAAGAGATGCTTCAGGTGCATGGCAGCCTTCAAGAAACATATTGGATTTGTGCTTTCGCAGTCAATCAGCATGCAGGAATTTGTGGGGCGAACCCAGCTGGAACTGTTGATCCAGTGACAGGGCTCCCACATCCCACGTGCCAGTGCAGTGAACCTAAGTTCTTCAACGAAGACCCACCATTGAATGATGACGGGAAGAGCATCCAGTGTGAGATGAACAAATTCGATGATATGATGGCGCTCTTGGCGCGTGAAAATCCAGATTTTGCTGAGGTGGTTGCTGTGGATGCATCCCTCGACCTTTTTGGTCGTGCGTGGTGTGTGGCTGAGTTGGCAGAAGCGCATCGTATGGGCATGGCTCAAAGCCTGAAGATGCGAAACGAAGAAACGTTGCTCAGAAGGCAACTCACCCTCCAAGGCCTCAAAGTGGAAAACATGAAAGCTTCCCGCCCTGAAGATGTGGTAGAAATCTTAGGCAAGATACCAGACAAGGATGCCTTCAATTCCAAACTTCAGGAATTGATCTTCGATAGCAATGTTGGTCTTGTCGCAGCATGGAAGAATGCAGATGCCTTGTGGCAGATGGAGGAAGCGTCTCATGTACTCAAATGGTTGAGGCTCTCTGAAGCTGTTGAGGGTGGCCAACTTGTCTGGCAACGCTGGTTGCCATAGGTTTTCAGTGTGAGCATTTTTCGTGCTTGAGTTCTTCACTATAGTTCTAGTGCAAATCTCCTTTTGTGCCAATCTGCTTTGGGGACTGGACGAATGCCATGTATAGTGACATGATACAATGTACAGACTGGTTGGAATTAGTTTGCATTGCATGTTGTCTATAAGCTGCACTTTGGGGCAAGGATGGCCTCAACAGCAGGGGATGACATCCAGTTTCTTCCAACCAAAGAGTTGATTTGCCC
The DNA here is from genome assembly GCA_000507305.1 of Breviolum minutum Mf 1.05b.01. NCBI lineage: Eukaryota > Dinophyceae > Suessiales > Symbiodiniaceae > Breviolum > Breviolum minutum. The sequence goes on from DF239646.1 coordinate 145,243, forward strand.
AATGCCATGTTACCAAAAAGTTTCGAAATCTAGCACAACGAGGCAGCAAAAGCTCTGATGTCGCTGTGCGTGTTTGTGGCCTTTCGCTGCGTGTTTTAATTTTGTTTGATCACTGAAATCAAAGTTGTGAGTGACAGTTTCCTCAGCGAAAGAAGCAGGAAAAATCAAGAGTGAGTCGTCCGGCGACTCAGTGGGCTGATGGAAAATACCGATGGATTGCCATGACGTGATGGCCTTGGTATGTTATTTTGGATTTTTTTGGTGATGTTTGGCTGTGTCTTTTCCCATGAAGGTACAAGCTAGTATAGGTAGCCATGGTTAATGTGGCCGATGCTGGTGTAGGCAATGTTTGATGCGATTTTTTGATGCGAGCGCATGACTATCAAGCCGTGCTAGGTCCGCTTGACAGTAATCCTTTGATTTGCAGTAGGGAGGTTTGTTCTGATGAATGTCATGAAATTGCAAGTAGAATGACATTGAGAGAGTCCCCGAAACGAAACGTTCAAGCCACTTTGATGCATGTTGGTTTCATCGGTTTCATCTCATGTTTGCATTTGAATCCTGTGGGTTGGACCGGATTGGATAGTGTCATGTACCTACGCATGTCTCCAGCCGTATTTCCTCCCAATGTTGTTTTTGGTCCTCAGTGCTTTCAACATTTTTCAACCAGTGAACTGGACCCATTTGGGTATCCTTTTCGGGACTGAAATTGGTGACCTCCATGTGGGAATCAAGAATCTGGTAGAGATTGTTTTATGTATTATTTGGTGTACTATCATGATCGTTTGCATTGATAGGTATTTTCAACAAGAGCTGGTATAATAAGACATTAATGTGTTTGGATTGATGCGTCCAGGTTCCCCCCCATCTGCCAGCCATCAGGAATCGGAACGGACAGGGTCACATTTTGTGCGTCTCTTGGCTAAGTTTGGCAAAGCTCTTCTGCACTGATTTGCTGGTGCCTTGCATTTTTTTCAGCCCAATTTCCCGAATGGCCCAGAAATTCTACAGTAGAAGGTAAGTCAAAAATATGCATGTAAATATACTGTTGGCATCTGTTTGCACATATATATAATGTAAACATATATATGATTATTTTTGTTAATTTATATAGTCAATATACATTATATAGATGGGGCCATTTCAGGGACAAACCAGCCTCCAAGGTGTGACTTCATATTGGTATTCTTTTTGTTCGTAGAGATGTGTGTTGAATTTCAGTGAAGCTCCTTGAGCCTTGAGCCAACGATGTTTTCAGCCACTAGAACCCGGATATCGTTGACAAAGTCATCACTAGCGCTGGCCGCCACGAAAACCAGCAGTTGATGGAATTGAACTTTTGGGGCTTGCCTGGGATTGCTTTACCGAGGTGGTGAATACCCATCTCCTTTGTGATCCCGGAGCAGCAGATGTGAAGAGTTTCCAAGTTGAAAACTCTTTACATCTGCTGCTCCTGGTGCATCTGTTATTGAAGGCGCGGTTCTGTGATGAATTTTCTGCCACGCAGCATGTTGTTCCTTCCAAGCTGGCAAAGCATCACCATTTTCAAATTTTCCCCAAGAATCCAGGTATGTCCTAAGAAAAGGATTACCCCTTCATTCCAGTTCTAGGGAGGATGGGATTGGATCCATCAATTCTAGGGAGGGGTTTGGATTCTTTTGGTTTGGTGTTCATCCCTTGTGGATTGTAAGATGTTTTGCATTCACGTGGAGCTCCAGTCGCTTATGACATGGTAACTGGTAAGCTGAAGCGAAGTGCCGGGGGATGGAACAAACATCTTATGGGCGTTTCCCAGAAACCTTAGCAGGCAGTAAATCAGAAATGCTCTAGGGAGTTTTGTTCAAAAGTTGCTGTATGCTAATATTTCTATTCGGTTAGGATCGGGATATCCCACTGGCAATGTAACGTCCAAGCCTCTATATGTATACGTTAAAAACTAGTTTCATTTTCAAGTAAATGTCCTCTTATTGCCTCTGTTTCTGTTGGTATTAAAAACCATGCGCCCTGGAGGATTGACATAGAACCTGATGGTTTGGTACCGATGGTTTTCCTCTTCCAGGGGTGTATTCTCAGGTTCCAATGACCTCCATCTCCCCTTGATTCGGAAGGCTATCCAAGGCAGCACAGCAGGTCCTATGCCGATTGTAGTGTGTGGTCACTGGGCGGTTTGTGAAACGCAGCCAGGGGGTTCGGACAAAAAAACACGATATCAATTCCACTTTTTACAAAGACTTGACTCGGCTCGACGATTGAGAGATGCCCGGATGAGCAGGTGAGTCAACCCAAAGTATTTAATATTTAACGGTGCTTAGATATGAAGGAATTAGTTCAACATGTTGAGCCGTTTTTAAATGGTTGTTTCTCCCTTAAAATTTACACCTTTTAGCAGGCGACCCACGTTTTCCTCGTTTTGTTTGTTTCGGCTCCAACGGCAGTAAACCAACCACCGGCCCGACCCATCCACCCTGTGACGCCGCCATGGCGGCGGCCGCCGCGGCGGCGGTGAAGCGGCGGCTGGAGGTGGAAGCGGCCATCGCGGCGGGACGACATTCATNAGTGTCCGTTGGGGGTCACGAGCTGTGGGAGAAAGCAATGGGGGGATATCCAACAAACAGAAAACTATAAGGTGGGGGTTATTCATCTAAAGGGTTGATAAAAACTCATACTTTAGGGTTTTTTTGATTGTAATGGAAACTTATCAGCTAACATCCGAGTTCTAACCAACAAAAATGAAGATATGCTGATTTAGTCGTATAGTCCGAATACGGTCGTTTATTGAAATCTAGTTTTGGGGAAATTCCCGCTGACCGATGTTCATCCTGAATGCATCAGCAAAAATGGGTTGCCACCTCTGGTGAATCAAGTGTCTTTTGATGATATCAAAAATCAACTATCCATGATATCAAAGGACTCGCCGGATGTTTTCCATCCAGCAGTCTCCGAATTCTCACAAACCAAAACCACGAACGGTGGTGACTCACTTGACGTCACCCCATCAAGGGATGGTGTTGCTCTCTATTTCTGAGGAAATCCTGGTCCATAATTTGGTTTTCTCTTCCTAAAACTAAGATTAAAATATATTCACCACAAAACTGTGGTTGGAAAACAAGCCTTCCCTTTTGGGAAACCCCATATTTAGTTCTAGGGAGGGCATCATTCATTGCAGCTTTTGCTCGGAAGGACCGACTCTAACTTATTTTTCGTGTTCACGATGGTGGTGAACCTAACCAGTAACCTTTTGGAGGTCCCGAGGCATCAGGAGTTTTCCCATGCTAAAGAAAAACAAAAACTTAAACATATAGTTGAAGATTGATTCTGGAAAGTACTGAATCAAGGATAGTCATCTAACCCCTCTCACTTGTTAAGTCATTCGAAATTGCGTGTTTGTCTCGATTACAGCAATTGAAGTATAAACATTTTCCAACCCCCACCTCACAAACATGTTCAATCTCTCCTGCTCTTTGCACTTTGTTCATCCATTCCACCAGCACTTCAAAAAAATCAGGTCACCCAACCAACAACAAAATCCTCACCAACCAAATCGTTCCCCCAAATCTTTCCTCAAACGCTTTTGTTACCCCAACTTAAAAGAAATCCTCACCAAGCAAACCGAACAAAGGAAAAAAACAACCCAAACAGCACCGAGCCCAAGAAATCAATGACTCAACGCATTTTACCTCCCAAGGTCCCCAAGGCCCTTGCCGCAAAAGCGCCGCAACTCCCTTCCGGACGATGCTTGGATAACCTGATGGTTATCCGGTGGGTAACTTAACCGGACTGGTGGGCCAGCCCCAATGTCCAACGGTTCCAGTTTTTATAAACAATTTGTCTAAGCCATTAAACGCCAGTTTTTTTTGCATTTTTGCATCGCGACAGTTTGGGAAAAAAATCAACAGCATTTTAAGCTTAGAAGGGACCTTTCTGAGCGTTCCAGAAGGTGCCTCTCTCAAAGAAGTCAACCCATTTTTCGGATGGTATAGCTAGTGGTTGGAAAAATACAAGCACCATCACCACTGACCAAGGGTTCAGGCTTGGATTTCCGGGAACGATTTGTTGATTTGGAACCAAGTTCCTCAGATGGGGTTGCCGTTCAACCCTGGGAACTTTGTAGTAATAAAGAACCTAATTATTCATTTTTATGAAGGGGGCCCGTTTGTAACTTTCAATACCCATTGTGAACCAGTGTTTGGACATGGCCCAAAGGACGAACTATTAACCACTGGATGCCTTCAGTAGATTTGTTCGATTGCAGGGGTTGAGGTTAGTAGATTTATATAGTAGTGAATAGTGGTGAATATAATCTTAAGCCAATTGCCATTGAATTTCTTTGCGCAACCAACATATATACCAAACTGAAAAAGGAAAACAAGAAATTGAGTTAAAACAAACACAAAGACTTCTTTTTTGAGTTAAAACAACACCTCCTTGCCAAGGTTTGACCAAATTTCCACGCCGGGCAAAAACAACTCAGGAAGTCTTCACTGGTTTCTGGAAATATCAACGCCGAGTTGCCTTGGCATACCTGACACTCGGTTTGTGCCCATGGTTGATTTCTATGTAGATAAACAGATATAAAGAGTGTAGGGGGGTAAAAAAACGACCGCAGTTTTAATCACAGTAAGCCATTATGAGAATCCCCAAAAAGCCAATGAAGATTGAAGTGTGTGCTGATGGCCCGGGGGCTTCAAAAAAAGAATTCGTTTCATCGGGAATTCTGAGACAATAGGTCGGGATTCAATTTGGATGGTGGGATTCCGAAGTGTTTGTTCCCTCCTGTTTTTTTTTGAAAGAGATTTGAAATGGATGCAAAAATCGTTTTGCAAAAGAGATTCAGCCCAATTTTACCAAAACACCCATCATTTTGGATATCAATTGATCAATTTACCCATCATAAAATGTTTGGAACGATTCTGGTACACTCCAGCAGGCTAACATGGACCCTAAAAATGTTGGTTGCAAAATCTTTGGAAGAGGAATTTCTTTTCAACTATCGTATTTTGGGTGTGCATGTTAGTTGTCACGGCGTAACTTCTGAGATGTTTTCCTTTCTGCGCTATCCCTTTCTTCTGTTACCTTCAGGGATTCTTCAGATGACGTTTGGTGAGATCTTGTTTTGATTGTGATACCGTAGATGGACGAATTATGCACCACCTGGGATATCCTGGATTGTGCAAAAAATGGGTTGTTTCAATGCCAATTTGACGAAGATATAAATTGCCACCTGGCTAGAAATTGACAATGGAAGTGATAATAATCATATTTTGTTGGTGGACGAAATTTTGCTACTGTAAGCAGTTTATTTGGATTAGATTTCCTCCTAAAGTTACAATGTTTTGGTTGAAACGGTGTTGGATTTCGTTAGTTTCAATTGGATGTTTCCAAATCTTTGTTTGGGAAATGGTTGTTTCAACAAATCATTCATTAAAAATACAAGCTACCCAGGCATGTGCGATCACAACTGGCAGTGGCTGCATTGATCAGTGGAAATTTCATGGTGAATATCTTCGAGAAATGGATCGACCCGACGGGAGAGAAGCACAAAGATGTTGCCTTTTTCTCAAGAAAAAGTTGAGCAATGATCAAAACCCATGTTAGTTGGGTGATATAAGGGGTTTTACTACCTACTTATGTGGGGATTATGATAAAACCAGTAGAGGGATACATATCAACCAACCGGTTTCATGACATGTCACTGCGTGGGTTTTGATTACTGCTCGCTGAAGGGAGCTAAGGAGCTATTTTGGATGTATGACCCAAAGGTAGAGAAAGGACTCGTATCAAAGGCCTAGCAGTCTTAACCAGGTGAGCCTACAAGGTGGGCAAAAGTAGGGGCCTACAACTCCACTTATAGGGGTTATAACTATCCCAATTGCCCATTTATAGGGGTTATAACTCCATTTATAACTAGGAGGGTCCCACCTTGTAAATTCATAGTTCCCGACCAACAAAAAATCACCATCTCCTAGTCCGCTGGAGGTCACTTCACAAACCATTGATTTCTTGGGTCACTTTTTTTTACCGGTTGAACAAAAAATCGGTTTGCAACAGAATTGTAAGACAAAGCCTCACCAGAATTAATATATAGACTAGATTGAACGATCAGCGTATTTGCCATTATTATTGTATGGAATTTGTGCCATGTACTGATTTTAGACGGTGATTGTACACGGGTCGCTGAGGAACAGGTCTAATTATTATTGGGGAAGATTGACTCCAGATGGTGGTTTTAATTGTTTTCATTTCCTGCTCCTATTTGGGGAAGATTCCCTTTTCGAACTTTTTCGTGAACTTGTTGACTAATATTCTAAATGGCTTGAAGCCACCACTTAGTACCTAACTTAACAGCTTCCAACAATCAAAACTTTGTGAGAGACTCTTATTATTTCTTGGGGTGAGGGAGTAGGCTATCAAAGCGACATATTGTAGCACTATTTGTAAGGTGTGGCATGTATTTAGTAGAATTCGAGGGAGGGTGACTTTCGTTTGTTGATCTTTGATTTGTTTCATCACCCCAGCTTGTTTAACTTTATCAAGTTAGACAGTTAATCAGATCCGGAATGAACCTGTTGTTGGACCTGATGGTCATCCGCTCCCCACCAGGTTTGGCGAGGGACAGATTTGTTCTTTAATTTGATCTTCTTATTCGAAGCTGGGCGAAGTTTGCAAACACCAAATCCACTGAAAAACTCCCCGCGAACAACAAGTTCCGAATCTTTGTGTTCTTTCCAAAGACATGTGTAATGAGGGAGGCGACAAACTACCATTGTCTCTTGAAGAAAAAACTAGGTGGTTGTGTCAAAGATAACGTATGTTTACTCTTACTTGGGGAAAATGACCGAATTTGTTTGATATTTGCCACTTGGTTTGATTCAACCACTTGGGATTTGAGATCTACTGCTCTTGGCATTTTTCTTCCAAAATGGGGTACTGCAGATTCAACCCCACCAAACGGTGAATTGAAACGGGGATCCAATAAAAATGATTGCATGGGAATTTAAGGGCAGCCCGCCAATGCAACCCCCCCAGGAAAGAAGGCCTTATTGAGATTAAGAGGTTAACCATCATTGTCCCTTATTTACCCTCCCTGAAACAAACATAGCCCCTGAAGATGGATGGTTGGAATATTAGTTTCCTTTCGGGATGCTAATTTTTCAGTGGCTACGTGAGTTTCAGAGAGTGCAATCCCTTAAAAAGCCTTATTTCTTGGGGAGGGTGGCATTGAGGGGGTTGCCCTTAGATTTCATGATGATTGTTTCTTTGAAGGTGCATTGTTTTGAATTTTTTCCCGGGCTATGACTATCCTTTTTGAGCCTCATACCTTTGTAAATCCTGAAACCAGGTGGATGTTGACTGACAATTTCAGGTCCTGATTCGTTGTGTTTAGCAGGGTTTTCTTCACATTGTTTGTATATGTATATGCTTTTGGTACATTGATATTAAGTAAATTATAATGAGATATCATGTGACCTAAGATCATGTCATGCAGGTTGGGTTCTGTAACACGATATATGTTGTATTGGTTGCCACATATACATTGATGTTGTTCAATGCGCTTTTCCATTTGTCATTTGTATTTGTGTTTGCTGTGATGTCTTAAAACCCTACTTACAACTGCTAGGGGCCCATCTTGCATGTTCGTTTTTGGGCTTGCATATTTGTACATATATAATCATATGTACTTACATTTCCTACATATCAGCAGTGATATATGAAGGCAGTGCGACGAGAGAGAAGGGACATGAGGAGCATTTTTCAGTTTGCTGAGGAGCTATTTGGAGTGCCAATTAGAGTAGATTTCTAGATCAAAGAGTAAGCTATTTGTTGGATTTTGAAGCAAACATGGTATCTCTAGATGTTGTTTTTTTTAAGTTGTTCGTTTTACCGATACTTGATGAACTGATCCAATTTGTTGGATTTTTTCAATTAGGTTGGTTCAACCATCAAGCAGGTATAGTTATGTGTATATATATATATATATTTATGTGTATATATATATATATTGGTGCTTCAGGATTGATTCCCTGTGAACAGATATTTTGCTTGCTAGTTTGGTAGCGTATTTATTTGCCGTGAAATCACACCAGAACAACCCGGCATGAAAGTCAGGAACTGCTGGTCAACATGTATCCTGGGTAAGAGAAATTAGGTGGCGGCAGTCATGGGACCCCACTTGTCCCACCTCTTTTCTTTTTGGTGGTGGTTTCAATCAGGTATTTTTTTTTGACAAGATATTGTTGAAGGGTTAATGGTTATAGTTATAGCATGTTTAACCCATATCAGGAAGCCATCTCAAACAAGATGATTGCTTTGCCATTCATGTGCTGTTCTTGCGGTGCCCTGTGATGTTGCCGTATGTGTTCCTTGGTGTCAAACACAAATTAAATTTGATCCATTTCTTTCAAGTTACTGCTTGAACAAACCATTTCTCAAGTCTTTATTATAAATCCTTTTGTTTGGCACGTATATCTTTGGTTCACCCACCCCACTAAACCTTTTTGTAAACACATTCTGTACAATAAGAGACTTTTAAGAATCATCAACTTTCCATTGTTAGGTTCGTGGATCAAATGATAACTTTACAACGTGAACTCTAAAGGCCGACTCCCAAAAAGACTTTGGCACATGGGTAACGATAGGTTTCCCAATTTGAAAAAAACACTTCGAGGGCCTATGTGACCCGGATTGATTGTTCCGAAAGATTCTCCTCAAATCTTTCCAGTAGGAATTTTCGATGGTGAGTTTGGTGGAAAAACCTTCCAAGGGTAACAAGTTCCACTATTGCTAAGTCTGTTGAGTTTTAGTAGAGTGATATATTCCCTAGACACCCAAACACATGGTGAGGATAGGTATCTGAACCCCCACACATCTCCTGAGATTTATTTTAAATAGGGGTTCCAAACACCGCCTTACCTGGTATTTGGGGTATTTTGGATGTCTAGGGTTAAAATAAACCCAACTGACATCTTCATTGTTGTCCAGGGAATGATCACATTTGACCCTGGGGAAAAGGAAAATCAACGGCTCAAAAGGGCTGGCTGGTAGGGTATATGTGACAGTTCCCAGGGAGGTAAGCTAACTGGTTTTACAAGCAGTGATGCACAGTTTCATGGATCCATGATGAAGTCATGACCAGGTTTTCGTGAAGCATAAAACCGTAGGATACGCCCAGGAAATTTCAACATAGTTCCTCAATTTTTACCACCCTGAAAGGAAAGTAGCCGTAGTAGTCTTCCAACCATCCTTTTGCAGTGCCTATGTTAAACTTTTAAACTTCAGGGCTGCTGTTTTCCAAACAGATATTACCGTCAGCATCATGAAAGGAAATTCTCATTGACACCTAAAGACCAAAAATATTCAAGTTGTTGAAGTTAAGCTCGATTATATATCATAGGAACTTGCGTGTAACTGCAAGTGCAACATTATGAGCCCGGATTCCTATCTTCGGTTGAACCGGTATCAGGTATGGTTTTTGGTTTATCCGCTTTTGGACATCTGCATGGAATATCTTTGACACTGTCGTTGTGTCCATCGGTGTCTTAGAGCCTTGTTCAGCATTGATATATAGTATTGGGGGGATTGAGGTCAGGGTGATGATACAATTTCACTCTTACGGATCTAAGCAGGCAATTGAAAAGAAAGAGGGTTGCTCCGAAGCCATATTTTGACCAATGTATTCCACATGTATTCTATATGTAAATATCTTTGAAATATATATATATTTATATTTGTATGTGTTTATCATTCAAGCATTTGACCTGCCAGCCAACGCATGCCAAAGCAACCAACGCTCCAAAATTCTTGGGGCCTTGGGATGCTACCGTTTGGTAATCTGGCATAGCTGGTTGGAGCAATGTACCACGCATCGGCCGGTTTTGTCCTTTTTGAGGAACATGTGGGAAATTTCATGAACATTTCCATCTGGCTGTCTCAATGTAAATTTCGGTGTTGCTTTCAAAAATCTTCATGTATTTCTTAACCCAAACAAATTGGAGGATTTTAATTCATGACATAAATGACGTTTTTGTGTAAACAACCTTGTTTTTTTACACACAAAAAAAAACGAGGTTTTGGCTTCCGCCCCATTTTTCAGGACGTGTTTCAAGTGCCCCTTCCGGGTCCTTTGGGTTTGCTCCGGATGATGCGTGCCTTCCGCGTCTTCCGGCTCTTCAAACGCGTGTGCCTTGGGCTCGCCTTATATCGAAAAAACGGATAGATGATAGATATGACAGTAGTATATGTTGAAAATAAGTATCTCCAATGTGATGCGCACCCTGAGGTTAGTTCGATATTCAGTCAGAATGATAGTAAGTGAAGGACTAGGTGGTGGCAACTCAAATATTTTTTATTTTCACCCCGAACTTTGGGGAAGATTCCCATTTTGACGAGCATATTTTTCAGATGGGTTGAAACCACCAACCAGACAATGGTTTACCTATGATTTTGGTTGAAAGAGTTACCCTCCCTGAAACTAACAGCTTGCACCTGAAAATGGATGGTTGGAATACTTTCTCGTTTCCTTTTGGGATGCCCATTTTTCAGGGCTTTTGCTGTTAGTTTCAGGGAGTTTTTCACAACTTATATAACAACTTCATTCGGCTTTGAAATTTACCAGGTGCAACAAGAGAAACTTAGAGTACAATGATCAGCGATTGTTGGTTTCCGGAAATTGGTTCAGGCTGTTGAGGTTGGTGATATTAGAACCTTCCATGGAGTTGATACATAATGTGAAAGTACGAATGCATTTTATTTGAATTTATTTCTTAATATATCTGTTGATATCTATATATATATATTTCTTCTATCTACTCCAGAATGGTTATGATTCTAAAGACTGAACTGTAAGATCATGCTAACAACATTTGTGTCGCTTTCTTTTCGGCAGCTCCCAGCATACAAGTGCAATCATCATACAGGTGGAATGAACAAAACAATATGTGTTTGATAATCATTTTCCAAATACATGTTCCACAAAATCGTTTTGAACCATAACTTCTTGAAGTTCTTGTGTTCCTGTGTTCCCCACCCCCCTGGAAGAGTTGGAAAAGTTGTTGGAAGAGTTGAGGGCCTGGGAGGTGCCATGCTATAGAATTACAGTTTGCAAGGTGGGCTTCAACCAGTTATACATGAAGTTAAGGGCCTTATACATGGTCGAAAATAAATCTGGTCAAATTCTAGCAACCTCACACGACTTCACCTCAAAAGGTAGCTGACAAAGAAACATCCATTGTTTTCAGGGAAATCTTGGTTGGTGATTTTTTTTTTTGGCCTGATAACTGGGTAACTGGTGTTATTTCACCCTGCTTATAGGAATTGCAACCCTACTTATAACTGGTAGGGGCTGACCTTCTAGAGGGATCATTAAATTATTCATTTTGGGGAAATCCCTAGGGATCCAATCATGTTGTCAGTGGATGGTTGAGGTATCCCATCACCTCCCGAGAAGTTTAGCGCCCCCGCAAAGATACCGTCCCAAAAAAGAAGAGTAGTATTCTAACCATCATATTTTCAGGGGAAGTATTAAACTTCAGGGTTGTATTTCTGAATTGATCTACGTGCGTGGAAACTTTCAGCAAGATCAACATTGAAACTTGAAGATCGGTTGGACATCCATCACTACAGCTTCTAGTCACTAGTCTTTGACATGTCTTTGATCTTCTTTGTTCGTTTTACTCCGGGTGGTTGCAAAGCTCAAAAGAAGAGACAGCCCCTTTAAAGAAACGCAAATCGTTTTGTTTGGGGGAAAATTCAGACTCCATGGAAACCGTTGCGTACCTTCTTTATTGGGTCCAAAATGCATTGGAACATTGCCAAGTTTAAGCTCGTGATTTGAAAACAAAGCCATTAGCCGTAGCATTCCTGTACGGTATATGTACCTAAGTTTGCCCACATGAATACCATAAAAATCAACCATTCATGTAGGTAAATATTCCAGTCCCATGGACGGCCATTATACTCCTACCCCCTGGAAAACTAACATGGAACCTAAAGATCAGCCCCTTCGGAAAGGAAATTCATCTGATCTAAATCTCCAGTGTACTAGGTGATTTCACATATTTTTGGAGTTTTCACCCCGAAACTTGGGGAAGATTCACCCATTTTGATTTGCGCATATTTTTCACAGGGGTTGAACATGTTGAAACCACCAACTATAGGTGTACTTTTTGTCTTGTTGTTCACAGGAAGTCCCTGAAAAAAATCTTGGATTCCTTGGCGCACGCCCTACCTTCACATGTCAATTCCTTTGGCATCTTGGCTAATGGTTGTTGATGACCCGTGTGGTAGCCACGGGTTGGCGAATCGGGATATCCTTGGTGTTCAAAAAAAATAGGCGATAGAACCATCTGAAATGTATGGAAATTCGTTGTTAAAAGCGATGAGGTTCTCCATATCAACTCATCAACTAGTTTTTTTTACCATCAATATGGTATGAACTGATAGATTTGTTGTACAAAACGGCTTTCGCCGGTGGAAAAGGTGAAGTTTGCAATTTGCTAGCATGACTGCTTGGTACATCATACCCCTTGTAGGGCCCCTTGTCCCTTCCCCGGGAAACCTAAGGTGGGTCAACCGACTGATTCATCTTAGTGATTTGTTTCCTTGAACCATTGGACTGAGTATGACAATGCCAGCGCTGGGCCAAGTGACCTATAAGAAGAGTGGACCTGCAATTTTTCCAACTCCAGTTGACGCAAAAAAGACAACGACTATCTGAGAATATCCCTAAAAACCAGGTTATGGCAGAACGGCATTGTGTTGATCCTATGCACTGAGGGGATTCAATCCATGAATCCTACTTGATTGACAGTTGGTTTTGGGAGTGTTTCTCTCCCGCCTGGAACTAACAGCAAAAGTTGCTGAAAACCAACAACGGGACTGGAACATGATCCTTTCCTTTTTGAGGCAAAAGGTTTATTTTCAAAGGCAATTTCCTGTGACTTCCGGGGAAGTCTTTTCCTGGAATCTTCCTGAAAAACCTCAGGTATTCTATTTCTTGTGATGTGTATATATGCCATTCTGGCCGTGGATTTCTTCATGAACTTTGGTGTAGTGACCTGGCAGACGCTGCAGTGGACATGTTGCTGGGTGATGGTGTGGTTCTTGGTAGTAGCACTATTGCTATACTACTACCAGTTGGGGGGGAAGAAGACAATTTTGGACGCGACACATGGTATATTTTGATTTATACATATATATATATATATGAATATGTGACTATGTGTCTACTTACTTGTTTGTTGATTTGTGTGTTGAATTTACTTTGTATTTTGAATTTTAACAATTCATTTATTCTCTATTTATTTGTTAGTTTGTCGACAATGTGTTGATTTCAATTTATTTCATTTACTCTATGTCATATGCACAAATTTGGCATTGACACTGCTCAAGTGAAGCCCAACAGCAGGATTCCCGGGTGTAGTACATCAATTGAAGTTCCAGCTGTGAAAAAAAGCACTACTGGGCGACAATTCACCATTTTTCAGTATTCTGTTTTTAATGGGCACCCCCCAACAAAAGGTGCTGGTATACATATATATACATATTTATTTTCATGGAATACGTATGTCAGCCCGTTTGAATGTTAAGGGTTTGCATTTGGTTATCGAATAATTTTGCTGTAGTATAATTTATCTTTGCATTTTTTGTCCTTTTCTTCAACATTGCGGAAACACAACGCACAGCAGGTTCAACCATTTTGACAACTGAGCAGGGTTTGCAATAAATCATGAATGCCATTATCCTTTAACAGGGCCTGATTAGGGCCTTCTTTCTTCGGATATTGCATTGGGGGTGGAGACCCTTAGATTCCCATGAAGGATCTTCCTGAACCTTACTGTTAGAAGTCTCAAGCGATGTGACGGTTTCAAGAGATGTCCGCCCGAGAATAAGGCCTTGCTTTATATAAAGATGTGTGTTTTTTCTTGTTGCAGGTGTTTTTAAACATCATCCTCAATGGCTGAACATGACATGGTGGTGATTTCCAAATACTGTTTTTGGCTTTGTTTTGCCCCGATCCTTCTGGAAGTGATCCAATTTGACGAACTTTCTTTTTTGGGTGTTGCAAACCACCAACTAGATGAGGACTTTGTTTAATCCTAATTTAATCATGGTGATACATTAAAGTTAAAAAAAACACCCCCAATTCCTGTCGAAACTGTCTAGAAACGGAGAAACGGGTCGACGTTGCCCAACACTATGGTGATTACTAAATATTTACAAACCATTGGATATGTGTTCAGCATCCCTAGTAACCAGGATGAAAATCTACCCAGTTAACATTGAGCGTTTTTCAAATCACAGCACAGCTTCAGGATTTCATGAAGATTTGCGTGGGGTTTTCAAACGCTGAAAACACACACCAGTGGACTTGTTCACTGAGGATGGCTATTACGTGAACAATCTCAAGGAGTCAGTTGAAGTGACAACAGGGCGTGGTTTAACCTTTGGAGACTGAGATGCATTATTGCATTCTTTTTGTTGGCTTTCAATGTTGAAATGACACAAAAGCACCCCAACAAAGAAACGAATTTGAAAAGGAACATGTGTAATGAGCTCAATTCGACACATGTTTTTTTTTCAGAAAGGCTTGACTTCTACTTGCTGTTTTGACTTGGGGCAATATATGTGGTCCACGGAAAAAATGGGTTGACAAGTGGTGCAAATCTTCCAATGATGTCACTAGGAAAAAATCCCAGCATTGAGATGACTTCCCGGAGAGGATCTTTTGGTAGTCAAGGGAAGCAGATGCGAGTTGTGAAAAGTCCATGGTATTTTTTTCAGATCTTTGGATGACTTGGGGTTAGTTTTATAAAAATCTATGGATTGGAATCTCAAGAGTTGAAAAACAGGTTGCATGTTTTTCAATCAAAGAAATGGATGGACTTCATATGTATATATATATATATTTATGTATATCTACATTTATTTATGTTCATTTCAACAACCAATTGACACACGTTAAAAAGGAGGTATGGCATCATGATGTTCCGGGAAATGCCGCTGAGGATACGACTACTTTGGTAACTTTGGTTTATCCTTGTTGCTGGGCGTTCTAGGCTCCGTGTCCATCTGGAGGGCCTGAGGCAAAGGCCTGATTGTCATTTCATGGTTTTTCACCCAAAACTGGGTGGTGGCAACTCAAATATTTTTGGAATTTTCACCCCGATCCTTGGGGAAATGATTCCCATTTTGACGAGCATATTTTTCAAATGGGTTGAAACCACCAACTAGAAAACATGCTTGGACCTTTCAAACAGATCCCAAATGGATGATGAAAGGGATGTTTGGAAAATGTTGCCTCCATTCCATCATCTCAACACATATATCAACACAGTTTGGAAGATGCCACACATTGGCCTCTTTCCAGACATCTTAAGCAAATCCAAGTACTTTGTGGGTTTTCCAAGATCTTATTTGGCGAGTTTCAGGCGGCTCGTATGAAGAAACTCCAACGGAAAAACAACGGCTGGAACCAAATCCCAATCGTTGCTACCTCCATCCTTTGCAGGAGACTGTTATTGATTGCGACCAAGTCATTCAATTAGTGAACCCAACTTGATGTAAGATCGGTGAAGGTCACCAACAACCACTGTAAGGGAAGCTTTACTAGTTATTCCAGAAAGGTCACAATATATTCGAGTAAACATAGATCTTACACACACATTGTGATGCTTCCCCCTCCGCAGTATACTAATGGCCTACCCCCAGAGATTTCAAACAGGGTCAAGGGCCGAATCTCAATATATTACCCTTCTTTGGGAAGGGTGGACCAACAAATTCAGCATCCCTTGAGTGTTCAATTGGTAGCCCAAAAGAAAGGCGCTGCTACAAGAGTATATCAAGCATTTAGAAGCATGTGTTCTCCCTTCAAATAAATATGTTTTATATATAGTCTACAGTATGTATTTAAATGGTTTTCCATAAATGCACCCACACACACACACACATTCTGTCAAACCATGTTTCCCATCATTTCTTGGAGGGAGTGTCACATAACCAATTTGCTGAGGTTTACGATGTTTCAGGTCATCACTGGAGATTCCTGGCCACTCTCCTGGTCAGAGAGATCACTTGTGACATCATGGTACATTCGGGCAGATGTGTTGTGTTGATTTGTTGGTTCCTCACTCACAACATTGGGTTGCAAATTTCAAATTCAAGGATTTGAACATCCAAGAATTAAGTTTTCTATCCAAAGGATTGGAACATTTATATACATTGAATAATTATCCCTTTCCCAAAACTTACGGATTTTTGTTGGGGTCTATTTAATCTGAAAAATCTTGTCTAAATGAGAAGCCAGCACGAGGATCAATGGGCCCCACAACCAGTTGTGGGGCATAAATCCGCCAAGTCATGAAAAACCATGATGGGAGGAAAACACCCAATCCAGTAGTCGTTTTCCAGCGGGAAAAATTTGCAAATTTTGGTTCGGGGCCCGGGGATCCATGTGCCACGATTTTTTCCGGGAAGGGGGACAAGCCAAATTGTCTATGCCAGCATAGGATGACCATCTTCCAAACTGAATTGATGATTAGCCAGGATTCATTCCTGAATTGGATTTTTCCGGAAGAGTTTTTAGTGGCTCACTTTTCATTATGCAGGCCACGTTTTCCGGCGGGTGTGTGATCTTAGTTTCAGGTTTTGATCTGGAATTTGGATTCGTCCTTAGTAATCGAACGATGGCCTGAAAATCGCACCTGTTTTCCATCCATGTGTCGTATCCAAGCCAGACACTATAGAACCCACACACTGCAAAACTATGCAAAATTGGCCGCTGAAGAGTTAACATCCCAGAAAGCAGTGTTCAATCCCACCATGTTTTTCCTGGAGATGAATTGTTGAGGTGTACAGTAAGTCTATGATTTCTGATTACACATTTATACCACCTGGAAAGTAGATGGCGCAACTCCCATGTATTGGTTTATCATGGCCCCTTACTAAGCCACCTTTTGGGAGTTGTGCTATCTACTTACGCTACGGTGTAACCATAGATACCCAAAATATCCAGATTTGAAGTCACAAATCCTTCTTCCAATGCACATCAGTGTCAGCATCCACCCCCCATATATTCCACAGATCTCCACTATGGTATCAGGTTTATTTAAGTACCTGGAACCAGAATTACTCCTGTTTTGATTGGAAAGAGCCTTCTTTTGGAGGGTTAGTCACCCAAAAATAGAGGACGCAACGATTTCAGGTATACGTATGCCATGACGCAATTCGCCAAAATGTCAATATTCGGGGTGGTGGTTTCTTCAATATTTTTTGAATTTTCACCCTGATCCTTGGGGTTTTATGATCCAATTTGACTTGAGCATATTTTTCAAATGGGTTGGTTCAACCACCAACTAGTTATTCAATGGAGCCCATCAGACTCAGGCCCTACACGCCTTCCCTTAAATGTACCTTTTCAAGAAACACAAGGTCTGAAGCCGTAGCCCGACCCATGGTCTACGGAGAAGATGGGTTTTTGGCCTTTGGATGCTTGGACGGTTGGTCCGGTGATGTTCCATATGTAGCACTGTTATTATGATCTAGTGACATGTACGCCGCCCCGGAAAACTAACGAAGGTTCCAAGAAAATCAATGGTTGGTTCCGATGTATTTCCTATTGAAATAGTCCCTTTGTAGGGGGTATGTTAGTTTTCCTGGGGTGTAAGTTTTGAGATCTATATAAAGAATCTAAAGCATGTAGTCTCCTTAAATGCATTTGGCCAGCTCTATGAATTCTCCCGTGTACAACTATCACGCATAAGTTTTTGCCTTCTGTATGAGTGCATAGTTACGCTTCAAACTTCTGAAGTGTTTTTGGTTGTCAAGTCCCATTAAAGAAGTCCTGATGTCTAGCCCGAAGCCATGAGAATTCCAACATTCCAACAAAATTCTAAGCCATTTTTCGGCCCCCCATCAATCTAAGACGGTCTAATATCCCTAGGATTCCAGACCCCTCCCTAGAGTAGGATTGATGGTCTCAATCCCATCCCCGCAATAGGATTATAGGGGAAATCCCTTTCTTTGGATATATCTGGATCCTAAGGGCATGGTAATTCACTAAAGGGAGACATTTACTTGGATGGATTTCCAAGGGCGCTTAATATTTGTTGAGGTGAAGGTCAATTCAATTGCTTTCAGTAGATGGTTTCAATGATTTTGTTTGGTGACTTTTCCCGATTTTTGCGTGATATGATCCAATTTGACCAGAACCGTGGATTCAAGGATTTTTTTAATGAAAAAGCCTTGTCCATCAATTAGATGGTTATAAGGCCAATACATATATAATATTAATTTTGCTTCTTTTGGTGTGGCATTTTAATTGGAATTCCCATGAAAACTCTATCAAAACGTGTACTTGACGAGTGGTGTGAACTCCCGTAGACACCAATGCAAGTTTAGTTGCCATAATAGTCATCTAATAAATAGTGGTCCAGGTGCCCACGAGAGGTTTTTGGGGCTATTTGAAGTAAGAGAAGAGTGATGATGATGATGATTATTATTATTATTATTATTAGTAGTAGTATTATTATTATTATGTTGATGCATTGCATCCTATGTTTCAGCCCTTCTGGAGCCCGAAGACACACCCCTTTTTGTGGGGCCAAAAAGATGGGTTGACCCTTGGATCGGCATTTGAGGAAGTGTGCTTTACTTCATATCTTTTCAGTTGGTTTGTGGTGTTGCCCCTTTGGCTTGACGAAGGTTCAAAGGAAGGTTGGTCAAAGTTGGGTCCAGTTTACCTTTTTCCACAAATTATGGAAAAGTGTGGGTGCATTTTACTACATGTTGGGTGCAGTAGTTTGCATACTCATACAATTATGGAATGGGGTTGGTTGGTTACTTTTTTCTTCTTTCGATTGATTTGAGGGTGAGGTTTGTTCATGTTGTTTAGCCAGTGCCCTGATTGAATCAGCTCGTACCTGATTTATCATTGAGCGGTGGAAGACTACTTTCCTATTTTCGCCTGCCGAAGTTTCACAAACATCGCTCCTAAAAACCATGTGGTTGGACGTCGGAAGACGCTCCGGCTTCCTTTTTGGGGAGGGTCGATGACGGGACGATGCCAGTCAAACTTTCCGGGGTGGCATTTTCCCTCCCTCATTCATGGTTCAGCGGAAAATGGGTCGCAGGAATAGTTCCTTTTCAATTTGTTTGTTGTTATATTCCACTTCTGTAGAATTGCACACAGGGATGTCATATAAGTTATGATACCCCTTGTAGTGGCAGGTTTCATGGAAACCTACTTGGCAATTTTTATGATAAGTTATGCATTGCGTTTTTGCTCGCTGCCCACTTCCGGAGACGTTCTCCTGCCAAGAAAATACTGGGCTTAGATATCCAGATTTCTGAAGGGACGAAGGTACTTTCATAGTCCGCGGCATTATTTAGAGGCCCTTTTATTGGGAGAGAGTAGTTCCAGGGATGGAGGTACTTACCGCAAGGCATGTGGCACGCAGTAGATGTTTACAAAGCGAGAAGCTAAATAGATGAGCTGAAGAAACAAATTTAATGAGTCCGCATGTCTCAAGAAAACCATTCGGGAGTCCAGTTTTGAGGGTTACTCTTATCCAGACACTGAATGCGTATATGGATATGTATGGTTTGTTTACCTACAGTACACAAATGCAAGAAATTGACCATACATTGATTGTTTGGGTTAGTGTAGGGATGTTTGAACATGAGTGGCCTGAGTGGTTATGAATGATTAAAGATTTGTTGGGGAGTGTTTTGTTCAATTTGAAGGAAAAGTATTGGATCGAACATGAAACCAACATATAAAACAATATCTTTTTTCTGGCACTGTTTCGTTACCGACTTGCGTTAACGTTCATGTTCAGAATCTGTCAACTTCATTAACTTCATTGATATAATACATGTTTCTTGATATATCATTTGAGCTTTTCTTGCATCATATCAGCAGACATGTTTTGGATTCTATCTCATGTGTGCTGCAGGAGCTATTTTCCGTTCAACATCGAAGGCCATCACATCCTTTAAGTTTCATGAAAAAGTGGAACGGATTCGCATTCCAAAGATCCCATGTCACAATTGAGCAATAAAAAAACACCGGGTTGTTTAGGGTATGTAGGTGATTATACTACCCAGTTGTGTGGTGATTTTTAAAAGACATATATAAGGATCCCCTATCCAACAACCAGGCTTCAATATAGAATCTCAACAGGTTTGTTTCTTCATTGCTCCATTGAATTGGTGTGTTGGGAGACGGGGGCCTTTGGTGAGGTGTTGGTCAATGTGACCATTGCAATCCTTTTGGAGAAGATGGTGGATGATGGGCCTCTTAGACGCGAATCTATGGGCAGAATTCGCGACAACAAACCTTCCATGACTCCTATTAAATGGGACGAAGGAAGATAAACCGACAAATTGGGCTCAAATTATACGGTACCCTCCCTGACACTAACATAGCACCTGAAAATAGACCCCTTGAAAAGGAGATTCCTATTCGAAACCACCATTTTTAGGTGCTATGTTCGTTTCAGGGAGGGTAAATTTAGGTAAGTATTCCATACATCGAGCAAATGGGTTTGAACAACTTCCTTTAAACCCAAAAACTCGAGAAGAAACATGACAATGTGTTTCTGGAGAAGGCCTATTTCTGGGACGCCAGGATTGTTGATAATTATTGGGGAAGCCTTCTTGAAAAATCATGCCCCCCCCCCCAAAAAAAAAGCATAGACAACACAACGCCTGATTGTTAATCAGCAAGGTTGTATTCATGTGCAAGAACCCACATCCTTTAATAGGGAGCTATCCCTAGGATTGTAAGCACATCTTGGAAAAATTGGCATCATTTTCGTTTTTTTTTGGTTTCCCTTTGCTGAGACAAAGTTTGACCCTCCTGTATAGAGAGGAGAGTGACACCTTGTTGTCAACTTGAAACTTCCATCGAATCGATTGCATTTGAAGGTCTGAAAAGATGGAAGAGGCACAAAGAAATGTTTCTTGGTGCTTGAAAAAACCCACTTTTGCCGTTCATTCTTGGGGAGGCAGTTAAGGTAGGGGTTGCGACGAGTGCAATGCTTCAGTATGACAATGCATGTATGAAAAACGTTGTCAAAATGATGGTTCACCACTAGACACCTACACATACACATTGTAATTTGCTTGGATGTTGCACGGTCACTTTGTAACCAAGATCTTTGATGTATTTGGTTGCATCAACTGTAACTAAACACACATCACATATCGACACTATCGACTGTCTTCATCAAATAGCCATTTTGCTAATTGCGACTATAGATTGTCAAATAAACTTAGTTTAATCTCAATTAATACTTCCATAAATCTCCCGGTAACACATTTCATACACAAACACACCGTCACATTATTATACCCCTTTTGGAATCTCGTACCACTTCCGAAATCTGAGAAACAATAAAACATGGATCAGCGAGCGATCCTGGAAATCTAGGAAAAAGCACTTGCATCAATCCCATCAAATGTTCTTATCATGATTATATAAATGTGGCTGCTGATCAATCCCATCACATTCATCACACATGTATGGGGTGCAGGCTATTCTTGGGAAAGATACGATTTGCAGGAACTTGGGACTTAAAAGCCATTTTGGGCTACAACTCATTTCGCAACTATTCCATTTCCCGGCCCACTTCCCGCACACTAGTCACTAGCATTGAAAGACTGCTATAGGTGGATTGGTGAGGTTTGAACCTCAACGGACTCTTTAAAAAAAGGCCCTAACAAATCTTGGGTTGTTGAATCTCACACTCCATGAAACTCAACATAGACAGAAATCCTCAAAAACGTCATATGGTGACAAAGGTTGATGATATCCTTTCCTTTTGGGGCATTAAATGGCCTCTTGTTAGGGGTGTTTGCTGTTATTTGAAGGTATTTCTTACGATTTACCCAGAGAGAACGGCCTATCTTCAGGGCCGTTTGTTGATGCTGTTTGTTTAGGGGTGTTTGCTGTTGGTTTTATATTGTTATTTTTCTTTTCTTAAGTACTTGTCCAGAGTCCAGGTACTTTGGATACCCCTCATGATAAGCTGCGCAATAGCTTACACTAGCGAAAATGGATGGATGATGCAACCTGAAAAGAGGTTGCCCTCCTGGAAGAATTATTGGTTCATGTTCCAAAACCATCTAAATGATAGCAGTTGAAAAGTGATAATGTGAAATTGTTAGGTGATGGTTTCTTTTATCCGTAAAACTGAGGAGATGATCCAATTTGACTATGTTTCAACTCGGTGGGTTCAACCAACAACTAGAATGACATCACTTTCCACAACATGGGGTCTTGCAAGGCATACCTGGCTCAAGAAGCGGCTTTGGCAGCGGGTTTGGCAGCGGGCGAAGCTTCTGAAGTTGTCGCCGATGCTGGAAACGTTAAGTCTGACAGCACTGCAAAGAGGAGAAGTGGATTGGCATGCATTTCAACTGGAAATGATACCTTACTCAACCAATGGCTAACCTTTACTGTAAACTTTTGGGGATTACATATTATGTTGGAAAAGCACAGTTTGAACTTTTATTTTGTGGCCCTTTGGCTGAGTAAGATACCCAGGAGAGAAAGATATTCCACCTTTTTGGAAAAGGGAAGATTAATTTCCAACCTTGGGATGGGACATGCTCATTTCAACTAGAAATGATTCACCTGAGATAGTGCTTAGGCATGTGTGCTTTTGCCGTTTATTCTTCTCCAAACAGCATCAATTGTGCTGGGAAAAAAAGGGAAATGACTTTCCCTTTAAGTTTCACACACAAATACTAAACATGGTGCTTTGGATACAAGGTGATTCCTCTAACATATGGCTTTTTTGAATTTTATATAGTTTATACCACATATTACCACACTAAACTTCAGAAATCCAACTTTTAAAGGTATACCACATCAAAAAACTCTCCCAGATTGTTAACAGCGCATTGGAGTGGATCATGATTGTCAGAAAAGATATGTCCAGACCCAGAAAGTGTGGATCTCAGAGAAACCTAATATACCCCTACAATCCCCTACATACTGCAGGTATCCCTCAAAACCACCCCCCAAATGATTTCCGGAATTTCTTCATACAACAGGGATGTTTTTTTGGGGATATGTTGTTGTCGGGGGTTTTGGGGGTATGCTGAACTTGGAACATATTCTTAGTCTAGAAACTAAAGGAGGCCCGCTGAAAGTCGGAGTCGGTGTGCTTTTTCCTGTGGATGAAGTTTTCCCAAAAAATCAGTTCTACGCGCCCATTTTTTCATGTTTTGGGAAAGGCCGAAATCGTGGATTTGGGGGGAGTTTTATGAATTTGCATCAGCGAAAGTGAAAAACTCTGTGAAACACAAGAAGGTCGGCCTAATCCTAGGTGCTGTCAAAGAACTGTTGAGTTCACGTTTCACCCCGAAAATTTGAGGGAAATAAAATGGTACACTTTGACTGGGCGCCTATTTTTCAACACGGGGTGGGGAGAAACACCACCTACTGTAGTAATCTGTTCGTTTTTGTTTTTGGCTGGAGATCCCTGCACTGCATGTCTGAACTTTGGCATTGGGATCCTGGAACAAAAGGATACACAACTGGAAGTATCTTTAAAGGCAAAACATATGCAGAACTTCAGATGTCTTAAGTGTCTTATGTGGTGAATTTTCTCATGTGTCCAAAGTGAATAAAACTTGAAGGAACTTCAACAAAGTTTGTAGAGTCGTATTTTTAATATTTTTTCTCCACCTACAAGGAACCGCCCTAGGAGTAAAGGTTTGAAAAGAGGGTTATCAAGCCTTACACCGACCCAAATTCAACGAATGTAACCTAAAAATAGGTGACTTTTAAAAGTAAACGTTTGAGACTTGCAGGATATTGTTGGGGGGGTTCCATTTGTTATACATTTCAGTGTCAAAGGGGGTGTACTTCAAAGACTTGATTTCCCCAAGCTACAGATAATTTGGTAGTGAAACTGACTCCAAAAACATGATCCGCAAAACGTGGGGTTGGTTGGTGACTTATTACGGCGTTGAACAAATTGAACCTTTCATTACTATGGTTGTTCCGGTGGGAGATGGTCACATTTCAAGATGGCGATTTTCCAGGTTTCCTGAAGGCCGGCGATACAGATATCCCCTTGACCAGCAATGATTGCTGCTTGGCACCCAACGGTGGAGTGTGGCAAAGCCTCGAACCCTAAGGGCCGTTTGGGGGCCTGCCGGGCTGCCGTCCACACCACTGGTGAACCCGTGGGAACATAATCATTCACTAATGCCAAGATATGATCAGGGAGCTTGATTAGTTTTCACCATCAACTCCAGTCAGTTGTACAGCTGAGTGAGAGCTTGGTGCTAAGATTGAAAGCTGAAAATCAACTGTTGCAGTGTTTTGGCAGAACGCAAAGTAATTAGATAGTTTTACTTGCTGTATCGTTTCAGAAACATGTATCGTTTCACTGAATGGTAGTGGTTTCAAACCGCCTGTTTTTTGTTAGTCGCCCCATTTTAGCAGTTTGTACACTAGGACTACAAGGTGTAGTTGACTTGTGGGATTTGGTAAGCGAGTTCAGAAGGGTTGTCAACAGTTGGGGTTCATATGACTCTTTCAAAAAGTCCATGAGTGAAAGAATTAGTTGGTATAATAGTAGGATTTCTTGGAACCATCAACTTAGTATCACTATGTTTCTGCAAGTTTGTTTATCAGTTGTGTTCGGTTCAACTGCATCCTTAAAAAAATATACTGTAGCAGTTGTGTTTGAACGTTTGTGTTTTGCTTGTCCCGTTTGAAACAATGTTTCCTTGGATTCAGATAAGAGATATACTGCAAGCTCTCTTCCGGTATGGAACTAGTGTGATGACAAATGACAGTAGAATACTACTGTACCTGATCTTATGATCACAAGCGTGATGATCATTGTGTATTGATGTATTTATTAGTTCCATTGTGCCATCCTCGGTCAAGAAGAAGCAGTGCATAAATCAATATGGCATTGACATAACTTGTCCCCAGTCAGAACTAGGATGATCTTCCAAGACTATCCACTGATGCATTCACTACGTCTATGATGTAGCTATAGGGCCCAGGCCGTCTAGGGTATCTTCTCCAAGGGTGCCTGTATGATAAGTTTGTGAATTGAAAGCAACCTGTTTGGACGCTACCAATATGAGCTACTGTAGATACTTCATCCAGTACCTTTGATCATAGCTCCTGCTTGATACTCGTACTTTTCCATGCAGAATTGCAAGTTGCCTGACATTCCTGGTATGCCTACATGAACCATTCGGGCCTTTGATGTGTGGCCATGGTTGCATGCCATCTAATGTGATGGTTTCCCTTTAAGGGATTGTCATGTTTCTCTTCAATTACATTCCAAGTATGTATAATTTGAGTGTAGACATATACGTTTATAATGATCATATATGTTATATATAATCTATACACATATTTTCATTTAGGCAAACTACAACAACCTCAGCCGGCATCACTTGAAATGAGGTTTAGTCACGGTTTTGCCCCCCCGAACATTTGCCTTAAGTTTGGTTGGTGAACTACTATTTAAGTATACATCAATCTACTGCAAATATATTTAAGTGCTTTTGTATATTTATATATACATATCTATTTCTAAATTTACATATGTATTAAAGACTATTGCAAAATTGGAATCCAAACATCCCTTTACGCACATATGATTTCCCATGCTTTCCAAACAAAAACGTTTGGATGCGGAATGTTTCCACCAACTATGAGGTGGAGATGTGCTGGAAATGGAAGGAGATATGAAGAAGATGAGAAGAGATATGTCACTCGATCCTTCCTTGCTTCAGATTTTGTTAAAACAAGATTACTCCAATGGTGAATATGTGAGTTGTTGATAGTGTTGCTATTTTTGGTTGCATTTGTTTGGCGAATTTGGAAGGAGCATCCTAATATTCCCAGACTTATATGTTTCAATGGTAGCCTTCAAGTCATACTTCCTGATGGCTCCACTGGTATGATAGATTTGTTTGATGCTGTCCCGCTGTTAACTCGTTTGTGGTTGGTATTAGTTTTTTGCGATTTTTACCTCGAACCTTCGGGAATGATCCAATTTTGACGAAATCAGGTTAGTTGGTTTCAAGTCGATGTTTCAATTGTTCACCGGTGTGGAGATGATCCAATCTTGACGAATATTGAGATAGATTAATTCCACAAAGGTTGGTAAAATGGGTTGCATGTTGCTCATGACCAGATAGAATGTTCCAAAAGTACTTGATGAGCAAAATCTGGAAAAAACAGAGTGCAGAATCAACATGAATCCTAAAAATGACGGTGTTGAAGCTGATTTTCCATTCAACTACTCGGGATTGTTAGTGTCCATGTTAGTTTTTGTGGGTGCAGTACTGGGGAGAACGCTGAAGAATACGGTATTTGCTAGTTAAAGAATATAGATATGTGTGACCTTTATTTGTGGTGTGCAAACTTACCATATAAGCCTAGCATGCCTCTGTTTCGGACAACGGCGGAAATTCAGTCGCGAAGCTCCGAGTGGGAAAGATCAACATGATAGTTTGCGACTTGTTATGTCACTTTTTTTTGGTGTCCTATGTGCAGTGGAGAAAGGAACAAACACCATTTCTAGACATGTTTCTAGAAGAATTTGGTGAGTTTTCAGTGACAACCATTGTGAGTCTACGAGTGGGTAACCTTACCCCACCTTTTCCACTGATGAAATCAGGTTGGCGCTCAGTCTGCCTGTGATTTGCTTCAGTACCGTTTTCCTTTATTTTGTTGTATACCCCTGAAGTTTTACAACTCGCCCCTGAAATATGATGTTTGTAAGACTACTTTCTTTGTTGGGACTGCAACTGTTTAGGGCTATGTCAAACTTTTTCTATAGAGTTGACTTGGTTCACTCATGGTCTAAATTGGGAATGCTCCCCCTCCCAGGATGCAATCGTCAATAGGATGACTGTACTTTTTTAGGCGATTCGTGATCTCATCCCAAGATATAAATGTGTAAGTTGGGATTCGAAATGCATCATTGCTGGTTTTATGAGGTGTACCACCCCCCCCCAAAAAAAAAAAGCTCACCAATTTTGATTATATCAGGATATGTATCCTCATTTCTGCCCACAATTTGGGTAGGTATATATGATCATGGGAATCTCGGGTGCCTCCCCTCAATGTCACATCCCCCAGAAAATAAGGCCTTAACACACCCATTTTCATATTGTCCCTTAAATTCGGCCTTATTGCGGCTTATATTTTTCTCCCGTGATATGATAGTGTGAAGAGGTCCGATCTACTGAAAATAACTAAGGCATGTTGTGCCAATGACTACCTTTTAACAGGTGGACAAATCCACACTTCAAAACTAGGGAAATTTCCAATTGGCGAGTTTTTTGTTAATCCTAACCACCCCCCAAAAAACACAGAAAGAGGGCGGGGTCAGCTTGTTTTAACCATCGTTTGTTCATGATTCAACATCAGTGGTGTTTGTATGTATCTCAGACTCCTGGATCTGTGAATTTCATTGAATTTTTGGTTTGATCTTTGAAATGCCATTTGCATTCACCATGTTTCATCATCATATTCTTTTGGATGGGGTACAGGTACAGTATATGTTGTTTTTTGGCAACCAGTTAAAACAAAACATGTAAAATCCAGGCTTAAATCCTTGGTATACATGTAAAATGTAAACCCCTGGGTATTATGGGAATGAAGAACACGCCGTGAGAACTTTGGACAATCATCCAAGATTTGTCCCAGTTTTTCACTCAGAATAGGTTTAAGAAGAGATGGGGACAATGATGATGAAGTACACTCCCTGAAACTGAGATAGCACCTGAACATAGGCCACCCAAACGGAAAGTAATCTTCCAACCATCCAACCATGCATTTTCAGGTTTATGAGATCCTTTTGACCTTTGATCCACTGCAAAGTTCAGGTCAGAAAATAACACACCAAATTCAGGCAGAGTAGACAACATCAATTCTCATTGCTTGTGGCTTGAATTGGAAGTTGAGAATCATTTGTTCACATGAATTCCATCAGTTTCGAAAAGACATAAAGGCATTGCAAGAAATTGCCTGTATTGCATGTATTTTGTGTATGTTGCCAAGCCATTCTTTCCTACAAATAACACTCCCGGGGAGTTCGAGTTCGGTGGGTAAGTCACACCTTGTAAGGGTTTTGGATTGGAACCCACTCAGGACGAGGTTTGCAGGATGTGCTCCATGCCCTTCACGCCGATGGATCTGCTCCTGCTTTTAATGGCGATGCATTGCAGACACAACTGCCGATACACGAAGAGTTGGAGGTAGCATCCATCACCAGCCAAGGAGAGTGATTCTGGAGAGTGATTCTGGAGAGTTCAGTTTGTTGTTGATTTTTGAGCTATGAATCAATGAACACCAACAAAAGCAAACGCATCCCTGTTTTTTTAAAGTTGATGTATAACTGTTAAAACCGCAAAGGGAATGTAAAATTGGCCAGTTACATATGGAATCATAAGCGATTCTGAATTCAACTAGAGTTGTTGTGTTGTTATGTTTTTTTCATAGCTCATTTTTGGAAGGAAAAAGCTGTTTATATAGATTAAAATACTCGGCTTCCAGCTTGTATAGCAAATTGCTCGAATTTGATGTTTGTGGGGTTTATGCAGTGCAGGCACCGTGGGGAAAGGGCGCGCGTAAAAATGCAATCCACCAAAAAGAGATCAACAAAAAGGCAGTTTTCATTTCGTTTTCCAAAGGTAGCTCCTTTGAAAAAACAAGTTGTTATTTTTGTCGGATGCAAACCCCTCATTTAAGTGTTGGCAGTTCATTATTTTCTAGGTGGTGGGTTTCAAAGACTTCTTTTTTTTTCCACCCAATACATGGGAAGATATGATCCAAGTTGACGTACATATGTTTAACAAAACGGTTTGGTTCAACCACCAAGTAGGTTTTTGAAAATCACAAATATATAACAAGTGAACAGTGAACAGTTTCTTCTGGAAGCCGACCCACCGTCGCTTTTAACGTGATCTCCAAAGGAGAGTCGTTGGGAGCTTCCCATGTTTCACCTGTTGTTGTCATGCAACCAACGGTAGTGCCAAGTGTTGGACCAAAGGAAGGGCCAACAAAAGAAACGAAGGCGCCCCTTAAATTTTACAAAAAAAAACGTAGAGAAAATGTGTGGGAAGGTGAGTTGGTGTGGGGCAAGGTTGGGGGGCCTAACAGAAAGAAAAACCACCCTTTTTTCAACAGGAAGATTGGCATATATGCATAACTTGTTGAGCACATGAGATGGCTCCCCCAACGTGAAAATAGCGAATGTTGAGAATCGTAATCCTGAAACTTCAATCTTTAGCTGGATAGTTAGCCATGGTATTGTGACGACAATCCGAACTAAGTTCGTATTGAGGAGGTTAGCATAAGTTAATTATTGGTACTCACCCAGATTTAATAAGTGTAAAATTTGAGAAACTGGTTGGAGGAGATGCAAGTGCCCGCGGTTTTGCACTTGTTTATGGATGCAACTGTAACTGTCAGAGAAAATTGAAGCGCAAATTGGCAAAACTAGCCATGAATAACAACTATGATTCATTCAACTCCTGATGATGCACAGTCAAATATAAAAATCCAATTGACCTCAAGCCTGGTTCATGCATAGCCCCTTGGAAGATAGAGTTTGGACTCAGGAAAACCGTTGAGATTTACACCCCTACATATGTCTCACCTAACATGCATATGACATGTTTACTTTTGGCTCAAGACACGCAAGTGAAAATAGTGTGCGTGTCAGATTTGCTGGTCATAATTGTTCAAAG
>DF239647.1:0-176525 GCA_000507305.1 Breviolum minutum Mf 1.05b.01
CTGCGACTGCAGGGAGGATGCATTTCAGGGCGTTTGAGGCCAACCCACTTGGTTGCACAGGTGGATGACAGTAAGACCATGGGCTATGTGCTTACTGGGCGCCTTTTGTTCTGGTCGCAATGCATCTAGTATGAGGGCTGTCGACGGAACATCTGATGCATACTAGGAGGGGAGGCCATTCACCAATGGTAGTCTTGTACATAGATTTGGCAAAACTTGTTTTTTGGATTCTTGGCTCCATGTCTTCTCCCGAGGTCGGCGCACTCTTCGGCGTTTGGGTTTGGGCCAGTCTGAGGTGGGACTCGTCGACTTGAAGCATGTACTTGTGATGATGATGCATGCTGATTCTGGTATGATCGTGGTAGAATAACTGTAACAACGGCAACAGCACGAAGCACCCGTTGCATTGGCTACCGCGTGCTACCCTGAAAAATGAAGTTCATTGACTCAAAGGGCTCAAATGTGTATGCATACCAATTTCTCACTTTCCTTTGCGAGGGAACGGTCGCCTTTGTTTGAATAATGGCAAGTGCCATGAAACCAAGAGTTCTCTCAAATCATCTCAAACAGCAGTGCTATATCAGACATGAAGTTTCCAAAAACTTTGGATTCCGAATCTCTGAAAGCGTGGCAGAAAAATCATCCACTTGCAAGGCACCTGATTGCATTGTGGTGCAAAAGATGACCTCGGATCCATTGCTATCTGGCTGTCTCACATGGACCATGGCGCCAGGAGCAGCAGGCTTAGTATCCCGTAGGACCTTGGACCTCGATCTTTTGTGAACAAAGTCAATGCAGCTACGCAGATCAACCACTACTCGTATCATGTAACTTGCAGTGTTCAAAGCACAACAAGTGCATTCATATGTCATCAATGTGTGCATGATGATGCCTATTTTGTGATCTTGGATTTGGAGAGAGAGAAGAGCTCTATTTTTAGGAACAGTTGCGAATTGGCAGTGAGCCGGATTGCGAAATCTTCATTGATGGCCTGGGTGTGGAAGCAGAGATGTGCCGCTTGCACTGTCAGACACTCAGCCTGCGCGTTAATCAAGGAAATACAGGCTATGCAGGGCGCGCACATTGAAGGAGTCGCCGTCAGTACCAGCCCAGGTTCATGTCCAGGAACTTTACACGCTCATGGATACCCCATGCCCCAAGCGTCAGATATCACCTTGGCCTTTGAACAAATGCAGTAGACTTGATTCTTGATACCTACTTGTTAATATTAATGAAATCAACGAAAACACATCTTTGCGATCTTTGGGGGTCGGCAAATAGATACAAATAATATCAAATAATCAAATATCTCTAATATATGTACAGCAGGATAGGCCCCTCAAACCCTTGGGGTCAGGTGACTTCACCAGGTTTTTGAAGCATGTCAGAGCGAAAGGTGTCCCCACTTATTGGATCCACTTAGATCAATTGAACTTAGGTTTAGATTCAAGTCAGATACAAGTGCGAAGCTCAGGGTGTTTCAAGCATGTCAGTTTGTGATACTGCCAGCTGCGTGTAGTTGTTTCTTCTCAACCGTTGAATGTGACCGTTGCCAAAGATCTCAAAACGCGAAGTTCAGGTGCTGCCTGCAACATCAAGTTCTTTGCCCCTTGATGAGGAGATTCCGGTGGTCAGCTACCTCAAAAACCGCGATGAATCATGATATCATGTCGTCATGAACGGATGCATCCACAAATATCAAGATGATAAGATGGATTGGATTTCCCGTTTATCATAGGCCGAAAACGTGGCTTGACCCTGACTTGCCAGGAGGGAAGAGAAACTTTGCACAGGACTGGAAAGCTCCAAACAGGGATTTTTTGTAGAGAGAAGTGAGAAAATGAATCTTTGTGGACCTGGTAAAAAAAACAACCCACTTGCCAAATATTGTATCATTCAAATTCATTCAACGCATCAAAGTTTAAAGAGCTCACCGATCATGTCATTTTTTCCATGGCATTTCCAGTATTTCATGGACTAAAAGTATGGAAAGTTGTTGATTGTAGGCCAGGACCTCGCCAAGGTCCTCATGTTGACAAACCCATACCCATTTACCGCCAAAGTGACGGGACCGGCAGGAGAGGTTCCTTGTACAAAAAGAACCACGCATTGGTGATGGTCAACAATTCAGTTTTACAGGCGCAGGGGGTGAAGTTTGGGGACAAACACGTTGTTTCAAGACAACGGAAGCCGTTCTGATACATCTACTTGAATTGATTTGATGGATGTATGTCGTATGAGTCGTACATGTGATGCATGATGCTGTCATTGGTCTCAAACGTGACTGACGATTTCACTCTTTTATTTTGCCTTTTTTGTCAAAATTGCTAGTGACAATCTACACTAGATCAATATGTTGTCATTTGTACTTCATGCCATCTCATTCATGATCTTTCAAGCAAATATCACCCACCTCAACACAGGATTTGAGATGATTTGCGCTGAAAGGGCTTTAGCAGAAGAGTTGCGACATCCAGTACACTTGCCATAGTGCCTCAGAATATTTGATAGTATTTACCCTTGGGGAGAGATAGTTTAAAGAAATTATGTCAAGTCAAGTCCTAACGCTTATCATGATTTATCGTACATGGTTGGTGATTTCATGTGAGTGTGTTCCAAGCTCAGCCTTGTCAGCCTGAGGAGCCACAGAACTTGCGATCTGGAGACTTTCTCAGGGCTTTTTGATCGCATGCAGGGAAGGATCAGATGGGGTGAACAACAGTCGGTTCTTTGAGAGTCAGCTGATGCCATGAAAGTCAAACACTCCCAGCGATTTGTTTAGCGGACTACCTGCTCAGAATGAATGACCAACTGGTTTTCCATGGTTTTCCTATTTGTCCCGGGACGGCAACAGTGATGATCCTTGCAGTGGTGATCCTAAACGCTTCTCTTTCCCTCCATATCAACCAACAGACCTTTAGATTTGATTTTAAAAGGCTCCTCCTCCAAGTGTCGCCTGGGGACTGTGAGGTTGGCAGCAACCACTTTTTTCGCATCTATGCCTGGGTCTTGGTTGACCAAGTTTGGGCGCTTCGAGTGACTAAAAAACACCTGTGCTACCGAGTGGTTGCTTGCCATTTTTTTGGATAGTAAGGATGGGCAAATGAAGCCCTCACGCTCAGAGGCGTCCCGGAAGCCGAGAAAAACAGAAATCATGTGTTCAGTGTGATGGCAATGAGGATGAAGGTGGATGCATCAGCAGTATACCATGAAGCAATGTGGGTAAGCTGTGCCAATAGCACACTACAAACACATAAATATATACATATATATTGTCATTTCTTATCATTTAAAGTCATTGTGAACATCAAATCTGATTTTGCCCCACTTTACTATTTCAGGCTATAATCCTGAAGATCCGGTAGAGTCATCATAGTTTTGCATTCCCTTCAAGGAAACCATTGCGAATCGAGGATGCCAGGATCATGGAAAAGACCTTTGGCATTAATGGCATCGCCAAGGACCCCTGTTCTTGGTGTCGTGTCAAGGTGTTCTGCGCGTTAGCACGGTGTCAAATCAGATGCTGGATGCATTACCCCCATGTTTCAGTTCCAAAAAGTGCAATTGTGAAGCAACCAGTTGCTTTTGAAGCCGAATGGTGCGACCGACTCAGCTGTGTTTGGATTACTGGAATCTGAAGTAATTCAGCAAGTATAGAAGATATAGGTGTTTCCAAAATAGGTGTGGGCCCCCCAAATCATCCCATTTGAACAAGGTTCTCCATTATAAAAACATATAAAAGCCATTCATTTTGGGGTGTTTCCCTATTTTTGGAAGCATCAACCCAATAGCAGGGGATGGTCAACAACCCAATACATAGGGGTTTATATACCCATTATAAGGATTCCCTATTTTTCAGGGTGGGATGCGTTTATCCCCAACAGCAGTGGACGTTGGCTTCCGAGATCTGATGATCATAAGCCTGCCATTTTTTCGCTCCAGGATGCTCAGCACTTGAGGGAGCGTTTTGGAGCGCAGAAGGGGGATGAGGTAGGGTCCCCACCGTTTTGGAGCACGTATTTGGAAGTTTTGGAGTATTAGATTTTTATGTATAAACTGTTCATACATTTTCTATGTTTTTGATCATATCTATCACAACTCGACATAATTCTACACGGAAATCCATATTGAAATGGAATCCTGCTGTGGCGAAAAAGGCCTTAAAATAGTTGCACCATTTTTGTCACACCTTTGGGAGCCCATCTCTGATTAAGTTGCAGGTGATCAGGGACCTCAAAGATTTAAAGCTAGTGGTGGAAGAGGCGCCAATGAACAAAATGACCGTTTTGGACACCAGTTTTGGAGACAATTCTAGAATATTGGCTGTCCCGGCTGTCAAATCTACATTGGAAAAAAAACAGCTTTTGTTGGGGTCACGCATTGTCAAAGGCAAGCACACTCGCAACTGAAGTGAAGATGTCAGCGTGGCTGTACAATCATCATGAATCATGATCGTGTGTGCAGGAGAATTGCATACATTGTTGCATGACAATGAACAGTTGAGGCAAGTCATGAATGAAGACTCTTGATATCTCTGGATTTTTCGCAAGGCTTTTTTTTGCATGGTTGAACTCAATCTACAATGTTGGTGATGAATCGATTTGTTTCCACGATTTCATGAACGGAGGCAAACCAACTCACCCAAGAACTACGAGGTAGTAACGATCTTTCCTTCAAGGCACTGAGATGTGGCTGTGTTTTTCTCGCAGAGATGTTACCAGAGATGTGCTTTTTCAAATGTTTGTAAGGGCCGTGTGCTCATGGATCCCCTGGACAACGAGGAGGACATGAATATCGGAAGACATGCAAAGACCTTCATTTTTCAAGTAGGCATTTTGGAATGAGGACCCTTCCGTTGTGGTTACACTTCGGAAGCTGGAACGTTATGATCTTAGCAAGATTCAAGATTCTCGCTTTAAGAAACCAGATTTGCATCGCTTTGTGTAGGAAACAAATCAATGTCATGGGGGGGTCACCTTTTCCCCTGGCAGTTCCCATTGGGTTGTCAAGCTGAGGTCCAGAAACCTTGGAGAGTCGCAGCTTGACCAGCTGCTTGACAGAAAGGACGCTTTGCACCTCAGTCGTTGTTATGAAAATTTGATCCGACTTCAATGCATGCGTTTTTTGGTCAAAGTGAGGGGGACATTGTTGTTACATAATTGCCACATTTAAGATCACGGCCAAAAGGTCCATACACAAGATGCCACATCTGCTTGTGATGCTATGTTGTTTCCCTTATAGTGATGAGTCTTTGACAGGACTCCTGCAATTGCAACTTGGACTTTGCCTGAGTTCCAGCAACGACTAGAGGCTCAGGGTTTCCGGAAAAAACATTGCTTACAACAATTCATAGCCAAAATTGCTTCAAAGAGTTTGAATGAGATTGATGTATGCTATCTTGCGATATGGATGTTTCCAAAAATAGAGGCACCCCAAAATGAATGGTTTATAATGGAAAACCTTATTAAAATGGATGATTTGGGGGTACCCCTATTTTTGGAAACACCTTTATATTGCAGCCATTGCACCCTGCCATGCCTGCAGGTGATGCGTGAAATCTACGATGAGGTGAGACTTCGAGATTTGCCGTGGGGTCAACCAGGAGATTTAGATCCTTGGCACGTCCATCGACCCAGAGAAACATCGACACGAGATCCGGCGACACGAAAGGGGTGGTGGTGGAAGATCGGTGTTTTGAAGCGGTTTTTGTTTGATTGAACCAGTGATATAGTGATATGTTTTTATATGGTTTTTCACATATGAAGCATATTATATGAACATATTTTGGAAGCTTCTATGATCATGATCAGGAACCTTACTTCGATGCGTATTTGTTTCTTTGCCTCTTTGCTTTCTTTGATGATTCGACATGTATACCTGTATATCATCCTATATGCAATGCATGCAAACGGTCCCAAGTTGGGCTTATCATTGATGCCATTTTTGATGCCTATGCCCATGCCAAGTCTGCTTCAGTTCTGGCTTGGTATCCTCACCTCAGATAGGAACCTTAACACAAAACCCCACGTCCCGGTGATGAGTTGGATTGCGCTTCCACTCGAATCCGATGGAGACAGATTCATATGAATTGTTGTTGAAGTGCATCATTTCGTTATCAAGCAGAATATGTAGATTATATTAATGATTATATTCTTTTGGATCAGATTTTAGCACATTTTGGCGTATCAATATATAGCTAAGCAGCATAGTGCTAGGGATTGCGGGGATTTTGGTTTGGATAACTCCAAGTTCATTTTTGGGCCAGAAACCAATTCCTTTGCACCTTTGCAATGGGACAAGTGAACAGCGAAATTCATGATGATTCTGAGAGTGCACCTGCTTTCCTGCCAGAAATTGTGGTGGTTAGCCGACGAACTTTTCACTCACGTTTGAAGAATCGGTCTTTTGAGAGCTGGGAAGAGTTCGTAGAAAATCTACCAAATGCTGCACCTCAAGGTACTAGTGAAACAATCGTAAAGTTGGATCCTCGAGATATATGCAGTTGGGTCGCAACTTTCTTGATTGAAGTTTGTATTTGGGGCTTGGTGGTCTATTTTGCAAACCAGAGTATTCTCATTGGACTTTTGCTGTCAGCAACCTATGGTGTGTTTTTATGGCTTTGTGTGGAGAGATGGCTTCCACGTCAAATGGCTGGGATGTTATGGCCAAATCTTCCAGTGGCCGTAGCAGCGGTTGGGGCACTTTTCTTGTTACTTGTGGACAAGGACATTTCGTCTCTCGGAGCTTTCTTTTTCTGCATCTTGCCAGCGCTACTAGCGACCTTGTACTTAATGAAACGACTTCCTGACGATCCTGATCGTGCCACGCTAGTTTCTGATCTCTTTCTTGAAATTTGGGCAGCAACCATCGCATTGCGCCTCATTCTGAACGGAGAAAGGAGTTTTTCATCGATGTCCTACTTTGACTTTGGTAGCTTGACAGCTCTTGGAAGCATCTCTGTGATCCTTGCAGTCATTTTGCATGAAACTTCCAGAGTCCCGTGGGCATCCATCGAATTGGTGACTTGGACTTTGAACGTTGGAGCTCTTGGATTGGCAATGGGCACGTCAGGCAACTTGCTGCAAGATTTCCAGCCTGGAAGTGGATGAAGTGGGACACGTGTGTAGTATGATTGATCAATATACAATGATCAATGATCATACAATTGTACTGAAATTGTGCTATAATTCTTGCAATGTAAGTAATTACTAGTAATTATAAGAATATGCAGTACATGCACATGTAATCACAATATACCCAGGATCTGTCTCTATTCAACTTTGTTGTTTCATTGCCGCAAAAGCCTGACCCGTATGCAAGTATTTCCTTTTGTTTTGATCTTATTGTACAGTTCCAGGAGGATAAAGAGGATAAGACAGTGGCAATTGGATTTGCAGATAGAGTGTCAGGCTGAATCAGATTCGCCAAAACTGAAAGGAACAAGCTCTTGAGCAGATGAAATGAAATGAGAGTTCTTGCGAATTCATCGATTTGTGTTCAAGATGAGTCGAGTCATTCCAGAATTGTTGGTCAAAACCGGCAGGCCTTCTAGCAACTACCAGTATCGAACATCCTGATTTAGAGCGGTATGGTTGGTTTCCCTACTCGTGCATCAATGCTCTCATTGGATTGCTGGGATTCAAACTTCAGAGAAGCTTTCCGGTGCGGGTGAGTTTGTTTGTGTCCGATGTGATGGAAAGCACCGTGGCAGGCGAGAATCTGAAAAAAGATGTGTAAATGTCTAATTTCTCTTTAATTTGTTTAATATGTGTTGTAGAGATATGACTGTACTTGGTATATGTAGCAGTTCAGGATTTGATATTTGACTAAATTCAGATGAATTCAGGAACAAAAGAAATTCAACATCAGCCTTGCACGTCACATTTTTTTGCAGATGGCAACACTGCGTCACTGGTGGACTTAAGTAGTCAATGAATGACCAGTTAATTATCTACAGTGAATGTACACCTCATCACTCGGGATTTTTCTTTCACAAATGGATCACCGGTGCAGGCATTTGCTGCTTCGGCTTGCTGGGCTTTGCAGTGATCGCACTGACTCAGATTTTTAGTAGGTGGCCCATCAAACTGAGACGGATGTTTGGTGTGGGTTGAAGAATCAAACAAATTAGGAATTAAGCATTCTGATCATCAATCTCAACCATCCTCAAACTCTCTTCATATCAACCGCTGACCCAACTTTGCCAAGATCTTGTTTCTCGTGATGTAGGGAATTGAGTCGAGTGTTTTGGGGCATGTGCCAATTCGATCAAACAAGTTTCTCATGTTTTTCTGCAAGCAAATCATATTTTTTTCATTTGGAGGGAATCATTCCAGTGTCAAAAAGAAGAAATGGAGAAGTTGGATTTGGATCAGGGAGGGAGCCACTGATGGATAAAGCACTGGTAGTAGATTCTGTTTGGGAAGGATGCAATCACGAAATGTTGGGCCCTTCAGGTCTGACTTTGCCAAACGAGAAATGTATCACTGATATGCAGATGCAGCGTGCCGTTGCTTCCTGTGCCGAAGCTGCAGTGCCACATTTCTTATTTTGAAAAGATTGGCAGATTGCAAACTTCGCCAAAACATTATGGACATTTAAGGCCCTGGTGCAGTTGGGGCTTTACAACCAGAGATGTTTATTGATGCTTTGCATGAAGCAGCTCCAAAATACCGGAGAGCAGCACGAGCTCCATTGAAGATGAAGGTGCCAGGCAAAGTCTTTGGCAAATAGATTTTGGGTATGTACAGCTGTGAACCCAGTCCAGTCTTCAAAACCACTTTGCAATTTGAAACTTTTGCTTGTTCAGACTTGGTTTGCTCGCCCCAAATACGAGGAAACTGAGCAATCTTTGCAATCTTTGTTGATTGTTCAGCTTTTGTGGCGAGGTGGTGGCCCTGATCATTGTGGTAACATGCTCTGTAAATACTTCTAATTAAACGCAAAGATTTCCAAGGGTTTTAGACTTGCAGGAAAAAGAGTGACAATGGCGGCCATGCGATTTTGGAAGTTTTGTCACGAAATCCGTAGCAGCGTTGGGAAACTGAAACAGTTGGGTGAGTTTTTCGTTTTTTTCCGTTTTTACTATTCTTTATCCAACTGGACCTGTGCTTTTTTCCATTTCAAACTTCAGCTGGTGAGGATGAAACATTCTGAAACTTGATCTATAGCAAATTCCTAGGCCACGTAGACTTGTGACTATACTGTTACTATGAAGGTTCAACTAGAAGAAAGACGTTTTACAATGTTTGGTATACTTTCTGGTGTAAGTAGAACTCAGGTTTGTTTTCGTTCCATTTTTGGCCTTTCCTTGGAGACAAACGAGTGCCAAGAATCAAATGCCTTTCAAACCCTCCAAACACCCAGGTACAGGGCCAAACCCTTGGAGCAAGAATCAGACATGATAAGACAATAATAATAGATGATAATAGTATACGAGTTCCATAATGGATATGATTATAGAAGATGCTGTATATCTAACCTAACGTACTCATAAAAAAGAAACATGCATATATACAGAACCATTGTAGAAATTGAATACCCAACAATTTTATTTGTTGAACGACTGTCAATCCTCGGCTTCCGAGGCCCAGGACAACATTCCCACCATCACGTCAAGGGGTACTCCTCGCAGTTCTTATCCAGGCGAACTGTTGCCTGTTTTTTCCTACAAACGATCCAAGTGAGCGAACACTGACAACGACATAAAAGGGTCATGGTGGTAAAATCAAGAATTGACCGTTTGATATTGCTCATATGCTATGTCACATGTCTCTATTATGATACATGGAAAGCAGTCAATGGTTGTGAAGCTCTGGAGATTCCAGGCAGCCCTGCAAGACAAAGCGACAACACGCCCAGGGACAAGTCCTCAGATTCTCTCATGAAATGTGTCATGAGATGTAATGACAAGTTGGTATAGGAACAGTTGGAACATTTGGTATAAGGCGATCCCATGTCCTGAATCGCTTTCTACGCTTGGTCCTCGGGGTTTGCTGATAGGTGGTTCACCACATGAATCACTGTAAAAACTGTAGAGGAAGGTTGACATCGCATGGCCCAGCCGTGTACTAGCATCAAGCACCAATTTCTTGTGGCAAACTACCTATAGCACTGAGGACCCTAATGGCTCCACCTGCAAGATCGGCTGAAAGCAGGGGATCTTACTACTGTTGATGCTTCAGAAATCCGGCGACAGTAACCAGTTGAGGTTGGTAGTTGAAATCCCATTATTTACTTACACGGTTTTATACATCCCAGGTGGTTGTTTGGGATTCCTGAACTATCAACAGTATTTCCATGTCCTTCCCAGCAATTTCGAGAATGAACCCATTGGCTACGGACACTCTGAACCTTGATTCCACCCAGGCCGGGAAGCAGATTCACCTGGCCAAGGGCGTATGGAAGCTTGACTGCAAAGGAGTCATTGAGAATCCCCTTTTGGGGTGACGTACCAAGGATTTGGCCAATCAAAGCTGAATAGTCGACGTTGGTCTTGTGATTCTGACTTTGAGGCCATGATCCTCCAACAGCTTCCAGTGCTGCAAGCTGAGCTGGCGAAGGTCGATTCGACGGAGGACGTCGAATCGAGGAAGTCGAATCCTTCGGTAAATATATCTGTCCATAAATCCTGAAGAGCTTGAAGATATCCAAACCAGGTTACAAGATGTTGTAAAGTTAATAGAATTTGGCTGAATTGACGGATAATACTATTAGATACATATTGATACTGATATTGCATATTTGCAAAGGTTGCTTGCTGGTACGATTTTTTTTAGCAAATGGGAATGACAATCCCATGTTCAATCAGCAGTCTGCCTTCAGGCCCATGAAGCCCAAGGACAGCAAGCCCATGAGCTAAGCTCTGTGCGAAAAGAATTGGAGGACCAGAAAACCAACGCGTTTTTGGTGCCGTAGCATGTTGTAGCGATGTTGTAGCATGTTGTAGCATGTAGCGCCAGACGAACATGACTTTGATATACGTATACTTTGATGATAATTGGATTTTGATGTGTATTTGTTATTTTGAATGCCTGAATGCCCCTTCAACTGACAAGATGTTTCGCTCCTTTTCCTTTTGCTTTCATTTGGCGGAAAATTGTGAGTAGCTCATGTTTGGAACCCTGTGCTCTCGCACAGGCCGCTGTCGAGGGCTTGTTACTCTCCCTCTTTTTGATGTCCGACCTTGTATTTGAGATAGCCTCTGGCTCAAGATACTGAAAGTGCTTGAGACAGTGAAGTTTGGATTTCATTGTGCTTGCTGCATGAAGATTGCGGTGCTTGGCTGCGGAGCTATGGGTTCCATCTATGCTGCCATGCTATCTGAATACCATGAAGTAACTGCTATTGATGTGTGGCAAGAACACGTGGAAGCCATCAATTCTTCGGGCCTCCGGGTAGAGGAATCCAGTGGGAAAATCCGGCTTGTGAAGATTGCAGCACGGATGGACCACTTGGGACTCAGTAGCTTTGACTTGGCTATCATTGCCACCAAGGCTAGTGATGTTGCTGAAGCTGCTAGAACAGCTAGA
The DNA here is from genome assembly GCA_000507305.1 of Breviolum minutum Mf 1.05b.01. Classification (NCBI taxonomy): domain Eukaryota; class Dinophyceae; order Suessiales; family Symbiodiniaceae; genus Breviolum; species Breviolum minutum. The sequence goes on from DF239647.1 coordinate 11,532, forward strand.
AAGATATTGAAAGACAATGGCTTAGTGCTGTCCATTCAAAATGGCCTAGGCTGCGCTGACATCCTGCTAGAGTGTTTCGATGATAGCCGGATATTTCTTGGAATTGCCAGCAGTTTTGGTGCATGCATGAAAGTTCCTGGACACGCGTTTTATGAGAACATGGGCCGTATTTTGATTGGGGCCATGAACGCTGCGGATGCACAACCTGCTTTGCAACGGATCGTCAGTGCATGGAAGGAAGCCGGGTTTCCTGCTGAGGCCATAGATGATATTCAGGAGGCGGGGAGTGTTGTCAAAGAGCAGGCAAAATCATCCCTTCTTTTTGCAGCTTGCATCTTTTTGAAGTCTTCCAACATGATATTACCATGTCGTTTGTTCGGTTGTTTGGTCCCTGCCAAGGTGATTTGGAAGAAATTCATCAACAATTGTGCCAACAGCGCCTGTTGCACCATTTGCCGAATGAGCGTTGGCGAGATGATGGCCAATGATCATGCCAGGAGTGTTGCAAATGGCATGTGCCGTCGAAGCTTTTCATGTGGCAAAAGCCAAAGGGATACTTGTCAACTTGGACGTGGAGAAACACGTATCAACCTTCAACGAGAAAGTATCAGGTGCTCGGCCATCCATGTTGCAGGACGGAGCATGATGAAACATTTGCCAGATACTAGGGTGGTTGGGTGATAGCAGGAATTGTGCTTATTCATGGAGATGTACGGAAAAGGTCGGAAAAGTAAAGGGTTCTATAAAGCATATGTATATATATAGTAAGGGAAGAAGGGGAAGGTGAATATCACAAGTCCTTCAACCTTGCAGGATTTTCTGGCAGGTCGCAGTTGTGAGATTGACAACATCAATGGTGCTGTTGCAGCTGAAGCTGTGAAGGTCGGTCTTTGCGCTCCTGTGAACGAAACGGTGTCATCACTGGTGCGAGCACTCGAAGGGGATGCTCGCAAAAGACGCCGTTTGGGTTGATGTTTCATGACAACTGCAACCTTTCGTCAACACTATGTGTAACAAGAGGCGAACAAAAATGTGAGTGGGGCAATTTCAGCTAATGTTAGGAGAAATGAAGCTGTACCACTGTACCTGGAAGATTTGCCTTCATTGGCTTTGGAGAAGGACGCTCAAGGAGGCCAAGTGTGAAGTTGAGCCTAGGATAAGCTGGACATTCGCCTGTCAACTGCGGACGAGTCACCCGACACAGAGAAGCACCTTCACTTTACCAAGGGTTTCAACCATGGGTGGCGCCTTGGCCTGTGAGGTCAACGGAAAATCAATTCTCTCCGTGCTGCCAAAGTTGAAAATGGACCTGACATTCCATTTCAAGAAAGCTGTTATACCCTTTGCAATTACTACTTGTAGCATTGACATCGCATTGTCATGTTTTGTTGGTCCTGGACATTTAGGTTGTTCAAATCGGATATCAAAGTCAATAATTATGGAATCTAAGAAATCTCTGTATATATATATATATTGATTCTATATGAATTTAGAGTCCCTTATCCTTTTTACTTGTAGACATAATTTGTTCAAATTGCGGCATTTTACCGCTCCTGGTGAGCTGTATCAAAGGTGCAAGCTTCACCTTGATGTTGGAGGTCTCATCAATGGCTACATGTATAGAGCAGATGTAGAATTATAGCTTATCTTGCTTTAATACCAATTTAATACATTCAGAAATGGATGTTTCCGAAAATAGTGGTACCCCCAAATCATCCATTTTAATAGGGTTTTCCATTATAAACCATCCAAATTTGGGGTACCCCTATTTTTGGAAACACCCAAATATCTCTCAAAGAAAGGTTGTGGATATGATTTTACTTGATCAAACTATCGTGAAGTCATCCTTTTGATTATATGTTGACATCAGGAGCTCCGACAGAGCATGAGCATGAAGATGTCCACGCCTGGGCTCCGACAGAGCTTTGAGGACGAATTGCTGTGCTTCAAGACCTGAAACTGACATAAGCCTTGGTGAGTGAAATACTGAAGTACGATAAGGATGTTTTTTCCTCCGGTGAATCTGATATTCTTGGTGGTTTTGGGATTCTAGGGCCTATAGGGGTACCCCTAAGTATCCCCTAAGAATCCCAATCCCTTTCATAAGGGGATCCTAGGAATCCAAACCACGTAAGGTCGCCAGCTCGCCGACCAAGTGATGCAGGCATCACCGCTGGAGACATACGAGAGGTACCTTGGGGCCTTGGAGTATTTGTCTGGCGATTTCCATTGGGAAAGATGTAAAGAACGCCTGATCCAGTGAAGGTGGTCGAATCTTGAAGTAAAGTTGAGATCTGAAGTTTTTACATCCTTGTTCCTTCTTGCTTGAGGCCTCTCAAGCCTCTCAAGTGCGACACCCCTCAGTGTGTTTTGACCGCAAAAAAGTGACAGATGCATACTTGCAGTGTTTGCGGGCTCTCATGGCAATGTTACATAGAGTTTATTTCGCATATCATGGTCAATTTACACACAGCTTGCATAGACACTTCGTTGGATGATAACTGGTCTACGGTTTTTAGAAAGTTCAGAGGTAAAGTCCCATTACACCGAGGCCAGTAATCCCTGCTGCTTCTCATGGAAACGATGCAGCGGCAAGCAAATTACGAGCCAGGCTTTCGTTCTGAGCTCAGACATCGTCGGGTTAACCAGCTTTGGGAGTACCAGACTGTCGAAACGCGAGGCCGCCACGATGGCAAGGTGCAGGGAGCCTCAACAAAAAAACCACAGAAAACTTGCAATGTGAGACACCATGACTTAAATGGTGTTTTTCCATGTTTTTCCAACAGTGGCTAAACTGATATATTCCAAGTCTATTGGAAAATCTTAGAGTTTTTTTATTTCATGGGCAATTTATGTTATTTCTGATGACCTTAGGCCAGAGGTGCCACACCCACACTTGCGCCTCCAGCATCACCTCCGGTTCTTGCTGCTCCAACATCACCAAGTTCTCAGGTCGGCTGGTTTGCCATGTTCCCCGAAACAAAAAAAAACCCGGGGGGCGGTTATGATAATTTTGATAATTGATGTTGGAATTCAATGTTCCAATATTTGTTCCAAACGGATGCACAGGCATTCCTCATGTATTGATTCGAAGTCATCATATTTGCACCTTGGCCCTCCTATCCTTTAGTATCGTGTATATCCACAGGCCTTGGGCTCAAATGCTTAGTTGCGGCTTTTTCAGTAACTGCCTACAGACCCATGGTGCGAATCATCTCTATGACGGGAGAGGAGGTATTACAGTTGGAGAGCAATGAAGGCTTCAGCTGTGTGGGAGAATTGGCAAGTCATGTGGCATCTGTCATGAAGGTGCCTTGTTGTAGCTTGGTGACCTCCGAACATACACTCTCAGCTCACCTGAAACTGGATGCAACCACTTGGGATACATTAACAGAGCTGACGGCTGTGGCACAGGCGTTGGATCCGTTGCTTGTGATGTTAGAACTGCAGGATCCCAACACTGGAGAGTTGATATGGCCAAACCTAGAGGAGTTGCATATCGCAGCAGCTGAAGCAGAAGAGAGATTGATCAGATGTGCATGTGGAATAGGTGCTCCAGGACATTTGTGTGGCATGCCTGTAGTAGAATGGAGCAGTAAGATTGTGCCTCCCCCAGCCATGTTCCAACAGAAACACAAAAAGTTTGCGAAGATGTCTTGGGAGACTCCTGTCATCCATCCTGGGGCTCGCGTCCTAGTGTTCCATGAGGAAGGACTTGGAAAGAAAGCAGCACCACCAACTGAATACATCAGAGAAACTCCGATGACTGTCTGGGCTTTGCGGAATATTTGCCGCGATCGACCAGATCTTGAGCAACAGAAAGATGAGGTGAAGCACATTGATGGAAAGACCATCCACCCCACAATTAAGATGGTCTTGTATTCACCCCAGGAAATTCATTTCCAGTTGAGCCATGAACGCTACAACATAGGTGATTTATGATCAAAAGCAATCTGACCTTGCAGAATTCAAACTGTGCCCTGGGACAGCTGTGGCGCCAAAGAAAGACATAAATTATTGCCAGTTGTTGATGCTTCTCATCGACTTTTGCTTTTGGATGAATGCTATGCTCACAAGTGTTGCGGCGATAAAATGAATGCATTGTGTCATTGTGTTATATGTTTCGCTTGAAGAGCCTACTGTTGATTTGGTAGAATTGCAGTATATAGTGATATAGTAGATAGGTTGTTGTAGTAATATATATAGTAGATAGGGTGTTCTTAATCAAACCAAGCTTTGAGAATATGTAAGAGTCGCTAATAAGCAACTCTGCATTTGTCACAAAACAAATCTCTGCCAGGCTGTGGGGACACCTCAGTCGCACAAAGAGGACTTTTGCACATCATCACTTTTTGTATTTCTTCGTGAGGTATCTGTTCGGCGGGACCATTTGTGTTTCTGTAATTACAAAGTGACCATCCAGCTGGATATCACTTGATATATATTATCCTTCCGGGACCTCAGGCTTCACAATCAACAGGATATTTTTCGTTCTGTTGGTACCTTGGTTCGAGATATCTAATAGATTCACATATTAGATTCCCAAAAAAAAGCGTGAAGGACTTAGCACCCTCAAATCTTTCTGCTGGATGCTTAGTCAGCTTGTGGCGTTGGACCTTGCAGTATTCTGTTTGGAAGGATGACAAGTGGACAACATTTCGGAATCGCATTACCTTCTCATGAAAATATAGGTGGAACACATTCCAAACGTGCTGAAGTCATATTTGCAAAAGTCTATATGCATTCCTGAGGAATTATAGAAGTGTTAGTTTCTCCATGCATTTTGATTGTCTGACCTGGGACTCTCTCATTTTTTTTTGCGACTGTACCGGTACATATTTGGACCCAAATGTATTCTCTTCGTGTATGGAGAATCTCACAGTATCAGCAACTGCACGATCAAAGTCCAGGTAGGAAGCTTATATATTTCTATCATCGGATTCTGAGATCATGAACTGTTGCAAATGTTTTCGAATATAGTAGCATGTAGCTATGAAAATTATTGAACATCTATGAACATATCTGGAATCAACTTGTTTGACAGTTTGTTGCGGGATGGTTTGTGAATTCGTATGCACATTTGTGGAGAAATTGCCCAGGGCATCTCTTCAGTTCCACAAGGTTCGGAGGATCGAAGTGCGCTATTCGAACGGAAATACACAATCAGTGATGTGTGGCAATGTTTTTAACACGAGTCTTCATTCTCTTTCGGATTTGTTCAAAGGATGTTTACCAACATGAAAGGCTTTCAAGGAATGCGGAAGAGGGGCAGAAGTCGATGGAGCAATGTTTGAGACACCTGCACATTTGTTGACACTTCGCTAGTTCCACAGAAAGGATTTGAGGATTCGCCATTCTTTGTTTTTTCCGCCAAATCTGCGTCCCAAGTGATCAATTTGTTTGTTTGATGATTTTCTCCAGGTACACAGCTGAGCCATGTCAGCTTCAAGATGGATGGAGTTAGTTGCTATGCACCTGCCAGGTAGAGGACTTAGATGATTCGACGTCATTTGTTTTTGGAGCCACGAATTTTTTGTTTCTCGGAGTGTGAAAAAAACACACAGCCAACAGAAAACACACAGCCAACAGAGCTGCTTGTAGCACCAGGTCTTTGGCGGAAATGGCTGGTCTGGATCCAAAATCACCTGGGAAGTGTTTCCCGAAGTCACTATGGGATGTGGAAATCATAATGGATCAATCCCTATCAATCAATACTCGCATCAATTAATCCAGTACTGTCATGTACTGACTGCGTCATGGCTTGAGTTGAGGTTTTGTTCCCTAAAATTCACCATGTTGTCTTTTGCAGTCTTCCATAAGGGATGGTGAAGCTCACTTCTTTGGCAGAAGTCGCTGAAAGTCTTGTGGATGCGTGAAATTTGTCCCGTGACGAGTATTGCCAGAGGGTGCTTCCGAATAAGACACATCCACTTGTTTTCATTCTGCTATTGAATTCCCTTTCCCTTGTGACATTGTGGGTGAGAAGTGCAGACTGCGCAGTTTGTTTCTGAAGGTTGTGTCCCTCTTCAGCTTCATTCTCAGCTGCAAATATTTGCTCGACTCGTTGGTGTGGTCTTTGGGCAGGTTTTGCGGTGTGTTCATAGGAGTGTTTACCCTTCTCAAAGAGACTGGGGGGGGCGTTTAGTTTGTAAAATGGACCCACTCAAGCAGGGAGCAAGCAACCAACTATCCCATAGGATTAATGTAATTATGGTATAGTTACCTACATTTGAGTGATATTGATGGTAAATGTAGGTAAATATATACCATACATGGATCCTATGGGTATTGCCATTGAGAAACATGTAATGCAGGATTCAATGTACCCGAGTTTCATGGGAGGGATGCATCGAGTGATGCCAGCTTTGCTCGGCCGCGGAAAGCCCAACTTTTGGCTGTCCTTGTATTCATGTCATTGCAAACTCAATGCACGCAATTGTGAACAATCAATAGTTCGAATTTCAATACTCAATAGCCATTCTGTATGGCTTGAGTTTCTTGAAACTTGAATCTTGACCTCTGAGATATTTTCCACTTCAACTAGCCCATTGTTTCATTAGGTTTTTGCAGCCATGATACCCACTGCTCCATTACGTGTGCGAGCAGCTGCTACTGTGATTTGTATCCGTTCCAAAGAGGGAAGTAATGCAGCTCTCAGCCTTGAGGACGGGATGGAATTTTCGACTAACACCAGGGATCATTAAATGCCACCCAAATATTGAAGGGGGGGAATAAAAAACAACGCAAACACTTAAAAGTGTATGGCAATTTTGAGTGATTTCGGATGTTGGAACGAAAAATCGTGTACTTGTATTATTTGGGTTTGGAAAGGAAGGTTAGTTGCGAAACTTCCGCTATACCGGAAAAAAAAACAACATGACCGACTCTGAGATTGTTTGGGATGGTTTCTCCAGGAAGCCACGCGAAATGAAGCACCAGATCCTGCCTTGGGCAGTGATGCCTCTGCGCGGATGCAAATCTTGTTTGGTGACAAGCGACGCGAAACTTGGAAAGCAACAAGTTTTTCAACTTGAAGCATGCTGGACGCCGACTCATTGTATCATGTTGTGAACTTTTGTTGATGAAATAATTGATAAGTATTTATCATTCATTTATGTATTTTAATTTCATATTTTAATGTTTATTTTCAGTTCACTATCATAACGACAATGAAATCATGGTTGTGTACAAATTTAGATTTTATGTGACACCATGTGATGTTTGCCTATGCGCGATGCGTTTGATTAAAGCTTCTGTTGTTGGATGTGCCTGGCTTTGGAGCGCAACGAACATGAGGCTTCATTCCATTCCAATTGGGAGGTGCTCATGGGCCAGGGTGAAGTGCAAAATTGGATACGCAGCCGACCAGATCAAGAGGCGCACGGAGCTTTCAGTTTTTTTGGGAATGAAAAGGGGCAACAGTCAGTTGCTCTCATAGGATGGCTTGGTTTTGCCATACCATGCCATTCATTTGGTAGGAACATGGCATATATGTAAATCATATTATATATATTACGGGTACCTTCACATGGACTCGTTCCCTGGTATTATCGGACACAACACCACCGGCGATTTGTTTGATGTCAGCGATTTGGGTAAGCTGAGGGTCACGTGACTTTACATATAAGACAATAAACATATCATACTTATCATAATCTAACCTTAATCGTCGCACATTTTGAAGGGCGTTGTCCTTCAGTCCTTGACTCTACCATCACTGGAATTCCTAAATGCAAAGCCTGTGATGTTGGCAGATCCCAAGTGCTTCAGGTGCCAATGCGCTACCCTGGTGAGTGGAAGTTCGCGGGCGGCGTGGTTGATGCAGATGAAACGCCTGTGCAAGCGGCGATGCGTGAATTGGAAGAAGAGTTCCAGGTGAAGGTCGCTCTGACAGAGGTGTGGCTGGATGCTGGATGACATTCTGTTCTCACTGCATCTAATGTCAAAAGATGTCAAAACTTTCCAGAAAAGGAACGGAAAAGATGCCTCCAAAGCAACATGAAGGAGCTTTTCATTTTTACGTCCAAAGCAGATACTACTGGTTATAGAACGTTGACAGGATGCAAGGAGATGATGCCTGCTTGTTTTTTGGAATAGTCTACACTGGCAACTGAAACTGGAGGCCACCTGCAAACTTCGATTGCTGAGTGTCAAGCAAACGAGGCAGATCCTAAATCTTTTGAGTATACATGCATGTAGATGCTACATAGAAGATCAAACATCATGAAAAAAAAGGACAATCATGTGCATAGTCAGTCAGTGTGACTTTTTCTTGTGGCGATGAAGGTCTACACTGTTTTTCCAGTTAAATTCCAGTGGTTTTCAGAAGTTGTTCACACATATGCTCATTGTTCTGGCAGCAGGCCGATCCGCAATGTCTCCAACATCATGTTGCTTGCCAAGCAGGTCTGATGCAGCAAGACTTTCAGGTCGCTTTTTGTACGTGCATGATCAATGCACACTGAATGTTTAAATACTCAATCTGAATTGCTGCATGAAATTCAAGCTGCTCAATATCATGAAGTGCAGGCCTAGTCATCCACTTTCCAACATGTTGTGTTTTTCTTTGATTTAAGTATTGGCTTCCACTTGTGTGAAGTGAGCCTTTTTTTATGCAAACTCAAGTGGGAAGCAGTTGACCTGGGGCTGGCAACACCTAGGTTTAATTATGTAGCTGCTGCAGAAGAAAACCCTTGGCTGGAAGAACTGGACTTGGAGGACGGATAAAACCACAACTCTAGGAATATGTGGGTATTATGGGAATTTTTACTGCCTGGCAGCCTCCCCTTTTTACTTCCTGGTACCAACTTAATAATATACCTTCACTTCATTTTACGCCCATGTTGTCATTGGGAGGAAGTGAATTCCTCTCTGGCGAAGCGGCGTGAATGCTTTGCGGAGGCATTGCAAGGACACGTTTTTTAGTCGCGAGACACCAGCCACTGACTTAATGATTGTGGAATCTCCTCAAAAGACAATGGCAATCAACGACTGCTTGGGGTCCTGAAATCCATGGCTTCGGTATTTTTTGGTACACACTCAAATCAACTGATGGATGTATGAAATCCAGGAATCCGCAAAAGTGGGGATAAACCGTAGGATACCAGAAGTCTCCTTTAAACATGTTGAAAGGAGGGAACTTCTACACCTTGGGAAAGGAAGAGCAAGAAAACCTGGCACCAGAAATTCACGAGGTGCCCACGGAAACCAAGCACTGCACTCATGCCAGCATGAACGATTTTAAGATCTGGGAATGTTTTGGGCAGTAATGTCAGTCACCTTGCAAATGTCAATCTTCACTCAGCTTGCTCAATCAAAATTTGTTGAAGCTACCATCTCGGAAACTAAACATAAACAAGCAAGCAGAAGCATTTGAGCCTTAAAAGCAGGACACAAGCTGATATGCTGCAATAGATTGGAACTACCATGTGAACCATTCACGAACTACCAAGCTGGGGATATTTATCAGCTGTTTGTTCAGTATTGCCTTCATGAAGAGGTTGCCAACAGAGATGAAAGAAGGTAATTTGCCATAATATTGAACATAATTTTGAAATCGATTAAATTTCCTTCATATTTCAAGGCAAGCCACATTTTCGCCATGGCTATTTGGTGCTTGCTTGCCTTCCTTCACCTTAGTGACCTTGTTGTGGCACAAAATCAGAGCTTGGAGTTGCGGGTAGCAAAAGCTTTGGGCAGCAAGGTGGGATAACTATAAAACAAGAGACCCGGGGTGAGTCATGATATGCCAAGTAGAAGTAGTTACTACATCTTAGATATCCAAAATATTTCTTGTTGGGCTGTTTTAAGTCCTTTGTCAATTTGAAAATGATTGAACATGACATCAGCTCCATAACAGAAGATTTGAGGAATACCCTTGAAGCTTGTCATTTGGATGCCTGTTTCAATTGCAGGGCTATGAGAAGGTCCGCGTGTCTGTAATCGCTGGTCGCCAAGATGATGCAGCAGACTTTCCCTTTGCCTACAGAGAAGCCTTTAAATACCGATGGACGAAGAATTATCTCCTTAGCTCAGTGATGAAGTCCCTCGGAATTTCAACTTTTTGACTCAACAACAGAAGTGTTACAGTTGGTAGGAGTTGTAATTACTGTATATATGTATACATGGGTGTTTCCTTAAATGGTGGTATCCCCAAAACACCCCAAAATGGTTATTTTTAGTAGGAAAAACAATAGTTGTTGGGTACCACCATTTTAGGAAACACCCACATGTTGGCTACTTCCTTGAGCTTTTTAGCATTTTTTTGATGAAGCATGATGAAGCCATTTTTGGCGCCAACATCATCCATCCATCCAGGCTGAAACCAGGAGCCAATGTCCTGCAGATCCAAGGGAAGGAAGTCGTGATCGATTTGCCTCCCGAGGTCCGAGGGTCCGGAGAATTCGGACAACTTTGGTGAAACGAATTTCATTTGGAAATAGAATACTATGTAAGACAGTTGCAAGCATATTCTTATCAGTTGTTCACATCATATTATGTATCATCTATCGTCTAGATACTGTATGATGTTTCATGTACTGTATCATATTCATCTAAAGTTTCATCATGGTTTCAGCACTTTCCCAGCTTGGCTTTCATCCAGGACGGCGGCATTCGTGGAGTCTTTTGGTCTGATCCCTGCTTCTCTTCTCGCTACGTGGTGTGTTCATTTGCTGAGACCTTTAAAACCTTGGATAGATCGACCAAGATGCTCAATGCAGCTTTTGAGGACAAGAGCATGAATCTGTTTGGACTTCTTGGGGTGTTTGTGCTGCACTTCATGAAACACACTTCGTCGTGAGATTATTTTTGTTTTAGGGCTTTCTTGGAACTCTTGCGTGTCTAAATTATCTTTGTACTTTGGGTGGTTTCATGAAAGGCTTTTGTTGGTTGGCTTTCTTTGCCTTTGAGCATTGGGCGATGTTGTTTTGTGGCATTTGTATGCTTTTGTGGCTTTTTGACGGCTCTTTGGCTTTTGCGGCTTGTCCTGCTCTTGTGGCTTCTGTTTCTGGTCTTGTTGTTTATTGGATCTTGGCTATGCTGTCTGGTTTGTCGCGTTTTTCGCATTGTACTATCATGATATCTCAATTCAACCAAATCATGATTGTTGCCACTTGCTGAAAAAGAACCACGAAAACAACAAGTTAAGAAATTGGTGGCAGACATTACCATAGTCATGATGATTATGGGGATCATGAGTGTGATTATGATATCTACCGGCTGTGGTTTCTGTGGCTTTTGGACGAAGAAGAATAGTTGAAGGAGACAAGATTAAGCAATCTCGACAAACAAGTGAAAAGATATCGCACCAACGGCACCAACAAAACAGAAGACAAGAAACAACAACAACAACAACAACAACAACAACAACAACAACAACAACAACAACAACAACAACAACAACAACAACAACAGCAGCAGCAACAGCAACAGCAACAGCAACAGCAACAACAACAATAATAGCAACAACAACAACAACAACAACGACGACGACGACCACAGCGACAGCGGCAGCGACAGCGACAGCAAATAACAACTGCAAATCATTGTCAATTATCATGTTCATATTTTCATTGTTATTACATCTCTAATGTATCATTTTCAGGATCATCATTTTCTTGATCATCATTATCATCAGCAGCATCATCAATATCATAACCAGTCTTATCACCAACATCATCATCACGATCATCATCATCATCATCATCATCATCATCATCATCATCATCATCATCATCATCATCATCATCATCATCATCATCATCATTCTCAACATCATCAATATGATCAATACCATCAATGCCATCAATATCATCAATATCACAGTTATCCTCATTATTATCATCAAGCGGCAGAACCCGAAGAGGCTAAAAACTAAAGCAATCGTAGTTGTTCTTCCGGGGAGAAATGCGCTGCGTACTGCACTGCTCCCAACCCTCCCTCCAGCAGATTTCAAAGTGCATTCCTCACATTCCTCACACAACAACAAGGACAATAGGAAGCACATGGAATACCAAATCAACAGATGATGAAGATTTGGAAATATGAATAGAATCATATCGTCATCAATAAAAGCCAATTTTCAGTCAACCTAAACAAACAAGCAAACCCAGAGAATAAGGGAAACCAAGAAAATGCTGATCCTGAAAATCAAACAAGCCATAGGAGAATGAATGAACGGATGTCGCAAAAACATGACACGAAAATCAACAGACACCGTTGAACAATGAAAAAACACCTGACAACAATCGATTGAAACCCGGTAAAATATGGTAAAATTAAAAAGGCAAGGAAACTCGCAAAACATCAAGAAGATACACCTGCAGCTTGCAAAAATCAACCAAAAAGCCCAAAGGATCGAACAAAAACGAAAGAAAAAGGCCAAAGACAGAGAAGAGTCGAGACAATTTTCCGAACATCAAAAGGCCACTCTAAAATCCTATAGGAAAAGATAGAAACACAATAAATTGAAAGGGGCAAAAAGGCCAGAACAAAAAAGTTCCCATATATGACTTTTCAGCCCATTTCGGACTCGGACTAAGGACAATTTCTATGATCAGAGTGGTGAGCTGACGGAGCAATTCTTCAGTGGCATTTCCTTGAATGTGAAGCGCCGCTTTTGGTTGATGGTCAATGGTAACCATGACAATTGGGTCTGTGGTTTTCCAATGTGTGGCAGCTCTAATGATGACTTTGGGATTGGACAGATGCAGTATTACCCCATGGATTCAATTGCTTCACAAGACAATCAGATCTTCTCATTTGATGTTGATCCTGATCAAAATCGTCAGTGGAATCAATTCTTGAACAATGCCAGCAACTTTATGTTCTACCACAAGCTTGGCAACGTTGCTTGCATGCAGAAATGCCAGAACAAAAAAAATGAATGTCTCCAGAAGGGGACTCAAAACTTTCATGAAGCAGGTATATTGTTTATGATTTTTGGGAGTCCTTCCCAAGAAGTTGGGGACCTACCTGTTGTATGCTTGCAGGTTGGTTTCTTGGTATACACTGGTGCAGCTGATTTTGATGAAACTTTGCCGCATTTGGAAGCAGCTTGTGCCTACTTTGCAGAGGTGCAACCAGAGGTGCTTTAGCAGCAGCAACACGACTTTGGTTTTGCTCAGCTCACGACATCTCACAATTGTGTTTTTTTAATTTCATTTTGCAGGTATTTGTGTTGTGTGGTATTGCAATTTTCAAAATTGCATGTGCACTAAGCTGGAGTTCAGATTATGTGAATGAACGCCATATTTCCTGGATTCTCTTTCGTCAATTGGGCCATTTTGGCCACGAACCCGAGGTCATTTTCCTCCTCGGCCACTGGAACAACGAAGGGTTGGGCTGCGCCAAGCGGATGGCTGTGCCAGAGATACATGAGGCTCTCATGCAGATTCCAGGTTGCTCCGGCTTCGGCAGGCACGAGTAGTTGCAATTGGAGTGTCTTGAAGCGATTTCTGACTGTTGTTTTTGCACAAATGTGTGTTATGGACATGTTCAATTCTAGGAGTTTATTTGAGAGATGAACATTTGACATCTCAAACAAGTTTGCAGGTATTGCTTTAGAATTTGAAGAAACTTGAGAAACAGATCCTTGAAGTATGGTTGGTCATCATGCCAGTTGTTGCGGACTCACAAGGGATCACCAAAACCATTGTGGAGAAGCCATACCAGGCGCTTGAAATATATGGATGGCCATGAGCACTGTGACTTGGTATGCAGGAGGACATTCTCACGACTACAAAGACTTACAGTAACGGTTTGCTTTGGACAGAATTCAACTGATTTGTTCCTTCGACTTTGCGAAGAAGAGTTGTTTTTTCTTGAAAGCTGCAGAATCCTTAGTTTCTCCTCGACCGGAGTCAAAATATGCCAAGATCGGCACCATTCTCGATGCATGAAGAAAACTCTTATTGTCAACAACATTGGCTAGTTTGCTGGGATGAGCTGCAGATATCCAAGGCAACTATATTCAAGCTAAAGATGAGCACAATAATTATGGCTTCATGATTGGTGGGCATGGCATGGCTGATGCCATGTGCGCACCGCAATATGGATTTGTATACCTCGATACTACCAGTGATCGCATTCGTCTTTTCTACTTTGAAATTGGTGACTTGGATACAATGTTTTGTAAAACCCAACGCTGTGGGATTTCCATCCACCGTTCTGTCTGTCCGAGTGCGTTTTGTTTGTTGTCAATCCACTATGATAAAAGGATGATGAAGTTAAAAGTAGCCTGTTCTGCTGCCAAAGTGTGTGCACAAGCATTACACACCTGCACATTGTCTTGAATAATATGAGCATGTCCATTATATCCACTCAAGCCTTGAACTTCTTGAGTTTTGAGGGGATGCCAATTCTGATGAGGTCGCAGTGGTGTTTGGGGCTTGGTGATGGGACTCTGTTTGTGCATTCCGCTCGGCGCAGTCTTGGGAGCTTTTTTCGGCAAATGCATCAGTTTCATGTGCCCAGATGCATGTCGTACTGGCACAAGGATTCTTGGCCACCCTTGCCGCAGACATGGGGATTGGGTTGATTTTTGCCATGGATTTCGTGCACTGTGATCTTTCAAAGAGAGCAATAATGAAATATTATCATTCGTATGACAATTGGATGATATTGTGTAAAGAAGAAAAAAGAAGAGAGAGAGAGAGAGTCCTCATCCTAAACATGCCAATAGCGGCAAAGCCGCAGCTGCTGCTTTTGCTGATCAACATTATTCATGTTATTTGATTGATTGATTGTTTCGTTGTTTGGATTGATGTGATGGTGAGATATTCAAGAAGAAAATTGTGGTCATCAATGTTCAATGATGGTGGGGGAGGATGTTTGCTGAGTAATGTTGTTATTGTTATTGTGTTATTATTCTGTCGATTCTCATAATAAATCATGCAGTTCTTGAATAGCATTACTAATTGTTTATTATACCTTTTTGTTATCATTCATTATGATGAATTGTTTTTGCTGATGTTTGATATTGTTTCTTCATGTTGTCATTGCTGATAATGACAATGGGCTTACTGTGCCTTGTTTGCTCAGGAAGACCTTAACAAAGCTCGGCTGTGGTTTGCTAGGAGCTGTGATTGGTGGAGTCGCAGGATACTTGGTGGGGCTATACTTCTTGAACCCACTATTTCCTGCACAGGTGCCACGGGATCAGAGACTTTGACAACTGTCATGGTAGAAGTGTGAAGAATTTTGATTAGGATTCCGCCAGGATTGGATGAGTGCAAATGTTCGAATGGTTTCAAATGCACATTTTTTTTTCTGCACCACGTGTATCCATTTGTGTTATTTTGATGTTATTTTGTATTGTGTGCACAAGTTTCGATGGAATTTCTTGTGCCAACTTTTTGGGCGTTTTGAAAAAAAACATCCACCGTTTCATCATATTTTCACCTCCTGCCGCGTGTTGCAAAACGACAGGATCGTTTTGATGATATTTATGGATGTGTGCAAGCTAACGGTGGGCTGCAGGGCTGCACACACCTTGCTGTTGAATGGTTGAACGAACCGAGCAAGCTTCCGGCCGAGCGCTTTTGGTTGTAAAGGTAAGTAGCTTTCGTTTCGTTTCGTTTTGCAACACTTAGCACACACACCCTTCCAAGCACCACTGGAGAGGGATGGATATGGGGCCGTGCTGAGAATTGAGAGGTTTGTCACCTCATAGGTCGTCAAAGACGAGCTTTGTACAGGACAGCTGTCAAGGGGCAGATTGTAAAATGAGGATTCAGAGCTTATCTCGGATGTTCATGAATGCTCCTTGTCAGGGCCTTGTTCTATCATTCTTTCAAGGCAGCATTCACAGCGGGGTGTTTCATCATATCCTTGTTGAAAAGACATCCCTTTTTCCAGTTCATACTTCATAGATCTTCATAGTGTATTTGTGTGCATAGTCATGTGCCAGATTGACTGCATGATTCTTACTGTACATCTTGTGACAGGTGCAATGGCTAGATATGCGCTCCGCTGTGCTGCATGCCTTTACTAGCATGAACGGCACCTTGGATGCAGTACGATCTCAGAAGCTTAAACTTTGCATCAGTTGGGCGGGTCCTTTGAAGGATCCCTTCTGCCAGTGAACGACTTTCAACAGCAGGACTGGAGCAAAGGATTTCTATGGGTTTTCTTGTCCTTTCTTTATCTTTTCATGGAAGCTAGCTAGGCAACATGTCCTCAATGAGCAGAAGTTTCAGCTTGAGCCTGTAGGAATTTGATCGATTGGGATTGAAGCGTAGAGATCCCATGTTTCTGACCATGGCAACATTGCTGGAGGCGGTTGGAATGGTGAACTTGTTGGGTGTTTGCTTGAGGAGAATGGGAGACATGAAGTGGAGGGCATTGTGTTTTTGAGTTACTTCTGCCATTTGCAAACTGTAATGTTTTTTTTTTGGGGGGGGGATCGTAGAAGTATCTTAGAAGGTGTTGTATTTCTGCAGTGAATTCTGTATGTTGGGCATCCTCTTGCTGGTTGCTGTTGTGTTTTTGTGTTCATGATTGCATTACCGGCTCGGACTATGGTTGAGACTCCTGTGCTTTTTTCTTTGAACAGTATCACTATCTTCTTATAAACTGTCAAGCCCAAAAACGCCCCTTATAGTCCCACAGTTCGCAAGGCCAAGCAGATCGCGAAGAACTAGAAATCCTCAAACTCTAAACCTGAAGAGTCTGAGATAAGGTGAAAAACCACTGAAAACCGTATCATATATTATTATACTCTCATCACTCATGACTTTTATACAGAGTTATCTCTTGTTACTCTTCCCAAGATGCATTGAATCATCTTGAGTCTAAGTCTTGGCCATGCATATGCAGGTGGATTCTTTCCCCTCTTTGAAGAGCCTTGTGTCTTACTCTGATGGTCTTGACCAAGACCAGGAGACGATTTAAGCTTGGGAACATAACATGTTCTGGGAGGAATGGTCAAATATATAGTCATGATATATATATATATACAATATATACTATGTAATGATATGTCTTTGATGGAAAAACATGATGTCCCGGTGTCATTGCGAGAGTCTGAACTGCACAATGCAATATTATGTAATGTGTTGCAATGAAGTTTGGCTGACTTTAGCACCATTTGATACTAATATGTACGAACGTATCCTTGGAAAAACAGGTATGCATAGACTAGTCGCCTGCGTCCAGGAAGTTAAGCGGATGCAATGGCTTCATGATGGCATGACCCCAGAAGAGGCACACTGACAGCCAAAAAGTCAAAAGGAATCTCAATTTGAACCATGTTTCAGTCAAAGATTCAGTATGTTCCAATGTGTTCATAGCTCACTATTTGATTTTTAAACGTTTCTTCTAGTGTCGGAGTGTTCGACATGTGTTTGCTGGAGACTTGTGACGCTGACTTCTGTTTGCATGGATCAGACGAAAGGAATTTGTGGATGAAAGGAATTTAGCCGGAGGCTTCCTTACTGATAGTTCAAGTGATCGCAATTCCAACCAATACATATTTAGTATAACTATATATCAATGCTTTTCAAGGTTTTTTTCGAGCATGCCTCGTTGCCTGTTTGATGCATGAATGCACCGTAGCATTTTGTTGTCGAGCTATGTCAAACGATCAAACAGATTGCTATGAACTTTCGTTGATTCTTACCCTCTTGCAAGAGCTTCACAGATATAGAATCAGTCTTCAGGATTTGTTGGATTTTTCTTGGCATATTTTTTGTTTCAAACTCTGCCTCAGTTTCTTAAAAATCGCCTGGGTGACAATGTGTGAAGAGTATCGTCGACGCCTCTTTGACCCAGAGACCCTGAGTCTTCCACGGGATTTCGTGCTGACAAAATTCGCAGAACGGAAAGGCTGAGGTTGCAAGGTGGGTCAAGATAAGCTCACCAGCTGGCTGGAAGGAATTGGAGATGGTCGAATGCTGACTGAGGATTCTCCAGATGTTTCATTGATACCCATTGGTGCAGAAGGAGGTCAATGCGAGCAAATCTATTTGGCAAGCACCACGGACTTCTTTTCACCGATCTCATTAGATCCCTACAATCAGGGTCGAATTGCCTGTGCAAATACCCTCTCTGACCTTTATGCCATCGGTGCTCACCGAGTGGACACGATGTTGATGATTCTCTCAGTGTCAACAAAGATGGAAGAAGAACATCGTGATATAGTGACCAGAAAAATGATTGAAGGTTTCAATGATGCATGTGGAGAAGCTGGAACAAAAGTTTCAGGAGGTCAAACTGTGTTCAATCCTTGGCCAATTCTTGGTGGATGTGCCAGTACAACTCTGATTGAACATGAAATTATTCGAGCTGATGGCCTTCAATCTGGTGATGTCTTAGTTTTGACAAAACCTTTGGGCAGTCAAATCGCAGCAAATTTAGCTTTATGGATTGGTGATGAAGCGAAATGGCGAAAGGCTTCAACAGTTATTGACTTGGATACTGCTATACGAGCTGTACAGAAACTTGTTGATCTTATTATGTTAATGTTTGTTTGCTGTGGAACTCTTTTGACTCCTCTTAGATGTTTGAAGATTTTGCTTCAACTGAAAGAACACGCTTTGGTTTCAATTTGGCTGCTCATGGCTACTGAGCTACTGGATTTGAGATGTACATCATTGTGCTGCAAATCTTAGGAAAGCAGAGGAAGGAATGATGAGACTCAACCGCAATGCAGCAAAGCTTATGTGCCGATTTGGTGCCAATGGTGCCACAGACATCACTGGCTTTGGGCTTTTGGGTCACGCTTCCAATCTCGCAGCAGTCCAAAAGGCGGAAGTATCCATCGAAATCCGCAAGATGCCTATCATCAGGCCAGGCACACCATGCCATGATCTAATACTTTTTCATACTTTTACCATATTTTGCGGTGTGAGTAATGAAAAAAGAGAAAGAATGAGAAAGGCATAGAAGTGAGGTCATGAAACCAAGTTGATTGAAACAGGAATAGCATCGAACAACAATTTGATGGTGGAGCCAAATTCGCAAAGCGTTGGAAGTAGAAGTTTTGTGACCTTTTTCCTTTTGATCCTCCGAAAATCTATCGAAATCGCACATGAAACTGTTAAACGGATTCTCATTGGATGTCAACCAAAAAATTGAAGCTCCCCCAAGCACGCCTCGTGACTTGCAATGCTCAGGGGTCTTTTGGCACTTGAGAGTTGTGTGGATGCAAACTACCAACTCAGTAAGGGTAAATCAGCCGAAACTTCTGGTGGACTACTGGTTGCTTTGCCATCATTGCCCTCTGCACAGGACAAACTCAATAGGTGGATGGTGGTGGAAATAGGATGAAATAGGGATGATGATATGGGGCGTCACAACCAAGTTGCAATCGGCAAAATCATGCGAAATCAAAGTTTGACTTTATGATGCTTTATGCCCGCAAAGGATACGACATCACATGCTCTCACCATCTACCGCATGAACTACTTACAACTAGAAATATTAAATTACAAAGTTTTTAGATGGGTGTTGTTAATTGTTGTTATATTCTGTGGATTCCGAGAACCTCACAAATTGTTTTTCATGTATCAATTTGGTCAGAATCTGTGTCACTGGGTATCAGGACTTTATGGCGGCCTTGCAATCTCCAGAGTTTGATGGACCTGGAGCTGAGGCATGGATCGTTGGTGAGGCGTGCCTATGGCCTTGTTGTTTTTCTGCAGGTGACAATGAACAAGAAATCCCAAAACGCATGGTGTATGGTGGTATATGATTAATATGATGTACATGGCTATGGGTACACATGGCATAGACAATGATGGATAACAATAGAAAACGAGGCATGGTAGGAGTAGTATAGTCTGGAAGATCATATTGATGAGTAAATTGATTGACTGATTGTATTATAGTTGATAATTGATTGCAAAATAATATGGATTGATTGGATTTGACTGGGTGGATTGAATGGATTGAGTTGAATGATTTTATTGATGTGACTGATTTGGTTGATTTGAATGACTGATTGATGAATATAATTATAGCAAACGTAGTTTTATGTTGTATGCAAAATAGAAGAGACTAACCAATATATATATATATATAATATTTACATATATTTACACCATAAACAATGGAAAAACACAAGTGGAGTTGAGTAGAATGAAGTCAAATGGGATTGGATGAATGAATTGTGACTGGATGACTGAGAGAACATGAAATGAACATCTGAAAGTCAATTGGATCAGTGGGCATCAAACTAGCAGTTTTGCATGATTAAACCACACAGGTGCTTGCCGGTGATCGAACTGCGCGGCTGGCTGAAACATGTCAAATGCTAGAAGTCTAGGGAGGTGCATCTATGGAATCGATTTGGATCATAGAGGACGGCGAAGAGTTGGTTCCGCAAATTGTCTTGTTGTGACAGTAGCAACGTTGTTTCCCTGAAAGGGTTGAAACAGAAACAGTATTGAATTGAACAGTTCTTTTTTGGCACAGACCGCAGCCAACGCTGAAGACTTTCTGTTTTGCTGTGTTGCAAGTGTATAGTGAAGTAGTTTCGCAATGCGCACGTTTTTGTGCCCTGCGATCTATTGAGAAACACTGGGGCAGCATTGCAAAGTGACTGTATTGTCTACGTTGGCAGTGTACAAAGCTTGGGAGAGGGAGAGGCTTTGAGACCAATGCTCTTTAAGGAACTCCCACCAGTAGTAGGGCGAACTGTCATGGACAGGGACTAAGCTTTTTTTTTTGACGTAGAATCATGTAGAATGTACCATTGATGATTGACATCGTTCGAAATGCATGAAATTGAAACGATTGGTTGATTTTAACTCTGAAGTTGTTCCTAAAGGTAAAGCTTTTTGTTTCTGAAGATCAGTCACATGTTGGATCAGTCTTTGTACCACCCAGATCGCACTACAAGTTTTTGCCACCAAAGTAGTGGCCCACTTGATGGACATCACTCGTCCGGCTGCGTGAATAAGTGCTCTGTGCCCGTGGAAAGCATTACAGCAATGATACGATGCAATGATATGGCAGCGGAACAATTCAAATAAGATGAAACAAGTATATCGTCGTTATATCCCAACATAATATTTCGCGATGTTTCTTTTGGAAACTGTACAAAGCATAGCATTGTTTGGATTGCTTTCGGTTTCAAGGAGATGTTTTAGCGGTGTGCTTGCTGACAGGTGATGGCCATTTTGAAGACAAGCAATGCACCAGCTCAAGCTTGTACCTCAAATCCATTCATGTTTCAAGTGACTTCATTGTTCGCCTTCGACGTTAATACATTGATGTTGTGTACACTTTGCACCTGCCAAGATTATGGCCATGTTTCGAACCGCGGAGGAGATGACAGACATTTACAAAACCGTTAGAGGATGTTGGAGCCAGTATCATCAAACGCCATCAAACGGCAATTATTGGTAGGGGATCTCTGTTGTCCAATAGGTGGCCTTTTGGGGCTCCAGTTTTCCTTATCCAAATGTGTTGCCAAAACCACTGTTTTTTGTTGGCCTAAAAGTGCAAACACAGGAGCGAGCTGATCTATGGCAACAACGGATGAAGGAGGAAAGAAATGCTCGCCTTTGAAACTTCGCGCGGATGAAAAAAACAAATTCCCCCCGCAGCTGCAGACAAAGCGACCCCTGAGTTGTACGGATTGAAGCTCTTAGATGGAGGGTCAGTAAGACATGTACACGAAGCTGTCCCGAGTCCCTATCTTTCCTCCCCACATAAAAAATATTTGGTTGAAAATTATCACGCCACATTCAAACCGCTGAGGTCAGTGCTACCAACCAATGGTGCAGCCATTCGTCGGCAGTGAAACACTCAGATTACCCAACCGCTGGTGCAAAGGCCTCTCGACCATCTGGAGGTGGATGAAGTATTCTACCGCAATTAGAATTCTATTCTTTCTGGTAAGGTCGTGCTCTTCTTCTTCTTCTATGCTCTGACTGCAAGATGTTTTATTCTGTGTATCAGTATTCTATCAATATCATATTCTCATATTCTATCCATTGTTTTCCCATTCCTATTCCTATCCTGTGTCCTCCATTCTCTTCTCTTCTCTTCCCCTGCAGTCTTCGGCAGTAGCAGCTTCATTAGCTGTTGCATCTTTCCAAATAGCTTGAGGTTCAGTGCTCCAGTTGCCAGAATGAGGCAGGCATTTGCAGCATGGAATTGGATGATTTCAGCACCAATGGCTCCAAACATTTGCCTCCAGGAGTCATGTGTCACGTCAAAGTCTTCTAGGCCAAGCTGCTGAAGAGCCAGTTCGTTGTGCATGGCTGTGTTCCGGTTAGAGAATACTTGACTGATTTGATTTGAAGGATGTTCAGAATGTGAAACTATGCAGTTAGTCAATGGCTACTAAAAAGTGATAGAACTTGATAGAAACTCGGCACTTTGAATCGCTTTTCCACCGAACCGGACCATCAACTGCGACCAACAGGGACTACACAACTGCGACCTGTTGGCTCAACAGTGTTGCCAGTGGGGCTCCCCGTGTTTTTGTTTTCACAGATCTTTTGTCCAAGTTTGATACATGGATATTGGCAGCAAACGCATGGAAACTCTGACTCTCTGACTCTCTTTGTAGACGTATTGAGAGATCAGATGTATTGTGAGATCATAGATAAAACAACCTTCACCGGGCTCCTGATAGTTGGCTGCAGAAGATCCTTCACCAATCGGTACTTGCCTTGAGTTCTTGTTGCACCGCTAGGTGCAATCAGCAGCATTGACACCGCGGACTCCAGCAACGCCGGGAATACCTTTGGCATGTACCGTTGGCCGAGCCCTTTGCTATATTTTGCAATGGGGAACAGCGGATCATCATGATGTTGACGGTCATTACATTCCCACTATGGGAATACACGGACAGAAGTCGATGAAGGTACGGCTTTTAATGTCAGGCAGGTATTGGCAAAGATCTTGCAGCTGGTGAAGCCAAGGATTACTTGCTAAAAGGCTAAAGCATCTAAAGCAACCTTTCTTGCAATGTGAAATTGATGTCAACCAAAAGAAGCGGCCTGAAGCAGCCTGAAAGTCACCATATCGGATGCCTGAGGTTGGCAACCACCGAACACTGGAGGTGCAATGTATTTTCTGTTGCGATCTGCTATATAGTGCTATCAATTTATTGCATATCATATTGACTTCGTGATATTCTACAGTCCTCAATTGCAAGGGAGGCCTTTTTGCAACATGCCGAATTTTCTTGGAAATACAAACCTAAACATTAACTTGTACCATTTGTTCAATGCAGACCCTCCAGAATCAGCAAACTCAGCAAACCATGGCAAACCTTTGAAAGTTTCTGGACGCAGCAACTTTCGGTTCAGAGACAAAAAACAACTTTTTTTCGTCAACACTCGATGTTTGACTCTGGGCTGCTTTGCTGCTGTGTGACTCTTGGTGTCAAAAATTTGATCAGCTACTGGGAGAGGCACCAAATTGGATTGGGAGTAATCTTAGCGTTTGATTGTTGATAATGATGATGTTACCTGATCCCATAGGATCCATGGGACTGGTATATTTACCTACATTTTTACATTTGGCTTAAATTTATGGTAAATGTAGGAAAATATATCAGTCACATGGATCCTATCGGTGATGTCAATCTATGTCCATCCACTTCTCTGGATCGTTTTGGGATGTCGCAGGTTTTTGTTGTCGGATACCATGAGGAACAGCCATCGAGTGGAGACATCTCTTCAAGCTTTACCTCCACAGAAGAAGCTACGTCCTTTGCTTTGTGACTTGGAGGCGCCAATTCGAGGTCCTTGGTGCATGACACATCGCTTGAGATTGGTGGTATAATGAACAAAGTGGGACTGACAAGAACTACAGTGATTTAATGTGATTTGCATACGGCATACGTGTGTGATAAAGTGCCGGCTGATTTGCTCAGTTTCCCCTGCGGCAACATGTGCGCTACCTATCCAAAGATGTCCAGATCAGATTTGCAAGGTGATGCAAGTCTAGGTTTGGGTATTGCCACCGGACATCTTTTGAAACACGATCCTGTGATTGTGTTTCATTGAACATCATTGAACTAAGTGTAGTGTACTGCTCAAAATTTTTATGTCCAACTAATTTAGTTGTTATTTACCAATCGCAATGAAGTAGGCATTTTATCGGCTAATTTTCAATACATTCGTCACATGGATCCACACATTCGTCAAACAGGAGCAGTTCCAGAAACATGCGGGAGCTGATCAAGCTTTGGACCAAAAAGAACTGGCTGATATATGGATCAAGGCAGGTCACGGTTTGATGCGACGTTTGATGCCTTGAAGATTCGAGTCGTGGTAAATCTGTGGTTATGGACCTGGGAAAAACCACCCGGGGTATTGACCTTAGGTCGCATTGAATGAACCAATTGTTGGTTGCAACATTGAAATTGAAAGAACAACGAAACAAAGAGAAGTATTTGGCAAAAAACTTGTGTTCTTTTCTTAAAAGACTCCAAGTGCTTTGGCCCAGGCTGCAGAAGTGAAAGTAGGCAAAGTTTCAGCTGAAGAAGCTGCATTTATTGAACAAAGCGTCAAGGACCTTCGGGAAAGTCGATGCACCGATACTCCTGTGATATTGACATGAGATACCAAAAACTCCAGTCACCGTTTGAAGGCTCAGTAGTCAATGATATGATTTTACTTCCTATCTTATTCAGTGTGTCCAGGAGATCAGAAAAATTGTCCCTGTGTGAGGAGTACTTTCAGACCATGGACACAGATAATTCCGGAAAAGTCACATATGCTTCTTGGCTCCCACAGAAACGCCTTTCACCCCTGGCTGCCTCGGGCATTTTGCGTCAAAAATTCAATCCTGGATTCCTTTTCCAACGTGTGACTTGATGCATCCTGCACCAAATCGTGCACCAAGCCATTTGAAATCGGTGGATGAACAGACCTCGTCTCGATTTAGTCGAGTCTTGGCAGCCAAGGAAGAGTTTGTTGCTGGCATGCTTGGTGGCAATGAAGACGTGGGTCACATGCGACAGATTCTTGACCATGAGATATGATCGAGATATGATCGAGATATGATCGAGATATGATGGAGATATGATGGAGATATGATCGAGATATGATCGAGATATGATGGAGATATGATGGAGATATGATGAACTTGGATGTTGAAAGCGTGTGAATTACTTGAGTTCCTGTGGACATGTAAAGAACAATGGTCGCAAGACGACAACACAAAGACATATTGAATCCTTTCTATTCAAGTCCAATGTTGTTGCGAGTGCATGAGGATGATTGCAAATCGCCAAATTGCCTTTGAATGCCTTTGATTTGCCTCCTTGATAGGACAATTTGCCACCAAGGCTACGCAAACATCTTAATTCTTCGATGAAAGAAGATCCAAAGAAACTGCAAAAGCTGCTTGATTGATCTTGATTGCACGGTGTAAGTGATTGCATCATGATGCATCATGCATCGTGCATCATCATGCTAGATCTGTCAATGCTGAACCACATGAAAATATCACCATTTCTCAATAGTTTGCAGAGAGTCACCATGTCCTGCCAATGTGGGACCACAAGACACCGAGACATGTCCGGTCAAAGTAGGGAGCACGATTTGGAGCACCATCAACTTTTGTTGTTTGGAAATAGATAGCAAGATGACACCGACATTCAAAAGGCTGGAAGCAAAGATTTTCCAGAAGATTGCACTTTGCAGGTTAATTTCTGAATTCAAGCAGTGGGTTCTGGCCTCAGATTTCTCCGCAGCAAGACTGACATGCCAGATGTTGAATTGTGCATCCAATCCAGCAAGCATATATTGAAGGTGATGAGTTAAATTCCGTGGAAAGAATGAAAATTAAGCGCCACTGTAGCTTGTTTGATGGAACAAAATGGCACTATGTTCTACTCATTTTACCCTCTGAAGAATTGCTGTTGGATTTACTGGCTTTTTCAGCTATACATCAAACGAGTTGAAAAGATCTAAAAGCACGTCTATGATGACGATCTTGTGTCACAGCACAGCAAAGTGTTCCACCAATGTTGATGTTCATGTACTGAACGATGATTTGCAGTGCTGATTCCACTTTGGTGTGCCTGAAGAGTGCATATTAAATCATAATTTCATAATCACATATTTCCCCAAATAGCTTCAGCTATAGGGGTTCTTACTTCACGTATAGGGGTGAGGGTTCCCAGATTTGTTGGATTCGTTTTGGGGGGGGGCTGTCGGGCAGGGTGTCGTTTGATGTGTGCATGGGTGAGGGTTGGCAGATTTTGATCCGTTTTGGGCCGGGGTCTAGCACCCAGATTCGTAAAGGAGTGTTAAATCAACATGTTGGCATGCAACCCACTGCCTCTGAATACCTATAAAAGTTGAACTTTGTACATTTTGAATAGGTTAAAGAAATTTCGGAAATGGCAGATACCTTTCCATGCTATTTGGGTCTATGCTGGTATAATTTCATATTTTCCATGCATATTCTGTCCATGTTGTACCACCAAACGTCAGATGCCGCCTGATGTCGCTAGGATACGAATGGTGATGGTTACGTGACTCGTGAAGAGCTTCAGGCGGGCGGCGGTGAGCATTCCAAATTCCTAGTCTTTGCTTATTCCACAGAAGAGATCGCAACTTGCTGGAAGAGAAGTCGCAAAACTCTGTCATTGAAGACATTCATTGACTTTACACGGAAGATATGAATATGAAATGTATGTGTTGAATTAATTAGATTGATGTACAAATGTCAGATGTTCAAATGTGACTCGCAACTGCCTTGAATGAAATTCGTCAATTCGGAGCCGGGACCCGCAGTTTCAATGCAGGAACATCTTGGCAAGTGACTTGGCCACAGCAATTGGAGTTCAGCCCTCTAAGCCAGGTATGAAAGGAGCCCTTTACTTCACCCTTTTTGGTACATGTGGTAAAACCTGCTCCAAAAGGTGTGTTGAAACAAAACAAACAGTTTGAAATTTGTGAATCAACAGGACTCAACGGATTAGCGGCCATATCTTTTTCTTGCTTTTCAGATCGCATCAATGCACAACTTTGGCCTTTCAGATGCAGAAGCCAACCAATTGAACAGTTATATGCCGTTCAACTCTACACTGGCTATGGAAGATCTGAGCTTTCGTTCTATGCCCTCGATAGAGCTTCACCAACAGAAAGTTGTTTACGGACTTTGGCAGAGCCAGCTTCGAAAAATGAACAGACCACGAGGACAAGATGAAGAATCTGGAATTCCAATGAATTTCAATGAGACATGATAATGCTTCCATTGCCACGTGCCTCGACTTCAGGCTTCATACCATGGCAATGACGGATGGCAAGGTGTCGAAAGAGGAAAAAAAGCAGATGGACCAGGCTGGATTTCTTAACATTGTGTCAATATCATTGGGACAGGGATGTTTAATTCATATCATGGTGTTATTCACATTTATTGTAGTCCCATGTCGTCAGACATATGTTTGTGACTGTTTGTGAATATATTCATTGATTCTCATTGATATTGATTCGTACTCATTGACTTGATCAAACCATTACCAAGTTTCCGATCCCTTCGACATTTGTCATGGGATGAATTGAGATTCTTCCGTCCTGGCAAGCACATGGCATTTGCACAGATCAAGCATATGATGGATGACATGTTCGAGCACGCAGATGTAGGGAAGCTCAGAAAGTGGCCTCTTCAGAAGCCACTGTTGAGTATGCCCTCTGGATGCTAAAGCAAAGACCAACACGTGAATACTCATTCAAAATTGTTCGCCCACAAACTCCACATTTGACGAACAAAAAACATTTCGAAGCATTCAAAAAACCTACCGTTGTGGTGGAATTTTTACCCAGCCCGAGGTGGATATGGATGGTAAGGTGGACTTATGGGAAGTTATGGCCTACGTCCTTGGCAGAAAGATGCTGGGTTTTTTACTGAAACCGCCGTGGTTTCACGGGTTCACCCCGATTTTTGTGGGGGAAATGATCCAATTTGACTATTTGACAAAAATAGATTTTCAAATTGGGTTGAAACCATCAACCATCAACTATAGTTTAGTGAGTGATTGAGTTATGATGAACTTGTGAATCTCCAATCCGCAACAAACATTGCTTATTGTTTGTCAGAAAACAAGCAAAACTGATGCATAAGTTGATGTCATGGGGATATTGAGATGCCCCCCCTTCCAATTTATCAAAACAAAGCTAAAACCAGAAGTTTCATCGTCAAGTTTTGAGAAAGCTTTGGGAATTCTGCTCTTTGTTGAATCTAGACTGACTACATCCGCATGTATTTCAGCCGAGGAAGCAGCCAGTCCAAATCTTAGTCGAAGAGTGACAGATATAATTGGAGGAACAAAAACATTTTTGCCCAGGATCCGTGTTTCTCTTTGTTGGATGTTCTTGGTGCATGGTAGAGATCTATCAGGTCATCAATAAAACTGAGGTCGAGATCCTGTTGTACGACATTTCCAAGGGCATGGCTGCCAAATTAGGGCCATTGCTTCTTGGCAAGAGCGCGGAGGCGAGCCTGTTCGTCATTGGCATAGAGTAGAGGTATTCTCAGCTAGGATCTAATTGTACATTTTGATCCCATATCTCACATTTGAAACACTTTTGAAGCATCCATTCATTTGTATAGCGTTTTTTTGTTTTGACAACTTTGTTTGAAAAAGCAGCCCCATAAGTGAAACAGAGAATGTGTGTTGTGAAAAGATGCAGGCGATTCATACTGGTGTGTTGGTCTACGGTTCTGAATATTGGTATGGTGCTGGCCTCAATTTTGTCAGTCATCACTCCCTACATCAGTTGCAAAGTCGCTGAGCATCCGGCGTGGAAAAATTACTGTAGTTGATGAAAGATGCAGGGTTGAAAGCTATAGTCAAATTTGCATATAGGGCAATTTTGCTGTAAACAGTGTTAACCCATGTTAACCCTGTTTTCTTCGGTATTTGAATCATTTATATAACGAAGCCTTTGCACCAAGGTGGGAGACTTTTTCGTAGCGATCCCCCATGCCGGAAGCAGTTTGGAGAGCCCCTCACCAGTCCTTGGGGGGTCAAACTGGACAGGCTTGGCCAGGGAAAGCTATGAACACCACTGTCCAGGGTTGAGCAGTCTTGAAGATTCCCCAAAAACGTGTCAAGTCGTTGAAGATCGTTGAAGTGTTTTAAGTATTTTTTAAGTTAATAAATCTTTCTGATTTAATTTGATGTTTGGATGTTGGTTTTTTCATGTTTTTTTTTTTTAAATCTTGTTTGAAACCTCAGAAAAGGGGTAGTGCCCTGCAGGTCTGAGCAAAAGCCTGAGTTACCTGTGGTGAGACTTGGCTACACCTTCGTGACCCATCAGGTTTCGTGGGTCCACAGACATGAATGGGAAGCTGCTTCATGTGCATTGTGCATGTGTGTGTATGGGTTCGTTTAGGTTCGTTTGGTTGGTTGGGTTTGGATGCTTTGGTTTTGGTTGTGACTTTGTGGTTGGGTTGGCTTTGATTGTTTTTAATATTTTTGGTGGCAGGAGTTTGTTTCCTGGCTACAAGACGAAGTGAAGGACCACGGTTCACGGTTCAACAGGGGACAAGTCTCCAGCAGGGAAAACTTCCCGGGAACAAAAAACACATATAGTAGATACATGAGGGGCTTCTCCCTAAGTTAGGGATAGAAAGGAGGTATAAATTTTATGAAAATCCTTCGTTGAGGGGTAATTTATACCCTGGCCCCTATCAATGACCAAAATATGTGTGTGATTTCTGAAAGCTTTAGCACAGAGGAGCTCAACATGGAGATATCATTTTTGCTTCCAGCCAAATCACCGATAGGAGCGCTACACTGGGCTCCATACCTATGATCTTCTTACTCACAGCTGCAATCATTTCAGCAACGAGGCTCGAAGGTTTTTGACAGAGAGGCAGCCGCTGCAAAAATGCCACGGAGGTCCATGTGTTTACACCTAAAATATCGATAGCTACCGTAGTATATTAGATACTCTTGTTTGTTTTCCCTGCACTGGTTCAATCATGAACCAGAATAGTCCAGACATTTGTTCTGTTTGCATTTTGTTGGAGCTTGACATGTGCAATGCTTGCTGGGTATCAGAAGACTATACCCTGATCCAAATGGCTTTTGGTAGCTATGGGGATCTAATTGGCCATGTGCTTCGGCTATCACAGTGACGCCACTCGTTTTCTTTGCCTCGCGAAGGTTTGCAACTTCCTCTTGGGTCAGGGTATTCCAGAGAAGATTTTCGAACTGCAGATGCTTGGTGGTGAAAATGCATTGGCTTTTGCGTCATGGTATTGGTATTGATGTGGACATGACATAATGCAGATGTGGCATCATCAGATTGATAACTCAATGCATTCGAGGAAGACCTTTCTTTCTGGCCCAATCGTTGCATTACGTGCCTTGGTTGCTATGGTTTACACTTTTACACCATGGCTGGCAGGCTAGGTTCATAAATTGTTGTCAAGTAATGGGCATCAGAGAGCTGAGTTTTCATGGTCGGCTGAGGTCCCTTCTTGAATCGCTATTTGGGAGGTTTTGCAGATGCTGAGAAGAAGATTGTATGGAGCTTATATTGGAGTTGTTTTGAAGATGCTGGCAAAGCAGCAGATAAAACTTGCATGCAAACTTGAACGTTTCCAAGGATGATAACTTTATGGCAAAGGCAACCTGGCTGGAAAGCTGACAGGCAACTTTTGAAGGTTCAGTACAATTCAGTACTGAGCACAACAAATCCATACTGTTCAGCGGTCAACATGTTTCACGTGCCCTTTCCTCTTCATGTACTAGGAAGGGCCTCACTTTGCGAGTAGGTAACAGAGCCGAGTTGGACATACATTATCTATCATTGAACTAAGTTATAAACATCACTATGCAGACACACCCAAGATGCATCCACACTTCACAAGCAGACTATATGTATATATACCTAATAAGACTGGCTTGGATTCGCGCATTGTTAGAACAAGCACCAGTCTCTCAGGACGGTGATGCGGCGAGCGGTAAAACAGCGGAGGACCTCAAGGAGGAGTTGCTGGGTAGTGGCGACGTAGTCCTGGTAGAGGCCAGGTGAGGGTGTTTTTCTCCACATTTTTTGCACATTTTTGATCATCTGTCCACATGAATTTGGATGTTATGATGTTTTTATTATATGAAATACTGTATATGAATTTGTTGTTATTCATTAATGATGTTATTTGGATGTAATGTTAAGTTGCTATACTATTCATACTTGATAGGTGCTATTTTCACTTTGCCAGTGACAATCAGTTCTTCGTTGAAGCAGCTCATGGGAAGACACGACTGTTTGCACTAGGTATGGATTTGTGTCTATAAATGAAGTCTTCTGCAGTGATTCTGTACCTTCCGAGCTATGCCAAAAGTATGCTCCGCCATGGTGTAGACGAGTCCACAGATGCTCAGGTAATTTCAAGAATCCTAACAGAGAATATTCCTTCATGATTTTGTCTCTGCATTGAGTCGACTGACATCACCATCTTGTTTGGAGCAAATGACTTCACTGTTTCGATATTTGCTTCAACCTGGAGCTGGACAGGGTGTGGATGGCATTCATGGGGCCGTGCTGGCTACTGTGCTGAAGGCTGGGTGAAACAAGGGAAACAGAGGAATGACAGAGGGATGTTTCTCTTCTTAGTCTGATGTGTTTCTTAAGGTACTGTGAGCACAGCATCGGGAATAAATCAAACTACTGCACTGCCTTATAAGTACAGATGGAGGCAAAAAGACACCATGACAAACACGAACTTTTGAAGCAATTTATTGAAATTTCTTGTAAAACTACTGCATCTTGCTGTGACATTGGCAGGAAGAGAAAGGAAAGTGTGAGATCAAGTATTTCGATCCCACCGAGCACAGAATAGAGACCATGTTCCTTGTCGCTGATTAAATTATCATTGACCAGGTCCACTGGCCAAGGGCTTGGGGGATGTGGCCAATACTTGAGTTGTCCTATCTTGCAGCAACCTTATGCCAATTGACCATTACATTCTTGTGGTCAAATTATAGCGACCTAACACGACCATCACCCGAAAAGGGAGCCGAGGAAGGGAAATCACCTTATTTTGTATCGAGAGGTAGCTGAAGTGAGTAGGAACGATTTCTTCAGAGTTGAGTGTTGCCCAAAAGTTTTTCAAAAATTTGCCTGGGCCCCAGTACACAAAAAAACCAACTTGCTTGAAAAGGGGAATGGCTGGGCATTTTTTTCTGGAAATTTAAGGTCTGGTGTTCCAGTCTCCAAGATGAAGAAAACCACCAAGTGATCGAAAAGAATCCAAGATGAGGATGGGTTCCGACCACGTGGATCTTCGTGGAATATTTCAGTGACCTTGGAATCCATGAGTCAAAAAATATCAAAAAAAGGCTGATGAATTTGAACAAGTTTAGTTCCTTTCCTCCATTGAGGAACTTGTTCTATGAGTGTCATGTTGTTTTGGTAAAGGATTCCTCCACAGATTCCAAAACTGCAAGTCAATGAACTTGAGTTGGAGAAAAAATCTGGATGGACCTGGGTCTTTTTGCGGTTTTTGCCCGTCTTCCACCAAGATTGTGGACTACAGCACAGCTGCGGGCACATGAACTAGACACTTTTTGCAGAAGGTTTTGAAGTTTGCTGTTGGCCAGAGCCACGCATGTTTGCTTTGCAGAAACATCTTCGTGTTTTTGCTACATGCTTACTAAGCTTCGCCAAGGTGGAGAGGGTCGGTTTAAACCCTTAAATTCATTTGTACAAATTCTGCGCACTGATAACGTTTTGCATCTGCGTGAGTTGGCTGACGCAAATGGATGTTTCACAGTGAGTATAACATCACCTGCAGGATCACAATTGCTGTATACTGCTAGAGTTGATGAGTATTCAGAATTTCCTTGAACTCCCAACGAAGAGAAAGTTCATACAAAATACAAATGATTGGCATCAAATGATACGAATGAGGATCAAAGAACCATGAACTACCCATGATAGGGAGCTATTCTGTCATCTCAGTTCTCATCTCACATCTCCAGTGATCGCACCCGGCTTCTTCTGTGACATTTTTCTGTGTCAAGATTCGCCGGGGGCATTGAAGCTGGAGGTGATATGTTCAAACCAAATGCTGAAGTGAATGTGGCTGTGCACCTTTCCGTGTTTCAGAAAAAGGTCCGAATGGACAGGTACGGCTGTACTGCTGCATATTTGCAAAGGGGACGATGATAATTGCTGATCAGCTGATCCCTGTCCTGATGACTGCTGGACTTAAAGGCATTCATTAATGATGACATGATGCTTCCATTTGCCTTATCATGTTCTTGACCTTTTTACATCAAGCGATATCAAGCGTATTTGGGGCTATATATTTGCATGTGTATGCCCTGCAGTTTCACCACAGAAAATCATTGGACATCCAGTTGGGGCACTTGGCAGGCTCGCTTCTTCTTGCTGCTGGGCATCCTGCTACACCACGGGTGGTGGTGCCACAAGCACCCATGGCAATAGCACCCATTGCACCCCAGGCAGGATAGCGATCTGCAAGTGTTTGCCAATTCCAAAGTTTTAGGCACAGACAATGGACATCCTTTGAAGATCCACATTGAATTTCACATTCTTCAGGGATGTAGGCTCAACTTGTCCAAAGTCGTTTCACCCATACGCTGTCCCGTTGAGATCCCGTTGAACCTCGTGGCTTTCGGCTTTCGCTGTATAGGTCACCACTCCTGTGACTTATGTGCAGAATACACCAAGGAAGGCAGATCCGGGCAGGTTTATGAATGACACCTAAACATCAGTTTAACAAGAATAAAGGCGATGAACCGTGAGGAACTGCTACAGCGTTTATCCTGACTACATTGAACATCATTGAACACTTCAAATCCTTTTGACACTTACTAAGCACTACAACTTTTAGTGCAAGTTTCAGCTATACTACCCTCCTGGATCCCCTTTGCAGGGTGAATCGGGGGGGACGGTTGATGTGGATATCTTCTCAACCAACCTAAGTTGGTGTTTGGCAATACATGTCTTTAAGCCTTATGTTGTGTTGTTGTGATATGGGGGTTTCCTAAAGTGGTGGTACCCCAAAGTGGATGGTTTATAATGAAAACCCATTAAAATGGAGGATTTGGGGGTACCACCATTTAAGGAACAACCCATATAGTGGTAACATATCTGAGATTTGTACCCCCATCGANCCCCCCCCGACCTTGATAGGTGGAGGCGGCCACACCTCGACCTTTTTTAAGGCCAGAATCTCCGAGTCCAATGGAAAATGCCATGAAGGCCGGATTTGGTTTGCCCATTTGTCTAAACATGGTAGCAATTTGACCTTTTTTCACACAACATTTGTTTTTGGCAGTAGAAATCTGGAGAGATTTCTAAAACCTTCTCCCCCCACAAAAAGATGAAGGAACATTGATTCTTTGGAAACAGAGACTCTTGAGGTTTCTTCAGAACAAACACAGCCTGCAGATTAGCTGTCTTGCTTGAATTCAGGTTGCCCGCTCCAATGCGTTTCATCTGACTTCTGCCAAGGAGACGGTGGGTCTGCACACACAACAAAGTGAACCGAAGATTGCCCCAATTCTTGGTGAATGTTTGCTCGAAGTCCAGAATATTGCAGGATGTGTCTGGAGCTCCACTCGCAGCACCAAACACAGCTCGATACAGAAGGACCACGTCTGAGGTATCGACTGTGGGATTGAGTTTGGGAAATCTGTACCGGGGTGGCAGATTTTCGGGTAGTCCTACAGGAAAGGAATTCTGGTAGATGTATCACGAGCATTGAAGATAGCATTGACAAAATAGTCAATTATCAGTTGTTTTCTTTTAAAAACAAATCAATATGAACAAAGATATATATAAAGATTCTGTTTTCTCAGGCAAAATTCTGTTTTAAAAATCAATACTGCAGGCTCACCAAAAACGCAGGATGTCTGATGTCCTTGATAAAATCTATGAAGTTCAACCAACCCTTAGGGGTCCACCCCCGCTATCCGCTATCCCGATAAGCAACTCCTGGTGCCTTGAGACCACCCCATGCCAGACATCCCGTTTTTCCAAAGGTTCCCTTAAGGGTCCCCTGTTTTCAAGGGTCTTGGAAGGTTCCTTTTTTTCAAAGGTTTCAGGAACCGGTGTTTTGCACAAATATTTCCCTTTTTGAATGGTACCGTTTTCAAAAGGTGAATTGCTGAAAGCTTTACAACTAAAACAGAGACAGTTTGAAAAAATCGAGCAAGTATAGAATCAAAATCAATGAGAAAACCGATTTAAAATTAAGTCAAGGGGGAAGTCAATCTTCCATGTGCAGGGTTCGGACTGGCAAATGCCGACAATTGCAGACGTGTCGCTAGGATTTGTTATGCTCGGTTTTTCATAGTTTTTATTCCCTTTTGATTTACCAAATGTGATTCGAATTTTCTCCTTGTATGATTGTATTTGATTGAAAAACATCATAAAATTCCAGGCTTTGCACTTTGAACCAGTGGTTTTTCTCAACAACTAAGCTAATCCACAGGATTTCCACGGGTCGGTCACATCCGTCTCACATCGCCACATCGCCAGCCTGTGACTGCTGAAAGTCTCAACGCGATGGCAGCTGCTGCAAAGGCTGCAGCACAGGCTGGAGTTTGGCATGGATTCAAAGGGTCATGAAACGAAGCCATATCCCATACCATCCATGTATGGTATATTTACCATTATTGACCTACATTTGGTTGATTTTTATGGTTGATTTCCCATACATGGATGCTATGAGTATTTGATGTTCAATATACAAAAATGTGACTGAAGTGTAAATCAAAATGATTTCTTGTCATATTTTCTCATTGCAAGTTGGTAGTATCACAATGGACCATACATACAAACTATAATGTATATATACGTATATATACGTATACGTACGTATATATATATATATTGTATATACGTACGTATAATATATATATATACACGTATATATCCATGATATATTGAACGTGTGATTCGTTGATTTTTTGGAGACCTGCAGTTTCAAGATGCCCTGCCGCAGGCTGCACCTGGCATGAACATCGTTGTAGCGGCCTCAGCATCCAACAGGCATTACGGATGGGCGGTGCTGTTTTTTAGGATCTTGGATCATCAGCATATTAGGACTTGGGATCCTTAGCATCATTTGATAGAGCAATCAGGGATGTCAATAGTTCTGCTTTGGGGTGCCAGGTGTATATGTTTTGTCAACAAGAAACACGGGTGATATGCACAATGGTTCCATCTCGAGGTGAGACCAGTCTCCCCAGGACAGATGGCCTTGCTGAATCAAGACATGAGGCGTTGCAGATCACTTCATCTTGTTTTGTTGGTCCATTTTGTTAAAACAGACAGTCGATTGGAAGTGACACACCAGACTTCCAGACCAGCAGTATATAACTACTCAGAGAAATTATGACAAAGTCAATTTCTCTGTATTTTGTTGTTATTCATTTTGTGTTTTTCGCTTACTTCTTGTGTGACATGGTTTTGTTCAATTCTTTAAGCATGTGCTACACACGTGTCCTATGCTTGTATCACGTTGTTTCCTTTGAGTTTTCTTGACACAAAAGTTGACCCTTTGACCCTTTGCCAGGCAGCTACCTACCCAAACTGTGCCTAGCTCCGACTGACACCAAGATCTGTGAGGGTTTCGAGTCAATCCTTGGAGTAGAGTTTTAGCAAGGCTTGTTAATGTGGGTTACAAGATGTGGGTTACAAGTTCAACCCTTTTAAAACAGAAAAGGCTAAGGTTTGTACAGGTTTCCCAGACCAGGGTCATTATGTTCACAGTGGATAACAACAGTTGGGCTACTTGGGCTACAGGTACTTGTGAGATTTGGATGCATTCCATATCTCTACAAGTTCAGAATTTTGTCCACAACTGTGTAGGAAACCAGTCATGTTTCCCAGTTTTGTTCAGGATATCAAAACAAAACAATCCTGTTTGAAACGTTTGAAGCGGCTTCAAAGGTAGATGCTTCTGGAGGGGCACGCGGAGAGCAATTGAGGACTGAATGCATTGATGTTTTCTCAAAAGTTTCAACTGCTTTGCTCAGGATTGCTACTTGCAATCTACAGCTGTTACGTGTTCACAATGATTGAACCAAAGGAGATCAAAGGAGTACAACTGGATCCAAAGATTGAGATTTGAGATACGTACATTACATTTGCTTTCCATGGCTACATCCTTTACATCCTTTTTCCCATTATAGCTTCATGATGCTTCATGTCAATTTTTTATGGCTTCCAATCTCTTTCAGGAATTGTCAGGTTGAGCTTGCTGGGCTACGGAAGGAGGCCTTGGTGAAAATTCACCAAAAAAACACCACGAAACTCACCACGAAAATCGTTGAAACGACAGGTCGATGCCTTGGGCCAAGTCTTTCGTGGTTTGACGCTGGATGGAAGCACTGAGCCTCCTCAATTGGCAACCCCGCAGCGTGTGTGAAATGTGAAGCGGAGCCATATTAAGGTATTCGTTCCTATGAAACTTGAGTCTGGTTAATGTTAAGCTTCATTTCATCATTGTTTGATTTGACAGAAACAGCAGACTTTAAATTTCAAATGAAACTATTATGAACCTCAATCAGTTGTCCACATTCACAAAAGCAATTGCAAACGCGACAAAGGCCGGCCTGGATGATGTTGCACAAAAAAGCGCTTGCCGACTTCCGCTTTGTTGCTGTCAAAAGGGCCACCTGTTCATTGCCTACTGTGTAATGTCGTAGTGTGTGCCCTTTCAACCCATGTTCATGCTTCTTGCCGTTGCCTATCGGATGGATCATATGAAATGCTGCTGAATGATGGCCCATGCACAAGCCCCAACTATGTTTGTATAAGTTTGTACTGTATGTACTGTACATAGTTTTCGTGATATTGCATGTATATAATCTCATGCAATACAAGTATGTACTCATATGAGCGGCGATTAAAATAAGCAAAGATCAATTTAGCAAGGAGGGGTCGAAGATGGTTCCGGACATGCGTGAAACACTGCAAAACGATCGGGCGAACCCCCCAAAACGATAACTTCCAAGTGCATCACAAGTTGTGATTGTCCATCTCCTGAGCTGGTCTTTTGCGTGGAAAAGCACCGGAGGAGTTGCAAATTTAGCTTCATCGAAACTATGACTAAACTTAACGATATAGGGGGTATGATAATCTATTTGTCAAAAACATGTCCCAACAAGTAAGGTGGTCTTACATTGGCAAAGGAGCGTTGTAAATTAAGGCGATGTTCGTTCATGTGATGATTTTTCGGGATTCTTCACACCCCATGCCCTTCACCCTGGAACAAAAAATTTGGCATATCACAG
Organism: Breviolum minutum Mf 1.05b.01; assembly: GCA_000507305.1. Lineage (NCBI taxonomy): Eukaryota > Dinophyceae > Suessiales > Symbiodiniaceae > Breviolum > Breviolum minutum. The sequence continues at coordinate 49,738 of DF239647.1, forward strand.
AAATGCTACATGTTGAAGACTTGAAGGTGGTGAAATGGAAACATGATACTTTGATACTGTAGGGGTTTTCTCCCACTCCAAAAAGACAACTTCTGCAATTTCATACTGAACACATGAAATAGATTTAAGGGTGCCTCCCAAAAAATATAAATATATATAATAGTACTATGGTGGCAGTTGGACTTGTGTGTTTTCCGATGTGTACTTGTGACTGTTGATGGAAGAGATCCTGCACCAGTTGATGTGTAGTTTATCCCATTTTTTACAGGGTTTTAGCACATCCCAGGTGGTGCATGATTTCTTCCATCAACAGGAGTACAACGAATCACAACCTGTCACCGGGCAGGTTTCAGAGCGTGTCACCACTGAGAGCATCGAGGGACCCTTTCAGCTGAATCCAGGCGAAGAGGTGCATTTTGGGGGGGATTTGGGGTATAGAGAAGATGTACCCGGTAACAGGAAACGGATACATATCCCACCTTGGGAAAAGGAATATCATCTTCAAAAGTACCTTGGTAACAGGATATGTTAGTTCATTTCAGGGAGGGTAGGATTGTTGATCTTAGTTTTGCAATGTTGTTGTTGTTTTTTGCACAAATGTCCATGCATTTTGAATATTGACATAACTGAGATATTTATTATAGTATAGTAACTATAATAAAAATACACATCAGGTGGGGAACAGTGGGTTCAGCAAGCACAATGGTTTATCATGGTTTATCACCTATGATGTTTTATGAATGTGTAGGAACTATAAGTCGTGACTGAATATTGTTGTGGGATGCCATGCAGTTTCTCTACAGCCAAGCATTCCACTGGCATTGCACGTGCCTGCCTGGATTTGATTCGCCATGACAGTGCGACAGGCTCCGCTGGTTTGCTTTCAATTCAAGATGTCGCACTTCGTGTGTAAGGCCTGCCATGGATTGTTTGAAGGTATCTGCATACAGTTTACTGCTTGCTTTGGTTGCACAATGGCAAATTGATTGTGTGTGTAGCATGCTTTGGTTATTTACGCAATGTGTATTGAATATACATGTAATCAGTATGATCAACTGTAGTTCCAACAAGGGAGTGCTTTGGTGTGTTGTGGCAAAGGTATATCAAATGGCATTGTGAGTGACCTTGCCCCAGGCATATCTTGCCGCTGGAGCAGACCAAGGCCCTTTGATTCTATCGGAACTCGTGTGTGGGTCAGTTGAAGTACTTGCCTGCAACAGCGTTTTTGATGCCAAGGCGCTCTACAAATTAAACGTGCAAAATATATGACATAGTTTGAGACATCTAAATATACTGTTATATATATTATATATTATATTATATACGGTATCGGTATATTATACAATATCTACATTTGGTCGACAATGCATTTGCCAAACGTTGGCAGGAACGCGGCACCTGAAATTTCAAACGATCTTCGAGGACAATCGAAATGGCTTGATCGAGGAACACAGGCCTGATGTTCCTATATATCATGCTGGTCGTGCTGATTCATCACCAATGAATGGCAGACACACGCGCAGGTATTTTATGGCAAATGAATGGAACACCAGCAAACCGTGCCCCACCACCAATGGAGGTGGTTGGTAAGGATCTTGAGGTTACAAAGGAGAAGGCAACACAAAGTTGAAAAGAATCCAACCTGTGTCCCGCAAGCAACACTTGGACTTGCAGGACATCCTTCTTAGTAGCATTGTGATGCACTGTGAATTCCTTTTGGACCACTGTCAATTTGCATGTGGCTCATATTTGGCGCCGTAGCTGGAGTGCTGAAACGCCTTTGTTTCCTCAAAGCAGGGTGGTTACCAGCAACATTAAGAGGCTTTGGAAAAACAGGGCAACCAAAAAGGAGTAAGAACACCACCATTTCCAGCATTTTTCAAGACAAACAAGTCAAAATCCAGTGTGACCGAAGCAACATGGTTGCATCACTGCACCACTAGGATTGCCTAGGATAAGGTTGTACCTCAAGCTACACCTGTGAAGCAGTACATGTCCAACTTCATTTGTACGAGCTTTACAAGGTGCCAAATGCTTGCTTGTTAACTCAATATGATTATCAGAGCAGCGTATCACATGTGTATATCCGTTGTTTTCCACAGGTAGAGCTGACCTGGTGATGTTCAAGTTCCCTCCAAGGACTCCGGGCTCACCTGTCGAAGATGACCCTTGGATTGCATTTCTGCAGTGTCTTTTTACATCATTAGAGCCAATGTAAATTCCACCGGAAAAAAGAAGCTTGAACCTTATGTTGCTCTACAAATATGCTCCAGCTGGAGCAGTCCAACCTGGAGCAGTCCAACCTCATGTTGTTTGATGGCTGAGGAGCTTATACAAGCTACAAGGTACCTGGAGCCGTTGGATCCTTGGTGTATTTGCTTGGTCCTTCCAACACAAAACATGTCAGGAGCGTATCCTTTGGTGAGAGCAAGGAGCAGATTCTTTTTGGGTGGCCACGAGTACTTGTAGTTGATTAATGTTGCATTAGCAATTTATTGTATGCTTGTCTCATCTACCAATGTCATGGCATGAGCCCCATCAAACTCCAGGAGGATCCTAGCCTACCCTTTCCGGGGTTGGTGACTGTTGTACATAGCGAAGAGGCCAGGTTTGTGGGCAGCCTAAAAAGCTAGAAAATTTGAAATGCTTATTCTTGCAGTCAATGAAACGACTTCTTTCCTTGTCTCTTCTTTATTTGAGGATGTCCCTGTTTTGTTCGCATACAAAGGTGTAGTGTAGCCAAGTTTGACTATCTACTGGATGAAGTGTTTCAAAAAAAAACAATTTGTTGCACAATGTACAGGAACTTGATCACTTCCTGGCGGGCCTGGGCAGTAGGCGAGCTGAATGTGTTGTTGGATTGGATCGACAGATTGACGGTTCCGTGAAAAATCCCAGGTGGGTTGTTTTAGAACTATGGACTCCTTGGTCTGCAGCTTGCGCAGCAATTCGAAGCGATTTCGAGGCGATTTTTTTTTTGCAGCTATGAGCCATGATGCTTTTGAGTAAGTGTGAGTATTGCAGCTGTGTTGATGACTTTTTTGAGTTGGATTTTCACTGACAGGCTGCAGAGATACCGAGTTGATGAGATCTCCCACTTATATATCTTATATCCATTTCTCACTTGCAGGTCTTGGCGAAGAGTTATCCAACCTGGATTTTTCTGCGTCGAAAACTCAGGAGAATTATCCTGGACACCAAACCATAAACCCATCCAAGAAGCAAATGTCCTCCACAGCTAAAAAAAAATGTTGCCACTTGATCAATAACACAAGATATCAATATATCAAATACTTCAACAAACTATCATGGTCATGTTTGTTTAAGGTGCTGACATTAGCCAATCACCGGGCATCGCAAGGCGATGGTCTGTGACGCAGAAGCCTCAGCCGCAGCCTTGAAATAGGAGGGAATTCGAGAAACCAACGGGCCTGGCAACGTGCATGCAACTTGCAGGCGAGTTCCTTTATATATCTTCTTTTGGAATGGCATTGAGGACAGGGTTCCATCCTGGGTTTGCATCCTTTTGCGATGTTTCTGTGTTTTTTTTGTTTTTTTTCGCGAGCAAAACAAAGCGAGTGGAAACACTAGCTTCAGACTCCAGACTTCTTCAATATTTCCATATATTTCCATCCGGTGTGGCTCAAGCTTTGGCTTCAGGACACTCAAAAGCTCAGTGGTTGTAGATTAGCCGAAATTCGCAGCTATGGCTCCCGGTCCTCCTCCAGTGGGACCAATCCTTTTTATGTACCAAGTCCGCAAATGTGATGCCCCGCTATCTAACAGGAAATGGTCCGCTCCAACGATCGTGCCTACTAATACGAGTTGATATCAAGAAGCGAAGACAGATTGATGTTGCAGACATTCATGACTGACTTCACAGTCTTCTTGATAGTGGGGTTAAACATGGATTTTCACCATCAACAAAAAAGCCATCAAAAACCATCAACTACTCACCAATCATTCACAAGCTGGTCCAACGGTGGACCCTTACTACCAGCCGTGACCCTGGTAGTTGTTGAAAGTTCCTCGGCTCTGACAGGTACTTTGTCCTTGGTTCAGCTCTATCATTTTTGACGGGACGAAAACCTGGAACTCTTCCAGAGGATATCATTGCAGAGATGGCCTTGCCATGTGTTGTCTTATCCCTTTGGGTCATGTCTTATAGTGGGGAATCCCAGGTTGAGTTGGGGGAAACCATGTGTTTCAGTATCAGTTATAACAGTTGACAAAGAAAAAACACATGGTTTCACCATGGAAAATATCAAGATCGCTCATGTCGGCCGATGCAGCCGACGAAAACCTAGGTGTCATGGATGTGATGGGTGTGGGTAAGGCGAAGATCAAATACAATCTTCAATCCAAAACGTACAAAGACTATCCTGCGAATGAGCCAGAGGAAGTATACTTCGCCAACCGGGCCCAAATGAATCAAGTGGAACAGATGGCATCCTACATGGCAACTTGATATAATTGCATGTCATGGAAAGGGCATACATATATGTTTTTATAAAGAAGTTCAGGAGTTGATATGCTTAGATACTCGAAACGATGGGACTTACGAACGTAGCATACCGTGTGTTCATTGTGATTTTTTGGTCACCAGCGAGCAGAGAAACGACCGCAGCAAAGTCTCAAACTGCTCAGGTATCTACATTGATGTTCAGCTTCCTGGTGAATGGGCGCATTGGTGGTCTCCTTTCTTTTATTTACTTGGTTTTGAGACAACTCTATACCAGCACATACCGAGCATGTTCCGGCAAAGCCTTGGAGGATGCTGGTTTGGTGAAATACACTATTCCATGTTATTTCATCTTGAACGGAATGGCTGCAGCTGTGGTTGTCCAGATGGGCCGATATGCTTTACAGATTTGAGCTTCGGCAGTCCTATTGCTGATAGCTGCTTACAGAGTTGGCAGTGAAGTGGATACACTTGTGGAGAATATCCCATGCTACCAAAATGTGCAGAGAGGTGCGAAATGAAGAGACCATAGTACCACAAAGATGGTAGTATGCTAAAGGTTGATCAGGTGTCCACCAATTGGTTTCGAAAAATCTGATTGCAAGTCCAGAACCGAAAAGACATGAAACTAGTTTTTAATGATTTTCAGTCCAACTCGCAGTACTTGAACGGTTTTTGCGTATGCTTCCTGGTCTTGCATCAGAGGTTGGTTCTTGCTGGTAATCACAGCGGAAGGTTCCAAAAAATCGAAGAGTGCTACTCATACGTACGCACGTCATGCACTTGTTTCTCCAAGAGATGTGATACTCAAGCATCAAACTTGACTGAGAAGTGATACTCAATGATTGGATTCAGAAGGTTCTTCAGTTTGATACTTTGCCGAGTGCCATGCAACTAGAAGTTCCATTTTGCAACGTCCAGGAGACAGAATTTGCTGGTGCATCTGTGCGGAAGCAACTTGGTTTAAAGCCCACAGACTCAGTAGATGGGGATTAGAATCAGATTGATTTCGTGCAATCTTTGAATTATTGGATTTTTTTAGATTTGGAGTTGTATGAATTTGTAAAGAATGCTCCTGTGCAATGAGGTTGCGCGAGGTCCTAGATGATTGCAGCATGCTGGGGCCAGCTGATGTAGCCGTGCGAACCTTGGTTGCTACCCGGGCGAACTGAACCCAACATCCAACGTGCTGCGGTGGCAGTGCTGTCCAATGTGTCCAGACGCTTCATGTTGGCTGCTTTTGCAGAACTTTAGTGATCTGAAAAGTCACTTTCACATGTGACCTTTCATCGGTCTTTATTTTTGCCCCTGAAATCAGATTGAGGATGATCGTCCCAAAATAGATCACAAATATTCACAAATAGATCAAACTAGATCAAAATAGATCAACATATGACATGATGCTGAATAGCTGGAGGCTCATGCTGATCCTGCTGGTCGTGTGACCGATTGGAAGTTGGACCCAGGCAAGAAACATTCCTGGAGAGTTGGAAGTCAAAGCACCTCAAAAATATGCTGATGGATCTTAGATGAACGAGCCACCTTTGACAACCTTTGCAGAACGAAACCTAACCATTTGAAGTGACTGGGTTACAGAATTGGATGAGATGGAAAAACTGGGAATCTCACTTGCTGTTCCAGGATCAAATGAGTGACAGCCATTGGAAAGATTTGGAAAGCCACAAAGTTTGGCAAATGGTGCCTGTTTAAAAAGGGCCGGGATTGCCAGCTGACCCCAACAACGACGGAAGGCTTCAGGCGATGTTGAAAGATGGTGGATGATTCGATGTTTTTTTTTGGCTCCCAAGCTCTGTACTGTTGACCTGTTATTTTTCAGCCGTATCATGGGAGTTCTGATTTGTTGTTCTGGAGTCTGGAGTAACAAAGCAGATTCCAGAAGTGTGAACTAGCAAATCATGTTTGAGTTACCTTGATGTTACCAAACAGCAAGAACAAGTCAGAACCATTTGACACAATTCTTTTCCATCCCCAGACTGGCGGCCGGCGAAGTGTTGCCAGTATGTTTTCACATACTTTTTGGTGATCTCGAATTGGGTAAAGCTGAAATAAGCAGGCTAAAGGAGTGCAATTTTAAAGAGCATCTATTAGAAAAACACACACTCACGCGCATCATGTGTGAGATGATACCAGTGGACCAAAAGCTGCGTGAAGATACGAGATGATAGGTGATACCATGGACCATGTTTGACAATTTCGACTTGGTTGCGATATTCATCTTGCTTCGCATGCTCCATCCGCGCCATGGACGCAGTTCAATCCTTGGCCGCAGCACCTCTGACGTTTTCCACCTGCAGGACGGCGTCACACCTCGCAGGGAAGAAGTTGTGACGGATGAGGAAGCCAAGGCCAGGAAGTTTGACACAGTGTACAATATGTATGGGTAATTGGGGTGATGTATTGTTTGTCGCTGTCAGCATGTTATTGAATAGAGTATGTTTTGCTTGGTAGGTTCTTATTGATTTTGTCATATTGCACCTACTTGTGCCTGGTAGTTCAACTTTTACGTTTGAGGACAAGCTTTGGAGCATCAGCCAGAAATACGACAGCTTATTGAAGCTTCAACGAGAATATGTTGATGCCCAAGCAATTTTTTTAGATGCTGAAGGTCATCGATTAAAAGCAGAGGCAAGAGCATTGTCAGCGGATGAGGGAATGGAGTTAGCGGAGCTGTTGGTTGAAGCACAGAAGCGCGAGAGAGAGGCTAGGCTTTGGTGGGGTTTAACGGCATGCTAGCATATGCTAGTGGCTAGCTGGCTAGCTGCATGAGGAGCTCATTTTGATATCGAAAGATAAGTATCATCGTATATCCATACACATAAATATAAGATCCAATAGAATCTAATAACACTTGGTGTTTTTTTTCTGTTTTCCTATCATTGCAACTCTGCCCGGTTTAGCTGGGTGGTGATAAACCGATTGAAATCAAACCATTCAAATCCTCAGGCAAAGCTTGAAGTACTTCAAAGGCGAGTGCGGCTTTTGCAGTCTTTACACGAGTTGCGGCAAACGCAATTGCAGGACAGTTTTGCAAACATTGAAGTCATGAATGGATACCCCCCAAGTGAATCTGGCCATTTTTTTGGCTCATCCATGACTTTTGCTTACATTTTACAGTTTTACAGCTTGTCCAAATGTGAATCTTCAACCTCGGGTTGCTTGCAGGATCTCTATGGTTTGATTGACAAGCCAGCAGATGTGGTATGGCAAGATGACCGATGTAGACGTAAGCAGCCTCAGCAGTCACAAAGCCCGGCGAGTGTGAGAAGTTTCTTGGCTAAAAAGTGGCATTTCAAAAATGGAGATGTCTTGGATCAGACTTTTTCACGTTTTCAGACCGGGCTTTTAGTTGTACGTTGCATTCCCATAAAATGAAGTTCAAAAAAAAAAAAGAACATGGCCAAGAAACCTAAGGGGAAAAGATCTAATTTGATTTGAAGCCGAAGGAGAGCCCGGTGGCCATTGTGCCCAACGTGAGGGTGAACTCATGGGTCCTTCAGTGCCATTACTTGGGGTCGATCTCAATGCATGTGACGTCGGAAGCCCCAAATTTGGTGCTTTTTTGAGTGGTACTGGTAATAATCAACAAACTCTATACATCATACACATGATTATATACATGGCTGTTACTAGATGTGCTGATTATTCACTGTTGGATCACTGACACATGCTATCACAGTCTAGATGGTCAGCCGAATCCTAATTTAACCTTGTTGAAGTTTGGTGTCTTTGTTAAGGATGACATTTGTCAAAGATTGGCCAAGTCGGAACACAACTTGACACACTTGCCGGAAGCTTATGCCACACAGGTTCCCTTGAAATGTGCGAAGATAAGTAAATGATGGGTGGTCAAATTGTGCTGGAAGCTGCAAGTTGGTCATGATTGCTGAGGATGAACCAAGCACACCACGCCAAAAGGCAGCTCCCATGTCATTCAGAATGTCTCGATTGTTTCAATCTGAGTTAAGTCAAGGGCAAACTCGAAGTTTAGATTCAGATGTACGTACTCTTGACGTTGTGCAAACATGCTCCGCCTTCCCAATCTACTACTTTCATCCACTTGAATTGTCAGAGATAAATGATAAAGCAACGAGAAAGGAGACCTTAAATGGCATCACTAACATGCCGGCAGGTTAGCTGAGGACATTGCCATGAAGCAAAGGATTGCAGAGAATCAGGCAGTTTTGATGCAAATGGCACCATTGAGAGATGTACAATTTTTGTTGGTCGTAGTCACGTCATAGTGATCGAATCGTAGAAACCATTGCATGATTCCCTGTTTTCATGGGTGAATTCAGAAGCCTGGTGGTGCAGGGAAGCCAGTTGATTGTTCAACCCCGGGAATTTAGCAGCGGTTTGATCAAATTCCAGCTGCCTGAAAGGTTGCAACTTCAACTGTTGCAATTGTGACGATTCATAAATCATAAGGCTCAAGATTTGCAACACAGGCAATTGTCGCCGCAGATCTGTTGCAAGCAGCTATGGAAGTGCAGGATGAGGCTTGTTCTAGAGTTTAACTTGTGTAATATTGATTGTTTGACACATTTTCATGTCGATTGCCCTGATGTGTGTGCTTACACTCAACCAGGTATCCAGCCACAGCCCTCAGAGTAGAGCTACAGAAGTTCCAGCTTTGCATGCAGGCACGACTGGGTCAAAACGCAAGGGATGGATAACCCTTTTCTTTGGACTCACCAGCAGGTTCTCGTTCTGTTCCTCTTCCAGAACCTGCAGAAACTGTGGAGCACTCAGTTTTTCATTGGTATTCTGATAGCCGAAGGCTTGTTGCATCAAGTGGCAGAGAAGAAATGGTGGTGCCACTGCTACAAGGCGGAGTCACTTTGCAGCCAAGTGAGTCAGTCAAAGGCTTAGCACGAGGCTATATCAAATCTATGCAGCTATACACAATGCTTGGCAGTAGAAGTTGGGTGTTTGCTAAGCTTCTGGACTTGTGATGTACTTAATTTCCCGCTGTTTGAGCTAGAATCCGCTCTCCAGCAGAAGCAGTCATAAGGAATAGTCAAGCACCGGAACGACCGCGGCCCTCAGCACTGGCGCCGGAGCTGTTGTCATTGGTGATGGAGGAGGTGGCACTTAAACAAGTCCATGTGCCTTAGTGCAGCTTCTGTTGCAAGGTAGCAAGGTACGTAAGGAAAGCACTGTATTCCAGCAAAGTTTCGAGCAATTCGCTTGCAAAATCATGCTATCAAGAGATGTCAAAGAGACAATGACATGAAGAGCTGCTATGACATTGCAGGTTGGCCTTGCTTCAGAGCAGCTTGCCACGCTTTCTCCATGGCGTTCAGTTTCTTGACAGACGGCGAATTGGGATGTAAGCAAGAGTTCAAACGTGTTCAAGCTACTGTTGTTTATTTACAGGTGTGACTGATGAACCTCGCTTTTCCAACAAAGGGAAGTTGTTTGCTACAGCACGCAGCATGACCATCTGCCATACAGGGTTCAGACCCTAGCAATTGATGGCACCTGTACGCAAACTGCCGCCTCCAGGCTTTTGGTGGAGACGAAACGCCTTCAACGCATGTGCACTCATTGTGCAGATCTTGGCGTTTTGGGTGTGACAGAAAAACAGCAAGCTGCCATGAATCTCAGGTCAGAAGTTGAAATCCCTCACAATTCTCAAGTGCAAAACCTCAGACTGGGCGCACTTTGCTGGAATGATGTTGATTTGCCTTACAGACGGAGAGAACAGAGATGGACAAGTCAACAAGGTTTGATAAGTCAGTGTCAAGCAGATAAAAAAAGACTGTCTATACTATCAGGATAAATAAGGCTTTGACTGCAAGTGACTGCAAGTTATCAAAAAGCACTAGTGCAGTCCAAGTACTTTAGCATCTCAAGCCATGAGATATTTTGAGTGCAAAGCAGACTGTGGCATCAAAAAGGGTTACATGTCCAAAGGTTTTGAGGCAGTGGCAGTCTCCAGCGGAGGCACAATGGGATGATTTGTTTTCATGTGCCACATCCTGGTAATTGCGAGATATTGCGATCATTTTTTTGTTTCAATATCTCCGGATCAGATACAGACCATGAATGAATGAATGCATTGGATGGATGGATGGATGGATGGATGGATGGATGGATGGATGGATGGATGGATGGATGGATGGATGGATGGATGGATGGATGGATGGATGGATGGATGGATGGATGGATGGATGATGGATGGATGATGATGATGGATGATGGATGATGATGATGATGATGATGATGATGATGATGATGATNTGGATGGATGGATGGATGGATGGATGGATGGATGGATGGATGGATGGATGGATGGATGGATGGATGGATGGATGGATGGATGGATGGATGGATGGATGGATGGATGGATGGATGGATGGATGGATGGATGGATGGATGGATGGATGGATGGATGGATGGATGGATGGATGGACGAATGGACGAATGAATGAATGAATGAATGAATGAATGAATGAATGAATGAATGAATGAATGAATGAATGAATGAATGAATGAATGAATGAATGAATGAATGAATGAATGAATGAATGACGTTGACATTGACAATGATAATGACAATGATAATGGCAGTTTGATTCTTCAATCCCGTGCAGCCTGAACGCAGGAGTCGACAGTTTCCACATCTTTGAGCCCCTGCCGTATTTCACCTCCGACGGCAACTTGTGACCCGTTGGGCACCTAGAAAGACGATGCACAGACTTATGGAAAGCAAGTCATTAAAGTCATGTGTATTGAGAACTTCCCGACCCCCACAAGGTACCAAACTCATGGGGGTACATGTTATTTGGTACCTTCATATTCACTTTCCGAAATGTTCCATCATTTTTTGTCAACGCACTTGGAATCATGGAAGGATTCTTGAAATCTGTTCCAAGGCACACGGATGGAATTGATCTCGCTCTAACGGCCTTCCTAAGTCCGCGGCGAAATCGTTTAAGGAGGTGGGATTCGTTGCCGTGGTACCCGGAGGGTCTCTGGCAATCCCGGATGATCCGATGCCAAGTTGATTCTTCAAATCATTTACGTTTGATTGTGTTTGGTGCTCGTCCATGTCATTTCAATCTCGGTTTGATTTGGTTCAATGTAACAGATTTCTACGTATACAGGATTTGCGTCGAGATTTTTTTTTGTGGACTAACACAATCGCTGATGGGAATACCATGGAATACCCCACAGCAAAGATCCATATTCGGAGCTTGTGTTTTGAGATCATATTTTATTCGGAATCGACATGATGGTGTTTGAAGACGCGTTCTGGTGAGGTCCCCCAATGCATCTTCCGGCATGCCATTTCACAACATGTCGCTGTTGCATCTTTGTCATGCCATGTCGTGCCTATTCGGAGGTCGCTCTTCTCTCGCGAGGGGCATGGACTTTATCGTGCGGCTGACTAGTCATTCCGTATCGGCATGCGATTTTGATCTTTTGAATCGTTTTTGAATATGTTTGATATAGTACTACGTACAAAAGGATTTCTCCCATCCCATGCACTACAAATTGTCATAAATTGTGATACTGTAAGTTAATATGCAGTGATACTACGAAAAAATCATATAAAATCATATATATTATATGATGATAAATTAACCTATTATTACGTATATTTCTGTATTTTGTTATATAATAATCTCTAAGAATGAATGCACAACACTTGCAGCACTTGGTAGCACTTGCAAGCAATCTCTGCCAGGCTATGGGACCTGTCAACTACGGCTTCGTTTCAGTTCTTTCGCCCAAGGCGAGCTGGAGGCTCAAAAAACCACGGTGATTCTTCTGGTGGTTGTGACCGGCAACAGCGGGGGAAAAAAAAAACAAACCCAAAAAAAACGTGTTTTTTTAATGTTTTTTGGGGGGGGGACAAAGGGGACAAAACATGACCAAATGATAGAAAATGCCTCTAACAGCATGCAACCGCCATTGTCGTTTGTCAGGCCAGTGGTCGGGATGTGGAAACTTGGGAGCCTTTGGAGGAAAGGGCATCGCGGACATATCTCACTTTTGAGTCTTGCACGTTGCCGACATTCAGATCCCCATGATTTTGTATTTCCGAGATTTTTTCCATCAGATTGTGGTTCAGCTCTCCTTTTTTGGGAACTTACTATAGGGAGGTGCGCAGACCAAGTACGACATACACTTTGCATTCACCACCTATGTTTTGGACCTAAAGTTTGTGTTTCCAGTATACATTCGAAGCACTTTGTTTGCCCTGCAGGACTTCCTGCGAAAAGTGGAAATCGACCAAAGTCAGCGTTTGCGACGAGCACGAGAGAGGGCAAAGGTCCTACGGAAATCGTGAGCTGCGGAGCAGCGATCCACAGAAAATCGACCACCGTCGGGCAACACGTTGAATTCTTTGAACAATCCTCGACAAGTTTTGATTGATCTGGGCACGTTTTTAAACGACAGAATCCAAAGACTTTTAAAGAATTAAAAAGATAATGCTTTTATAATTGTTTTTATTGTTTTTCACACCATAGAACCGAATTTAGATGACATGTCAAATTCAACGGCAATTGCCGCCATGATCGCGAATTTATCTGCAATTTTTTGCTGCAAGTCCATAGTGGGGCTTCAGCACAAGGCAACATGGTGCTTATTGTGGAAGTGTGACTTAGTCCTTAGCTGTTTCTTCATTGCAAATGCCTTCGTTCAAAAAAACCAAGCTGAGTCGACTTCACCATGGTTGCTTTGACACGAATCCTGTACAGAAGCAGCTCGCGCCCAATGGAGTGAGAATCGGAATTAGGCCCACGCAGTCTCCCCAAATCGCGTATTTGACGAAAAAGGCATCTGGATATTTGGTCCGAACTATGATAAAAGGCACAGGACATGCCTTTTCAAGAGGAAGATAGGGACTTTGTGAAATTGCATGTATAACGACAGCAGCTTCATCTTGGAGTATTATGGATTTATCTTTCAATGGCCAACATTATGAATTATGATCTATGCTTGTCTCCACGAACCATGGCACTATATGGCACTTGTTTTGGATTTTAGGTACACACGACTGAAATGTGGATCGAGTGACCGTGGACGAACCAATGACGGAATCTCAGTGCTGCCTGTTTGTAAGGACGAGTTCCAAAACTTGATTGGAATTGCAGTAGTATCTTAGAGTTGTACAAGATTTCAAGCGGATGCATCGTGCAAAGCGTGGTACAATATTCTAATTGGTATTCAATGTAACACCATACAAAGTTTACTGAACTAGCGAACTAGAAAGTCACCAGAGACAGCTGTAGCAACTCTAGTATAGAGACCAGCACAAGACAAGACAAACCTTGGACCTTGTGTGGTTCGTGCACTGCAGTTGCATTACTGGCATTACTTTCAACCTTGAGAATGTTGAATCCATAAAGTTGACCTCATCGATACCACGGGTTCTTTTGATGGTTTTGATTGTTGAATTGCAGAAGGTGTTCACCCTGGAATATGACTTGCTGTGTCCTGTGCAGCTGCCACACCATGGAGGCACAACTTGCTGACAGACTTGGAAGTGATTATACACAACATTAATGTCAGCGTTTTGATATTGAATAGAGCTTGACTCAAATTGGGAAAGCAAAGGCCCGACGTAGGCCGGCTGCACACACAAGAAGGTTTTGAAGTCTTGAACCAGCTTCTTCAATTTGCATGCAAAAAAGTTACATGTTCCGAGCAAATGATTGTTAACATTTTTAGAGACTCAAGATGTTTGAAACATATTCTTTTCGTTTGGATCATCTGCGGAGTTTGTGGGTCAGTTTTCAGGCGTTCAAATGCTCGTGCATATTCTGCGAATGTGGTACACGTCCATGGTAGCATGTGTCGGCAACTCAGTCTTTTGGATGCTGCAGCTATCAGAATTGCGAAGGCAAAGATCTAGTGGATCATAATCTAAGTATTGCACAAAATATAGAGGCGGAAACTCACTTTCGGCTTAAACTGGCAGTTTCAGTTTTCAAGACCCAGGAAAAACATGGGGTTTTATGATGGTATACAATGTATACCAAATCTTACAGGTCCCAGGTCGGGACTTTTGGGAATTGCGAATAGTCACTATCGGATATTCAAACACATCGATCAGTGAAGCAAATGTGTGTATGTAAACAAACGTTTGAAACATCTGCGCAAATAAGTGTAATGTCAAAACCTGAATTAAGGGCGACACTGGGAGGATCCCTTATACAATCACCACCATTTGGGGTGACCATATCTGAGGTCGCTATAATTTGTCCAATCACCAAAACATATGACACTGATCAAACTGGCTCCCATTGCCAAGCTGGCTCCTGGAGTCCAACTCAAGCTCGCTCAGTCGCTCCATCAAACTCCAAGACTCCATCGCCTTCCTATGGCTCCTCCGTGCTGTTTTGAGAAGATCTTCCAATCCTGCTTTCCTCACAAGGCTGATGATCACGAACCCACGTTCTTGGAGAAATTGGGTGACGCCTTGGGGATCAACAAATATGCAGCCTATGTCGTCATGGATGGAAGTTGGATTGGAGGTATCACAGACAAAATGGTGCGAACACCCTTGGCCTATGGCATGGACTTTGAAGAGGTCAGATTCAAGGCCATGGACGGATGTAACCTTGCTGCTTGGTACATCCCGGCCAAGGACAAGGGCTCCAACAAGCTGGCCATTGTGGGTCATCAGAGCTGGGCCTGTGCCAACAAGAGTGGTTGCATCACCCACCGTCGCCACGGCTGGGTGACGGTCGAGGCCATCGATTATGTGAAGCTTCACAAAGTGCTGTATGATGCTGGATATCACGTCTTTGCGTACGACCTTCGCAATCACGGGGACTCTGAGAAGCGTTTGCCCAGCGGATTTGGAGAAATCGAATATATGGATGCAGTGGGAGTCATCGACTGGGTCAACTCACACGCCGTTTTGAAGAACTGCAAGGTGGCGATGCTTCCCTTCTGTGTCTCAGGCGTCTCCTTCTTCAAGGCCAACTCCCTTTATCCGGAAAAGTTCAAGAACGTGTTTGCGTGGGTCACCACCAACATCTTCCACGGTCCAGTGTCCTTTGCCAACCGTCCTTACATGTTCGGTATGGGCAACAAGAAGCTCCTGGACAAGGCCTTTGCAGACAAGCAAGCATGGTACGAGAAGCAAGGGCTTCTGAAGAGCCAAGGCATCAAGATGGCCGCAGATCGCGTTTCGGCCAAGAACTATGCGCCAGATGTCAAGGTCCCGGTGCTTTGGTGTGATGTGATGCACGACGTCTTGGATTTCCATGAGATGATCTCCCCCGAGATCATGGCAGAGTTTGGCAAGGGCTTGCCAGAAGAGTTGAAGAAGAAGAACGAGCTGCACTTTTTAGGCCCCAACCAGCCCAAGCCCTTCACCACTCGTGGAAGGAACCGCAGTGAAGGCTACAATTACTACCAATCCGAGGAAGGATCCAAGGTTTTGCTGAGCTTCTTAGCCAAGCATTGCCCGTGAGCTCTTGAGCCGAGTCGCGCCCCTGCGCCTAAGGGTAATTCCTACTGTCATGTCCAACGAATCCTCTCCAGAATGCCTAGTGGAGAGGTTCTGCCGATGTGGTTTTCATTGTTTCAGCCCAAGTCATGGCTTTGACTCGAGCGGGAGTACAACCGACGACTAAATTCAAAATACATCAAAATACTATTACTATTTACAACCAGAATCGAAGAGAAAACAAAGATCACAGGTATCTTCCAGGTATCTTCCAGGTATCTTCCAGGTATCTTCCAGGTATCCCCGGCTATTCCCCCCCATAGTTTCTAGTAGCACGGTGTACGAGTTTGAGTTGTTGTTAGAAAGATCGCTTTTTAGTCGTCGTAGGCCGACTTGTGTACTTGTCGCGTAAGCCCCACTTGTGTAGTGCACTTGTCCATTTACTGCCGTCTCGCTTTGACTCAAGCTGTCTTGCTGGCGAAAAAAAGGCCCATTGCCAAGTTGGATCTCGAATCCTTTGCTGTGTCTATATTATGTCTCTATTTTGCGTTCTATGATCCATAGGTTTGGGGGAACATTGGGTTCCAACAACCAATGGTTAAGCTTCCCCAACAGCTTCTCCCTGAGGTGATGCACATTGTTGCTCCACGAGATTTACCCTTTGCTACGCATGCGATGATTGTTGTCAGAAGCTGAGCCATTCATTGGAATTCTGTAGGTTTCCCAAAGGTTGAACACGTTGAAGCATGTTGAAACTGTTGGCTGTTTTTGTAGGATTTTTTTGCTGGCTCTTGACATTTCTTTATGGCATCATATTTGGGTAGGATATCCAGAGTCCATGGGTATCCATATGCCATGATATCTAACTGAATTTCGCTTGATTCACATAGAGCATTCAGGACAATACCTTGAGTGTCGCGGTGAGAGAAGAAGATGGACTGCAAAACGAGGCTACGCTGAGAAAAGTATGCAACCTCAATGACTGGTCATCAAGTTGAGGTGATTCCAGGTGTTATGAAAGCTGCCTAATTTGTTCTTGCCTTTTTCTGTTGGTATTACATCTAAAACCTTTAAGGCAGAACAGTGGACACAGTTTCATCCTGGTAATTCCATAGTGGTGGACTTCAGCGGGAACTAACAACGTGTTATGGAGGCCTGCCCTATTTGCTTGGAAAATTTCCAAGTTGGTGACAAGGCAAGGGGGGACAAAGACAATACCTGATGGCTGGTCATGGTGGTGACAGGTGTATGTGGGAAGTGGCATGCATTCATGCCATGTTGCGAATGCGAACGATTGCTGCAAAGAAAATACCACATGACGAATCTCATCTCGCTTGATCAAGAGTTGCTTTGTCACACCAGAATTTGGTGCTACAGAAACGGATCCTTTCTTTTGGAAGCTTGAGATGCAAATATCATCAAATATCAATGAAACCAGCTTTTCAGCTTGGGGAGTGCATTTCCAGAGGTCAGGCGTCTTCCCTGCATGCACGTATTCCATGTGGTTGGTTTGCAGCTTGGAGACAGGGAGAGTTGGAGATTATCAATAGTGCTCAATGTATCCCTAGAAGATCCAACAGCCCATAATTTTGGTCTGACTTCAAAAAACCGACTTTAAGGATCTCGGGCTGATTTTCAGACTGAGGGTTTTTTCGGGCTGATTTTGACTTTCAGGTCAAATTTCCATCTTATCTCAGTCCAATTTGAGGGCTCAAACAGGGTTTGATAAAGTTCACCCTGGCCCATGCATCAAATATTGAAGGTGCCTCCCACCCTTTGCCTTGCCAACTTGCCAGAGCATACATCCATTAGATGAAGAGTTAGATGAAGATTTTGTTTGTTTGCAAAAATCTCTTGTCGGTAATTATCTATGACTTGATGACTGCTTTTTGTAGCACTGTGGCCGTGAAAGCATTCCTGGAATCTACGAAGTGTTTGGGCTTCAAGGGGTTCTGCTACTCTAAGAACTTGTAGTGTAGAAGATGGCCTCACCGGCGGTATCTTTTGCTGATGTCTCCACCCTCACGCTGACGGAAATCAGACGTGAAGGACCGAAAAGTGTTATTTTCAATATTAAGTTATGTCCCATTATACCAGTTACCATGCCCAGCAACAAAAATATTGGCCAGGATTGATTCAATTTCCTGACCTATGGTGGCTGAAGACACAGCAAGTCCTTTTTCCCAACTCGGAGCCTGAAGCACCCCGTCTTGTGAAACAGATTGCCAAAGCAAGCATTTCGTTTCATCAACCGAACATGTTTTTTAGTTTCCACCCCTCGAATAGTTCCTGCTTAAGGTATACCTGTCGGAATATCGTGCGTGCACTATCATGGCGAACTATCACATGGGTGGAACGGCTTTCTTTTTGGCAGCAGTTGCTAAAAAGTTTTTGGGCTATGATGACGCTTGCAATAAATTAAAAGCTCATACTCCAAGGTAGGTGCAACCAAACATGGTCTATTTTGATGATATCATATTCAAATTGATGCATTCAAATGTATGGCCTCCCGTCATTAATCCTGAACTGATCAAGGATGGCATTGCATTGCTCAGATCTCAGTGAAGCACACGCCTTTCCTGGCAGCGGGCAGCGGGACTAGTTGTATAGAACCGTAGAAACGTAGAAGGGGCCGGGGAGCACACTTAAGTGTGAAGCATACGGGCATGAACATACCATCCAAAAAAGTGATGCTGTTGCAAATTACCCTTTGCAATATGAATTTATCTTTGGATCTTGGGATGTGTTCCCCTCTAAAGACTTTTCCTACCCTCGCAGGTCTTTGATTGGTGTGGCTGGTGGCGACAGATTCCTCGTGCCCCACGGGATGTTGTTGTTGTTTAAAAACTGCTCTTGGGGAAATTTCGGCCAATCAACCAATCAACCACGCACGACTCAACTTAATAGTGTTTTGGTTCAAGCACTTGGTTTGTACGGTGTTGATTCCACTTGGGGCTATAATTGCCAGGTAATCTTAGCCCATGGATTTGGATAAGAACATCAAAGATCTTCCGGATGGGGAGGGTTCCCTTGCTGGCTTGTACAAGATTTTGGAGCATGACTCAGCTATCAGGGGTATGATGCTTCGTTCAGGGAGCTTGCTACAATGGCCAAACAAAGCGGTTACGGGGTGCGTCAACTTCACAACCCTTTCTTGCAACTACAGGGTCATTTGCAAGGTTCTTGAGCATTGGTGCCCCAAGACCCCAGTGCCAAAGACATTGATCATTGAGGATGTGAGGGAACAGGTGGGAACAGGTGCCAAAAGTATCATTCATGACAAGATAGAAAGGATAAAGTATAATAACAGCTAGTGAGAAAACTATCCTAAATAAAATAGATAGCTAGTGAGAATTAAGTACTTGGCAGCACGATTAAACTAGCAAGGGTAGAGTGGTTATACTGGATCAACCCTTTCAGGTGGAAATGTTACGGGGACTCCTTGCTTTGGAGAAGGACAAAGTGAAAGAAAATTGTGATGCTACTTCATTGCGTGGTTTTGTCAGCTACATTGTCAAGCGTCATGATGGTTCCGACCGCCGTGAATCTTGACTATCTTGACTTGGTTTGTATCTTTTTACGATTATGTTGATTCAAGAATGCTTCCGCTTTTCAACCATCCATTCAAAAAGAAAAGAAGATGTTTTGCTTAGGATCCACTTGTCCAGTCCATCTTTGAGCTGGTAAGTCAACATTGGCCCGTGATGGTCCGACCAACCATCCCCGACCCCGAGCCTACTCCAGGTTTGCCACAGGAAAATGAAGTCTTGTCACTAGATGACATCGATGATGCTTCCTTGGCCGCAGAGTTGGGTGTGTTTGCGCAAGCCAAACCTGTAGAACCCTTGCCAGATTCCCAGATTCCATCAACACAGCCCTTCGATTATTTTGTGGGTGATGATTTGCCACAAGATGGCGCTGCCAACAAAACAGAGCCTGTTGAAGTCCCCTCGGAATCAAATTCAGAAGTGGTTGTTGAAAATCAACATGTAGACTTGCCCCAGCCAGATGCCCCCATGAATCCTGACGATAGCATTTCCACAACCGAAATCGAAGCCACTCCATCCCCCAATAAAGTTGTGGAGGTGGTTGAATCCCAAGAAGAAATCCAGACTAGGGTTCTGCCACCAAAGAACCCACAGCCTGTAAGCCCTGAAGACTTGGCGGATCTACGTGCAAAGATTGCTGCTGTCAAGTAACAAAGCTGAATCCTTCATAGATTTTTTCTTGTAAGAATATATATATTATAGAATAGAACCTTTCATGACCCAAAATCCTTTTGAAGATTTTGAAGCTTGAGAAATGCAGTATAACCTCAAGACTTTTACATCGCACATGCTGAGGCAAAAGCTCAACCGACGTGTCGTTGCGAGGCCTTTGCTGGGTTCCCCGGCTCCACCGGTTGCTGACCCTTCTTTGGCAGAAACTCTGCCAATGATCTTGCCTGACACCCAACTGGATTCCCAGGTGGAGAATGAGTCTTGTGAACCTTTGCCTGGTGGTAGTGGTGGGGAGGGAGAACTTGAGTACCCTAAAGTAGTTGATGGGGAATCCGATGAAGTTCCTGACCCAAACCACCAGGAAAGCCCACGTAGTCCACCTCTTGAAGCTCCAGTTGTTGAAAAGACCCCTGTTGTTGAAAAGACCCCTGTTGTTGAAAAACCAAAAGAGGTTCAACAAAAACAGGACTTGTTCAATGCTACTGAAGTCACAACACGCCATGAACAGTTTGAAGAGAAAGAAAGGTTGCAACAACAGCTCCCGCCAAAAAACACTGCAAAAGCCAAGGCAAAAGCCAAAGCACAGGCAGCAAAGGAAAAACAGGTTGCAGCAAAGGCAAAAGCAGCAGCCAAAAAGGCATTAGCAAAGGCAAAGGCAGCAGCAAAAAAGGCAACAGCAAAGGCTAAGGCAGCTCTGCGAAAAAAAACAAAATCAAATGCAAAACGTGAGAAAAACACTGATGTTGCAGGTGCTAGCGCTGAAGTAGAAGCTGAGGTCCCTTCGCCAAAAGCCAAAAAACCCCGCAAAACCGGCACAGCGACCAAACGTGCAATCCACAAGGATGATGATGATGCCAGTGTTCATGATGCTTCTAAAGATGGTACTTCCAAACCCGAAGCCCCCCAGGACACTAAGGAAACCAAGGGAACCAAAACCTTTGCAAGGAGGTACCGACCAGTCACCGAAAGTGCAGGGCAACGATGGGATGCCATCAAAGCAGTCTTTAGTGTGGATGTGGGCCCTAAATTTCACCGGGCTGCTCCCTTGGAGGATTGATAGGGTTATAAAATGAACCTGTTGTAGAATTTGTGATGTAGTTTTATGATGTAAGTAAGATAAGTGGTGCTGTAATTAGGCTCGCAATTCCCAGCCAGTGCTTTCCCCCTACAGGATCCATTCTGGAAGCATTGCGTCAATGCGATGAAAAATCATGAGGGTGAGATTGCTGACCTCCAGGATTTCTACAAGGGTTGTGTGGAATCCTTCATGACTTCTGATGCTGTGAAAGGTTTCTGGATTAAAGTTAAGGCAGGTTTAGTTCACTTCCTTTTTGGGGGGGCCACAAACTTCTTTAAACGGTACCCAAGATTTTTTCAAACATGTTTCGGCCGAACTACAGTTAATGGAAAAAATCTTGTGCCACTTGAGATGCCCCAAAAATCCCCAAAAGGTCTTGATACTGCATCATGATTACTATAAACCCAAGATTTGGGGCATCCTGAGCGGCGCAGAATTTTTTCCATCAACTGTATGTATGGTTTCACTCAGGCAAAGCAAGACCAGTGGTGCTTGATCCGTAGATTTTATTCCTGAAAGTGGGGTTTAGTCAACGTGGTAAACTCGGAAGTGGGGTGAGTGTGTGAGCTATTTGTTTAGTAATTTTTCTTGTATCCTCCAAAACCAAGTGGTGACAAAGTTGCTTTCAAGTTGACACCATTCCACTGGCTGAGCCCGCGTTGCTGGTTAGTCTTGGACATTTTGTGTGCAATGAATGGAGCACACCTAATATGTGGAACCTGTGACAGTCTGGCTACGTTTGCACTCCTGGCCGCCATGGGAAAAGAATTTTGAATGTTTGATAAATTCATTGTTGGCAAAGCCATTAATACTTCAGGTGATACTTTCGCATGGAATCTATCTCGCAGTATTCTTCATTTAGTTTTCGAAGAATATTTGCTTATTATTTTGCATGTTGCATTTTTCCACTGGCAAACTACTTCACAAATGAACTTCCACGTTTTGAGTGAGCTCTACTGCTGGCATCTACTTTCAATAGCCTTGATGACTGCAAAATCACAACTGTTCACATCTGCCCTCACCAACCTCACCAGGTACATGGGGAAGCTTCGGTGCTTGGGTCCGTACATCAAGAGTGGGATCATCAGTTCGGAACGCCAGCCTGGCCAATGTTGCAGCATCTTGAGATGTCACATGTGGAGGTGTTTTTTTCAGTGTTGCAGGAAATTTGAAACAACTTTTCTTCCACACTCCGAATTTTAGGCTTAGTGGTTTTCAGAGAAAGGTTCTGGACCAATCATGTCTGGATCTACTGATAGCTGTCCTCCCATGTCGCCAAAACTGGACCTCATCCTCCGGCGATTGATATGGCTAAAAGCACCCAAGGCACTTGGATTTAATTTAATCGTTCTAATTCTCTAGACTGACTTGAAGGAAAGATGCATTCCAACCCTGGAACAATTTTTCAAGTTTCCTCCACACTCAGGTATTCATCGTCACAATTCTCCTTATAGGGCATCTGACCATCGTGGACGTTGGGAATTCTGGGCATGAATACGAGGTTTTGGAGTTTTATGCGGGGGCAGCTAGATTGGCTAAGTTGGCACAAGCCCGTGGGAAGAATGCAGCTGCAATGGACTTCTTATATGATACGAAAGGGGACAATCACACCAAGAACAATTCGATGGATATGAATACGTCAGCAGGCTTCACGTTTCTCATCCCAATTTTTGTTTCCTGATTAGATTCCTGATGATTGTTCCTTTCCCTTGCCCCTTGCAGCCTCGGCCTTCGTAGCTGGAACCAAGGCTTGCTTGTGCCTTGGTGCTTCAGGGTCGGATGGATGGATTCCTGAGCTTGTTTGGGATTTGCTGCTCAACTTTCGTTTCAATTTCCAGAGGGTCAACGCATAGAAGTGAATTCCTCCCACAAGGGTGCCCAATTTCATTGGCGGTCTACAAAGCCAACAAAGGTCTGGTGAGGTGGGTAGGGTGTTCGAAGATTAAAGATACCCCAATAAAGTTTGTTAAAAAAACAAAGATTGTACACGTTCGAAATGTTCCTTGGTCAACAGGAGTTGTTCCAAATAGTTTCCTATAGATGTGGTGCATAGAGAACACAGTGTTGATAGAATACATTGATAAATAATATTATATATAATCTAGCTGGAAAACCCTGAAGGTCCCTACTGCTACTGCTACTTGTTGTAGCAGCTGGTGGTTGCCCCATCTTTGAGAACCCCGTGAGCACCCTCATCCATGCCCACTTTCGCTTTGCCGCTGTTGTGGCATTGCTGAAGGAGAAAGGTTACTGCACTTCAGCGGCAGTTGCGGGACTTAGACTTCATGTTTGTTTTCTGTTTGTACGGGAGTCTTTGAAACATGCATGGATATTTAAAAAACCCTAGGTTTATCAGCTTTGAAATCGATATAGCAACCATCTTACATAAAAAATGTATGTTCACATTACGTAGATTAGATTTACCAATGCCTTATTGTATTTGATATCTTGTGGTTAACAAAAAATATATCTGCTTTTTATAGTTAAGATGGAATCGTAAGCAATAGATAACTCATACAGTATGTAATTGTTCTGGTGGCTACTATACTTTTTGCCAACCCCACCAAGTAACCAGTGCAAAACAATAGATTTTGATAGTGGGGCCAAACCGTGCAGGAGTTTTCCATCAACAGTTGTTTTGGGTCAGCCCAACTAGGATAATTCTTTCTTCCTTTGCCAACTGGTTCCATATCTTTGGTTGCCCTTGGCTAAGTTATCTACAGACAAGCCCTGTGGATGAAGCTTCATGGGCACATGTGCTTAAAGCGAACCTTGCTGTGGAGCACATCACCAGCAATCCGTGTTTTGGATTTGGGGCGTGTCCAAAAGTCAAAACATAAGAGCTTGGTGAAGACTGCTTTGAAATACAAAGATGCTAACGGAGTACAGAGATACAAAGGATCGAGAGAATTGAAAGGTACACAGTTTCTAGGCTTCATTACCTTTGCCGCTGGGGATTGAAAAAAAACCTGATGGGTTTGTTTGATGTTTGTGGGACTTATTTTTCATTGTCTTGAGATCCCCTGCACTTTTTGGAATGCCTTTGCCCAGCACTGCTCGGCCTCAGGCTTTATCCAGTTAAGTTTGTGGGCAAGATCTTTCAGAACAGGAACCTCTTTTTTGAGACACTGCCACATTTACCGGGACTCAAGGATCCTGAGGTGGGGAAATGTTTGTTCTCTAATTTTGGGCGTTTGGAGCAAGTGGTTTTGAATAACATAAGGTATAAAGATGAATAAGATGTATAAAAACATATATATATATATATCAATATATATTTTTAATTAGGTTTGGATGACTTTTGACAAAAACACATGATCCTCAATATATCATGAATACAGTATATATATATATAGATATATATTTGCAAGCTTTTTTAGAAGAGATGTCAATCTTAAAGTGTGAAATCTTTCTCCTCCACTAAGGGTACGGTATAGTATTTAGAATCCATCCAAGTGAATATCACCAGTACCAGCGCCCTTGTAGGGAGAATCCAATTGTGCACTTTCACCATTAATAGCAAAAGCAAGCCTGATATATGAAAAAGACTTTGATAAGTAAATAAACTATAAAATGTTTTACGTCTCATTTCATGTCAAGGAAAGGGATTCATTCCATCCCTTCTACACCTTTGAATTGTAAGTTCCTGCACAGTGCAGCCACATACTCCTTGAAAGGATACGAAATGCTTTTCTTGAATTGGCTTAATTTTTTCAGGAACATCTTCTTCTCACCACACACCGTGGCCCCCACTTCTCAGCCTTTGAGGTTTTTCCAGAGAAAACAGTCCTGGACCTCATTTCGGCGATGCCGACTGGAGATGTCTGGGACGATGCTGAATTGTGGGGATGGTATGCTTATGTTAGGGGGTCTAAATTGTTGGACCTTCCAGCAGGCTACCGTAATGTTTTATTTCAAAGTGCCAGTTGAACTTGGCTGGAGCTGCTCCATTTAATTCATAATTGGAGAAATTGTGACACAATGATGGTGTGTTTTGCGGGAGAAACTGTGCATACTTTTCATCATTTCACTGCTTGTTTGGTGACGTTATTGAAAAAATTTATGAAAAACTCGGGCAAAAAATCACACGAATCGGGCGAAAAATCCCACGATTCGGGCGAAAACCACCGAAACTGGAAATTATGAATAAAATTTGACATGTTTTTTTGTAGTCAAGTCTTAGAAATTTCACAGCTGGAATGGGTTTGGCATGGTTCTACTTTAACCCGATGAGTCTTTGGCTGAAGGTTAGGATTGGGTAGTCACTGATGGATTTCGGTAGCAAGGTGTGGTCTAGTGAAACCTTGGGCAGAGGGATGGATCTCATCCGTGGTGCCTCATTGTCCCTGGAAAGCGACCCTGATGAACAAGCTCTCTTACTCGAATTGGAACGCCTAGAAGACACTAAGTTCAAGTAGTCTTGTACTTGGTGATTTCAACTTTACAAGCCCTGTTCCAATGATTTTTTGTTTCAAACTTCTTGGGAACCTTTGTTGCAACCTCTACCGGTAGCCCAGGGCTTGGAGCGATCACTTTTGGAGCAAAGCGAGGGACGCCTTCGACAGACCGTGGATGACGGCATGGGGGATGATGATTTGCAAATCCTTTTTGTGGTGGAGGCCCCACGTTTTCAGTTTTACTATAGGGTTACCCAGCTTAGACAGTTAGTTATTCTGATTCTTATAATGACTTTTTTTTATGCAGGCAGTTTGCATGAGTCGAGGGACTATCTAGCACACATGTCAATGAATTTATCAGTATACAATAATGGTTGTTCTTAGCAATACCTTTCACTTGTTGCAGGCAAAGAATGCCATCAAGAGTGCCCTTATCAAGAAGGAAGTTCCTGATGCAGAGATTCCTACCCCCACAGCAGTTGAAGAAGTTGTTCCTGCTGATGACACTGCTGCATCTGAAGTCACCGAAAATACATCAGTTAATTTAGAGGTTCCATCCAGCACGGAACATCCCGACCCAACACCTCAGGATGACCAAGCTGAGGCAGTTCTTCCACCTGCCCCAGACACTAGTGTGGTGGAATCGTCCGAGGGTGTGGGGGCAGCGGATGAGTTACCAGAGACTGTTCCAGGGAATCCTTTTGATGATGGGAAGGAATCTGATAAGGCAACGGAATCTGATGAAAACATTGAAGACATTCTCATGTGTGCTACAGGGGACCCATACACTTCTGATCACTTGGATGATGTAAGTGATGATGAACATCTTCAAAACTTACTGCTGAAATCATCTTTGGTGAAGCCTCCGAAAGAAACTCTTCAACCTTCTTCTGTGGTTCACCCAGTACCTAGCCCAAAGGTGGTTGAAAAGGTTTCTGAACCAGAACCAGCGCAGACCAAAGGCCTTGACTACTATCAAACATTTTCAGTGCCCCCTCCAGTCTTGTCAGAATCAGCTATCTACAACCGTTTGTGGAGGGTTTTCCAAGCGAAAGCAAATGGTCTGCAAGAACTTGATGAAAGATGGGTGAATGCATGGAAAGATGTGAAAGGGGGCAGAGTGGAGCTGTATTCTATGTTTGAGAAGACTGGCTATTCTGTGGAGCGGGGGGTTCAAAGTCTAAAAATGTGTTTGGAATGTTTTGGTTCGCGTTTATCCCACGAAGCTGTTGCCCTTACTAAGATTTCCCTTCGCCTCCTCATCTTTTCGAGCATCCTCTCTGCAGGACAAGTTTGTGAAGCGCTGCAAAGCGATCACCGAAAAAATTTCCGAAGAGACCTCGGAGGTGGAGGGTGAGTGGTTAACCGTTGCCGACATGGAAAAACTGGATTTCACATCGTGCCTTTGCTTTACTACCGACAGTTCAAAAAAAATATTTTGGAATCCTTCCATTTTATTTATATATATAGCTAGTTCAATAGCTCAATTTAGTAATAAGGTAGTGAAAAGATATTGTAGAATATGGCGCTAAACTACTGTTGTTCTTTCTTTCACCCCTACACCTCCACCAAGAATCACCAATTTGCTAAGGACAAAGATCCAAGGGGTCATTCGCTACTGCGAAACACGTCCTCATCTACAAAGGCTAGGCAAGCTTGCTCATGCTTCTTATTACCCACCCCATCAGTTCCACTTCTACTGGGCAGGTTGAGCAAATATGGAGAAGGCCAAATGTATTGGACTGAGGTTCGATGCAAGGGTTCCTTAAAGACACTTGGAATTCAAATAAAACCAAAAAGGGAAGTGCCAACTTGGAGTGTAGCTGAATGTTTAGCAAATGTTAAGTGGCCCCTTAAAGCGTTCCGAACCTCATTCCTGCCATGCCGAGGAGAACCAAACGGCATATTTCCCAAGCTATCGCTGAATGGGATGAAGCACATGACCCAAACAACAGTGATCTTCTAGATGAATCTGCTCCTGATTGGTCCATGCTAAGTGATACAAAAGAAGGCTTGGCCATTTTTGAACCATGTTGTGATTCTGATGTGGGTGCTATCTGTCACTAACTTCAACGTAACCCCGTGCATCTCGAGCCATACATCCCCCAGGCGTCCATGCTGACATTGATGTCAAGGCCGAGGAAACGGCTGTAATTGCAGCGCAACCTGCCAATACGAAGGAGGAGCTTGCCAAGCTTGGTTTTCCGGAGGTGCAGGGTGACACTGCTCCATCAGCATTGATCCCCAAAGCTTGTGCATGTCTGCAGAAACATGCAGCTAAAATCAATGGTGTCCTATCGGCTTTTGGTGAAGCTGAAACATTGACTGATCTTCAAAGCCGGAACCCAGTTTCAATCAAGTATCAAGTGACTTTTCTATGTTGAAATTTGGGCATGGAGGTTTACTGTTTCATAATCTGGGTCATGCCTCCCTCAGCTCTTTGATAACAGCAACTTGATCATTGGGCATCTTTATGTACAGAATATTTTTCTTGATTTGTGATTCAATATTTGATTGGAACCAGTGGGACAGCCATCGTTCTAAGGATGAAATCGAGGTTGGAAGTTGGCGTTGAGGCCCTGAGCAACCACGAGGCAACTTTGATTGAGTATCATAGTCTAGGAGTCCTCGATGGCTTCACCTATGAGTCCCTTGCAGAATTAGTTTGGTCCAATACTTTTCTTTGGGGTTGTTCTCTTACTTCCTGAATTTTCAATGAAGCTACATAAGTATCCTTCTATCTGTTGCCTAATCTATTTGCCACTGGGGTCTTCGGAAAAAATATACTTATGTAGATAGAAGGATACATGTAGCTGATTGATATTCAGATTGAGATTCGTACAGTACAACAACATAATGACATGGTCCTTTGTACTTGGGCATCCCGGCATGCCATCCCATACAGTACTGTCAGTGGAGGAAATCTTGCGCTACCTGGGGAATGTAAAAAACTCCTAAGTAATGGGATAAGTGTGTAATGAGATAAACTACGTACCAACTTGTGCAGGATTTCTTCCACCAACAGTAGCATGCCAAACAATCTAATGAGGTAAGTAGTCAGTACAACAAAATAGTGAACAATCGAAAAAACAAACAATCCAACAAACAAACAAACAAACAAACAAACAAACAAACAAACAAACAAACCAACCAATAAACCAAGAAGCACAGTTGGAACCTCCCAATCTCCCCATCTAGGAAGAAACAAAATCATCCAAGAAGAATCCCAGCTGGAATCACCTAGAATGAATGAGGGTTCGAATCACCCAAAACGGGTTGGAATCACCCAAGGTGATTGCCGCCAAGTGATGGGGGTGTATTTGAGTTGCTTGTTAGGTCTTTCGTTTGTTTGATTGTTTGTTATTTTTTGATTTGTTATGTTTGATTGTTTTGAATTGTTTTGTTTTGTTTTGTTTTGCTCGTTTTTGTTTGGTTCTGCCTTCGTTTGTTTTTGTTTGTAGGTTTGTGTTTGTTGGTTTGTTCGTTTGTCTGTCTGTCTGTCTGTCTATCTGTCTGTCTGTTTGTTTGTTTGGTCGTTTGTCTGTTTTTTTTTCTTAGTTTGTTTGTTTGTTTGTCTGTTTGTTGCAGTCTTACTCCTAGCCATGCCAACGAAGCTATGGAGTTTAGACCGGAAGAGAATGTGGACGCACATTCTTGTACCTGCTTTGTTGAAACTGTTGACCAAGCTGTTCTCCTACGTTGTTTCCCAGCACTACCATTTGACCTAACTTTCATGGTTTTTCAAATTGATCTAAATATATAGAGTGAGCCAATTCACTTTCTGTTGGTTCTGTGCCGATACTACTCTTGACCGAGTATAAACATTCACGTTTGTTTTTTCAAAGCTTGAATACACATGGCTTTTGACAAGCCATTAACAGTCACTTCAGACACGCTTTTATAATTTCAAAGAATGAGGGATCATAGAATCCCGTCTTCGTGACTTATCAAGTGTGTCTGTGTTTGTTTTTGTGTTCTTGTGCTTGTGTGGTTGTGTTTGTTCGTTTGTCTGTGTGTGTGTGTGTTTTATTTTGTTTTTCTTTTGTTTTTTGCCTTTTGTTATGTTTGTTTCTTTGCTTGCTTGCTTTCTTGTTTGTTTTTGTTTGTTTGTTTGTTTGTTTGAAAATGTTGCTCAAAAGCTTCTTGAAACCCTTCAACAAGGGCACTTGGGCATGCCAAGCTTCCGTCACACCTGTCTTATGTCAGTTTCATGTCCACCTGAAAGGTATACCTCTCAAAACGAAAAGAAATTGGCTTTTCCCCATAACCCAGTAAACAAGTAGGTTGTGATGTTTTTTTCCCAACATTACTAAATTACAGTAGCGTATTCACGTGCTTTGCTACGTGATCTACAGTTTTTAGACATGGATGATCAAACACACCTGTCAATATATATATATATATATATCAACAAAACACATTTCTTGAAAATGGGAGGCCACCAATCAAGCATTGATCTTGAATTGTAAAGGGGTGTTTTTGCTGTGGCCTGAGGCTGCAATGCAAGATTGGAACCCAGTTCGACCTTGCTCGCAGGAAGTATGACCCTTATATCTGGGTATCAATTGTATATTATATAGATCCACCAGAAAAGGTTTTGAGGTTTACTTAGCAAATGCTACTGAGGCTCTTGGAAGGGATGAGCCTCTTTCACTTTGCAAAGTCAGAGGCTTATAGACCTTTAAATTTCCCTGCCCATCGGGCCCCCTTGCCATGCACCGCCTTGAGGACTCGATGCCCTTCTGGCAAACCAGCCAAAGCAACACCTGGTGGCAAGAGTAAGGCGGTGAAACCCAAAGCAGTTCCATCCGGTGCGCCCTCAAAGAGGGCCAGGACCAAACAGCCACAGGACTGACACTTTTCTCTCCAGGTGAGAGGTGCAATCAAAAGTGTTTTTGTTACCAATTTGATTCAAGAATGAAACATTTTTTCTGACCAAGATAAAAGGTGGGAGACGTTTTGAAACAAAATTCAAGTGTGGCATGGCATTGTTGCATTTAATTCTAGAGTTGTTTGTCAACTCCTTCGGCATGTGAAGCCACGTGCCTGATGACTTTAAAGCTTCATGGTGGAAATTGTGGGGAAGAAAAAGCTGATGAGTGCAACAACTGTTGGATTCTTTGGATACTATAATTGCTCTGCTTCACTTTTAACTTACTTTGCATGATAAAGCATATGTCGAACTATATATATATATTTATTATATAATATTATTCAGTTTGCATTCATGCAGCTTTTTCGATGCCAGCATAGTAGCTTCTATTCTTCCAAAAACATTGTATTTTGGGCTAGCCTAGCCAGGTGAACCTGCAAGATCTGCTGCCCCAGAACCTCTCTTAAGACATCTTGCAGAAACTTTGGGAGATGGAGTTTGTCCCTGAGTTATGACCTGTGGTTTTTAAAAAATCCCATGACAACGGCTTGGGCCTGGCTGAGGCCACCGCTTGCAGCGCCAAAGGTGCGATGCAGGCTTTGGAGAACAAGCCGCCTGATGCAAACAAACAGAATGCAGAACGGGATTGTGAAAGACTGTTCACAAGGATGGGTTATAGTCTTCCCGTTCCAATTCAAAGCATGGATCATATTGATGGGACCTCGGACATCATACGATTGACAACTTACCATGTTAAACCACAAGACTGGGTACAGTACTGGATGGATACCGACCCAAAGATATTAGGAGGGGGCAGTAGTGGCACTGCGGGTGCTAACTTCTCTGCATTCTGGACTTTGTATCGACAACGACATCCAGATCATGACGTATACAAATATCACGGACATCGCCTCCACCAAGTAATTCCATTAGCAGTTCATGGTGATGAGGGTCGGGCTGTGAAAAGGACAAACTTCATGGTCGCATCCATTGAAAGCATTTTGGGGTCTACTCCAGATGATTCTCTTTCGTGTTCCTGCGAAAATGATCTGAAAAAACGACCTACGATACCATCCTATGAACCGGACACAGCCCTCCCAGCTATTGATCCACATGTGTTGCAAACAGCCCGTGCACAGCTGACCAACTACAAGGGCCACTCATATTTGTCGAGGTGGTTGATCTTCGGTGTGGGGGGATGGGTCTACAAAAAGCATCCGCATATCATAGACGCACTGTTTGATGAGCTGGTGAAAAACATGAATGACTTATTTCACAATGGCGTGAAACTGGCAAACAATGAGATGTGTTTTGCTGCCTGTGTGGGAGTTAAGGGAGATATGGACTTTCACGCAAAAGTCATGCAACTCAACCGTTGTTACAGCAACGTTGGCACCAAGAACAGAAACAGAATCTGTCATCTATGTTTAGCGGGTGACCCTATGTTTGATTTCGAGGACTTTGCCGAAACCCCTGGTTGGTTGACTACAACTTCTAGATTAAGACCGTGGGACACGAACAGCCCTCCCTCCCTATCAAAGCTGATGTTTGATGAACGTGCTCCCGAAACCATGCTGCGGAATGATAGCTTTCACATCTTCAAACTAGGTTTGGGGCGAGATGTGGTTGGGGGCTGTTTGGTGATGCTGCTTCGCCTAGGATTCTTTGACCACGCAAACTCAAGCTCCAATTTGGATGACCGACTGAAAAGGTCACACTCGATGTTTTCTTTATGGTGTCGGGCTAATTCCAAAAGCCCGGGGTTGAGGTCGTTCTCTAAGGCCTTTTTCAACATCAAAACGTTAACGTTGTCGGCCCCATGGGCCAACAGCAAGGGGAGTGACACGGTCTTGCTACTAAAGTGGCTCCTTTTTACAGTTCGATTGGAATTGTCCCATCCTACAGTGCAAGGCCATGACAGGCTCTTGGATTGCATGCAACAGGTGATTGAAGCTGGCTTGGGATTGGCCATAATGAACAGGCATGGCCTTTGGTTAGAGCGTCCATGTGCTCGATTACTGTATGCCCATATCATGACTCTGTTGCGGGGATATTCAGTTTTGGGGCAGCAAGCTTTAGCCCTCCACATGCGGGCCTTCATACAGAAGCCCAAGGGACACGCGTTGCACCATCTAGGAATGGACCTGAAGCAGCAGCTCAAGACTGGTTGCAAGTTGATTCTTTCACCACAAGCTTGGGCATGTGAAATCAATGAAGACTATCTTGGGCGAATTTCTCGTCTTTCACGTCGTGTAGGATTTCGTCTATGTGAAAAAAGGGTAATCCAAAGATATTTCTTGAAGATTTCAGCCCTTTGCCGAAAGCGCAAGGAAGGCAAGCAGCAAACTCACAAGAAAAAAAAAGGTGAAAAAACCGACCATTGATTCTGGGTGCCCGGCAGGGTGATGGCCAGTCCATCATCTCTGATCATCTCTTTGTGTGAACGCTGAAGAGGATGTGATGGGAATGGAAATCATTATCATAACATCTAATATCTTGTTGAAACTCTATCATACTTACTCAAATCAATCCATTTAGCCATTTTTTGTTAGAATTGCCTCGGGCTATTTTTGTTTGCTCGGGCCAAATTGCCAGCTTCGGGCTGAATATCAGCCTAAACACAATCAGTTCAAAATTATGTCCTGAGGATTCCCCAGGTCTAGATTATATGCTCAATATTCAATGTTGTAAGTGCAAATTTAAGCCTTTCGCCATTTCTTGTGTGCTTATTCTGATGACTCTTGACACTTGAGACCTTATAGAAGTTGAACCTTTTTAACATACTTGAGTTCTTTGTTTGGTAGGATTTGAATGATACATCTTGAAGAATTGCCATTGTTGAAGGGGGCCCCACCGGGTTACTTTTCCACCGGCCTCCCGAGGTGGAGAGGCCTCTGCATCGCAGGGCCGCCATTGCAATATCGACAGGCAGGGCCGTCAACGGTTGGTTTCCATTGCTCGAAACCATGGTTTTCCTGCAGAAAAACATTGCAATTTCTCCTTTGGTGCTCAACAGCAATGTGAATCTCTGTGATTTCTTGTTGGAATGGTGAGGAGTGTCATGAATGCACCCCGAGTCCTATAGGCCATTGTAACATATTATAACTATAAATAGGGGATCCAAAAATAGATACGATTTAAATGGCTTACGATAGGTTTGCTTCACCGCCATCGCAGGCACTTGGTGCTCGACAAGCAGTGTCCCATTTGCAAGACGCCAATTGACGTCATGGTAGTAATCTCAGCATTTTGGACAGAAACGACATTTGCAATGGGAATCGGTTGACTGTCATTACGGATCAAGGCTAGCTGACAACATCATTCAGATTCAACATGTATATTGCTTCGTTTAGTTGTGTTTTTGCGTGTTTCATTGATCTTCAGGAGCGAATGGAGCGTGATGGAACACCAGCAGTTGGGATCCTGAGACAGCCTTACAGGATTTTTAAAGGATCGACGTTTCCTGAGCCAGACATTTGCGCAGAATGGTGCCGTAAAGTTTGGTTGTGCTTCATAGGTCCTTTGTGTAAGTGTTTGAAAAGTACTCCCCATGAAAAGATGTGCTTGACTCTGAGGACCTGCCACAACATCGTCAGACTCTCGTTGATACTTCAACTCACATCGGGGAGTCCGGAAGTGTCGACTAATATGTTGAAGTTCTGTTTTTTTGGTTTGACAATTGTGATGTGTAGCATTTTGCAGCAGCTTTTGCCATAGCAACATGATGCCGAAAGTGGAATGCAACAACAATACAACAATCATCAAAGTCGAGAACCCACACGTTCATTCAAAGCATATGTTTCGGAGCCCCAACCCTCGCTTCTAGTTGCATTTTGTTATGAAATCTAGCAGAAGTAGAGCAAGCATCCTTGTGCTATTATCCAAGTTATCGTGTCTTGACGAAAGTGACACAAAGGTGAGAGCAATGAGGCTGCAGTGCAAAGTCAGGAGACTGGCCAGTCCGTGTAAGTCTTAGCATTTGGTGAGCATCACCGGGAACATTCATGCTGATTATGGACCTGACATGTTTTTCAAAAGGTATACTGAAGTATACTGTTGATGGAACAAATCCTGCACCACCTGGGACGTATAAAACCCTGTAGATATTGGGATGAACTACCAACCTCAACTGGTGAGTTTACCGGATTTCTGAACCATGACTTGCGAAGTTGGACACTAGCCAAGATGGGTAAAAAACGCCAAGGAGACAGCAGAAAATGCAGCCAGGAACCAGGCCATTGTCAATATTGCATATTAACGTATATTGTGCATATGACGGACCTGGGTACTGCGTTCAATCTATACACTTTTGACTGTTCATGCGTTGCTACATTTTTCCAGTTGTGTGGTTCACAATCTCATTTTGCAGGTGTAACTGCTGAATTGTGTTTGTATCTCTAAAGCTGCTGGACTCAGGCAGAAGTTCAACCAGCAGCACAGGTGATTAGGCTTGGTTCTGCAACTGTTTATTGTGTTTGGGAATACGTACTGAAACCTAGGTCATGCTTGTTGCCATGAGCTTAACATGAATAAATGTAAAATAATATGCCACACATTTGATGTTTGATACTGAAGAACGAATTGAGTCTCAAAGCTGGTGGATACTTTTATCCAAACCTTTGGAGTCCAGAGTTGCTGCCAGGACCGCTCAAAGTTCAGCGGGCGAGGAGGCACAAAATTTGTTCAACCTCTATGGAGGGTGTTGGGACTTTGGAAAAAAAAGACCAGATTTGAATTTGCATTAGCAGCTTAATAAGCACATTTTTTAGCCCAGGCCAGCCATCTACAGGCAACAAAAAAAGGAATCGTCTATAGATGTCTATAGGATTCTATAGGTACAGTAAATTCTGCTAAGCTCAAGAACTGGCTATGCAAATCATTTCCAAACTGATGAAATGTGTTTTGGCCAGGTACAGGTTCAGGTTCAACAGGTCCAGAATCGATTAGAACAGCTTGGGTCTGGATCCTAGAAATTCCTGGGAATGGAACAGGACCCATCAACTGCAATGTATTTTTGGTATTGATATACTGTTTACAATGATATCGTTACTGACCTCATATGGCTGAGATATGTTATCAAGACATGATATTTATCCACGGTATATATCTATATATTATATATTTATCTATATATCCTTACATCAATATATGTCAGTCATTTATATATATATATTATGTCAAAATGATCATTCAAAATATCATTCAAATCCATTTACTTTGGCGTTATTGTTATAGATTCTTGAGGCAAAATCCCGAGCGACTACCAGAGCAGGCAGCAGAGCTGGAACGTGTGGTGCGCAGTTTGCAGCCTGCTGCCTAGTTTCATCGCGGCTACGACATTCCAGTGGTGGCCCGTGTGTGAGCTATGTTTTTGGTTCTGTATGATCTAAGCAAATGTGTTGCGTGAATATACAGTATTAAGACAATGCAGTTTGAAACGTTGACGCTGTTTGTTTGACTTGGGATTCGAACCTTTGCCAGCAATAGACACACTGGCAGTAGGCAGTAGTCGAAGCTTGGTAGTTTGGTTCCTAAGGTCGCGGTGGTTGCAGATTCAGGACGCCCTATCTTAGCTTGAAAGATGAACTCTCAGAAAGTTGGTCCGTTTGGATTCATGTTGGATCAAGTTGAAGCAGGATCCAACAAACTTGCTGATACTTGGAGTGTGTCAGGATGTGGTGGCAGGTGTGCAACAGATGCTTCACTACATTGAGGTGAAGTGTCGGAAGGGTTGGGCAGTTTAGATTTGATATTTTCCTTCACGGCTTCCAACTAATCACCAACCAGAGTGGCAAAGTCAAGATAGCTGCTAGCAAGTCGCAGACAGTCACAGATAACAGTGAAGTGGGGTTGCCAACTACATGTCCTGCAATGTTCTGAATCCTCGTGGCGTTGTATAGGACAGCCAGTCTGCCCTTAGCGCAGCTCGTGGGACCTCTGAAGAAGGGAATGGAGGAACAGCCCAAGCCTCTGATCCCGAGGCAGGAAAGCATGGAAAAACATCCAAATGATCCAAACACCAAAATGACACAAGATGACATAAGGACTATTGGAGAACATGTTGTAGTATACGTTGTAATATGTTTGTTGAATTTCAAGTCAAGCAGAATGCATATGTGTTGCATTTACACATTAAATGGGAGCATGAGCATGTCGAACAATGACAAGGCATGACAAGGCACTTCATGGAGGAGCTTCTGTATTACAATTTGGGATTTCTATATTATTGTGTATAGTCTGTATAGTGTATATGATATATCTCATAGGATTACTATCTATATATAAGCTAATGCAGCAGGATTTCAAGATGGAACTGATGGACTGCTTCACTATGTGATGGCAGCCTCTTACACACTGCTAGGCATCGCAGCCAGATTTGGCACTGGAGCCAGCACCCCGTGCACCTAGCGCACCGAGTGCGCCCAGCGTTCTCATCACACCCAGTGAAGCCATTCCTGCGCCAGTGACAGAGACACCAGACATGGCCAAAGAAGAAGCTGCTCCGCCCGAAACTGAAATGAAGCAAAGCAGAAGGAAGTCAAACTTCTTAGATTCTCAATGTTACTCTTGATCGACTACCTCGGATACCATTGGGATACTGATGCGACTCTTCAGGGTGTTCAATGAGCAGTCGTATCTCTTCTCGAACCTTTGTAATGACACAATGTCCAAGCAAAGTGAAGTTAGTTCAACATTTCATGCTTTGCGCTTCCTTGGGGAATCCTGGTCAAGCCTTTTTTAGCCTTGCAGAATTGGTCTCTTAGTACTAACTGACAATGAAAACGAAGTGACTTGAAGGAATCAAAGACCAATGTCCAGAATCAGAAAGAGAAACATTTAAAAAAACATGTGGTTTTTGATGGTTTTTGCATATTTTTGTCATTTTGTCAGTGCGGCAAATCATTTTATTGTGCCATGATTTTAGTCTTCCAAGTGAAACGACTTCCCCTCCCAACACCTCCCCAGTTGCAAGGCTGGAACCTGAGACCGTGGAAACGGCCCAGGCTAGTGTGAAAACTCGGACCGCAACCCTGACGGCACACTGATTTTTTTTTCAAATGTGATGTCCATGTCGCGGGCTAAGGGATTACTTTTTGATGACAAAGGACCTTTTTAGTAGGTGGTTTTTATTATGTTTTGAATAGTTTGGTTGTACCTCAACATTGGTTCCTGCTTTTCGGAGGATCTTCTCCCCTTTGAGTGCTTGCATTGTTGGAACTCTCTTGCTGTCTCTTGGGTCAAAGAAATCACCTGGTGACCCAACAATTCAGGGTCTTGGGATCCAACACATGCATTCAGCAATCTGATAGTGATCTGATATTTGCATCCATTTTGCATCCACTTTTTTTGCGTTTCTTTGAAACAATTGCAATCTTGAACTTTGAACCTTTTGATTGCTGACAGTTGACATCCTGTCCCCTGACCATCAAAAACCACATCTAGAAGATCATCTTGCAAAAGTCTCCAGGCAAAGGGACCCGTCAAAGTTGAAGGCATTGCTGTCAAAGCACAGCGATCCCTGCCATTGCCATGGCATTGCTCGTGCAGACCCTGGTCGTTCGCGACAGCCGTGTGCTGTTGGGCCGTTGGCGTTCCGGTGCGTTCTCTGGGCGCATTACCGGGATTTTAGGCAGCGCAAGAGGCTGCAGGGATGGTCAGATAGCATTGGGCGCTGTGGTGCTGTGGTTGAAAGTCTGCATGGTGATTTCCAAATGATATCAAATAATGAATAATTCTTAACTCAGGTTTGTACGTGGTCTATCATCAGATTGGCTCTGTCCCGAGAACACTCTGACTCAAGGTGCATGAAGTGCACTAAGCATATTACTATGCACGAAGCATATTAATTTCTATGGACAATACACCTGACTTCTGAAGTGAAACTTCAATAGAAATCAGCACAAGTTGTGGTTTGATACATTGCGCAGGGTTGAATAGTTTCAAGATGCCGATGCTTCAAATGCGGCAGAACGATCACACAACACACCAGCATCACCAGCATCCCATGGATCACGCAGGTGCTTCCTCTCCAGAGTTTGCTGCCGTGCAGATTTGTCAGCGGCACCTTTCGCTGGATCAACGCCGCTTGCGGCGACGTGGTTTCTTCCAGTTCCAGGACATCAAGCATTGGGTTGGATCATATTAGGATATCATTTGATGTTGGAATTATCGAGACTCATTAAAAACGCAAACCGACAAAATGGAGATTTATCTAGAGTTCAATAAAACGAATACATCTGAAGTCGATATTCAGAAGTGTCATGCACTAGTTTCCCGCAGTAGGTGGGGTTCTACTTTTGAAGCTTACAGTGGAAAGGCCCATGTTTGTGGAGCTGCTGTTGGAGATTTCCTTTGCTGTCAACCGTTATAATCAATGAAAATCAATGAAGGCTCTTACATCAAGGGACAATTGAGTGTACCCCTTAACAGCGTACCAATGGTATTTATTATTATTTATTGTGTTCTCTAGGGATTCGTGGGGACTATAACCCATAAATATCCACTATTATAAGGCTTATCTCGAAATTTCCCATAGGGGTACGTCGGTAGCGGTACATCCAACTATCCCCTGATTGCAGGTTCGTGAAGTCTTGACGTTGCTGATTTGCTTATGTCTTATGCCCAGGAGCTGGATGACAAACATGCTTCTGCGGTGGACTTGGGAGAGCGATACTCTGAACATCAGATGCTTTACAGATGCTTTGATCATAAATTTACATTCATTTAGCATATTTTACCAGCTGTTACTCAAACAACGTGTCAAATTCCTTTTTGAAAGTGGATTTGAGACCTCAAATGGACCCTGTCGAGGAATACATCCAGATGAAGATGTCCAACTTACCGCGACTAGTGATTTCGAGCCTATCGGTTGGTTTGGCAAAGGAGAGATACCTTTTGACATTTGGCGAGTTCGAAAGTGATGCTGTTGAGACGGACATCCGTCAAGATTGCTGTTCTTGATAGGTTTGTCTACCTTGTTCAGAATGGCACTACTGCTACTGATCTTACTGCTTACAGCAAGGCCACCTTATGGTTGGCAGGAAGACCTGTTGGCTTTTCGGGGTTGTGAAATCACTGAGGATGAGATGCCTGAAGATGATCCTATTTGGTACGAACGTGTGCTGTTTGATGATGCAATGCTTCGTGGCCACTTTTCTTTCAGAGGTGCCAAATGTTGCTCCAATCACAGCCTTGGGCAATTGTAGCAACCATGGATCTCAACCGAAGTTTATGGATAAACTCCAAAGAACAATGGATTGCTATTTTCCATTTGCGATGGATTTGTCAGATTTTTGTCAGTTTTTTTTTAACCATGTTCTTTTGCCATGGAACTTCTTTGTTGAAGTTTGGCTTCTCAATGACGGGTGTATCAAATACTATGACCTTCGTTTCATCCAATGCGGGTGGTCGGCAAGGGACAACCTTGGTGGAGCACACCATGGAAGAGGTGTCTCGAGAAGAAGGCTCTCAAATTGTCGGCGGTGTTGATGGATGAATCATGAATGTACAGTAACTATGTAAATTATCATAGCACTAGAATGTAATAGAAACAAATTGTACAAAATAAATATAGTCATATTTTGCTTGGCCGTGTTGTATGTCGAATGCTGCGAAGCTGAGGGTCTAAGCAGTCTAAACCTACAATTCCGTAGGGATGCAAGTTAGTCCCTGCGTTCGTCAGAGTTTGTGGCAATTTGGAGTGCAACGGTTTTGGATAGTTCTATCAAGGCTGCCATTCTTGGATGTTTCACGTGATGAATTCCTATGTCCAGAAAGATGGTTCAATGAAAATTCAGTCATGCCTTCCTTGTACGTTTGACATATCCGGACATACCCGAATGCATTCCCATGATGCACTTCTTTGTGTCAGGTTTGTGTGAATCCATGCAGCAAGAGCAAAATCTGCCGCTGTTGCTCCACAACCCAGACTGTTCCAAGAGCAGAGCATTGAAAGAGGCTTGCGTCAATCTTCATCGCAGTTCATCTAAGGGCCTTATCTCAAGGTTTCTCCGTGCCAACTCTGACGAATGTGTATTTGAAAGTGAAACAAAACACATCTATACTGCTAACAGAAACTTATAGAAACTAGTTTTCTAGCGCAGCAAAAGCTGCCAAAATTTAGAGTTCAACACCTGGAGGCCTTGGAAGCCAGAAAGCTACACTTTACAAAGCGTCATTACTTGGAGGACCTTCAGCAAATTTCAGATTTCTTGAAGATAAGGAAATTGCCATTGAAATTGCATGAAAATTGGCTTTGGAATTGGTTTATGTTGATATGATTTCGGGTGGCTTCAACATTTGTGCAGTTTGCAGTTGTTGCAGTTGGCAAAATTTAGAAGCACATTGCAGGACCCTCTAACGCTCAGTGAATTGGAGGTTCTGTTGGCTCGATTGAAGGCCCCTTACTGTGCTCTTAGGCCGCTTCTCTTGAAAGCATTGGTCAATGGCCTGGTTTTAGTTGGACACAAAGATTTGGCTCATGGTTTGCCTGTTTGTCGCAAGATCGTACGGCAAGCTCACTGCTGGAAATCGGTATGTTGAAACTTGTGGGATGTGTCCAATTGCTCTTTGATTTTTGGGCGCAGGTGGAGGTTGTTAATTTACTATTAATTGATTGCATTTATAAACTTATAACTTCATCTTGTCATTTGTTAGATTGCCTGCTTTTTGCAAACTTCACAGATCTTGTTCTATGCAGGCCTGTGATGAAAATTTTGCCTCAAGATGCTTGGCAGCATTGGGCATTTTCCATGCGGAGGGGTTGGGTAAATTACTTCTTCCCGGATTCTGGCGGTGTTCATACTTAATACTTTAATGGAAGGAGAACAACACATTTGGGAAACTGCTAAACGGAACGGACGGGCCTTTTTTGATCTCTATAGAGCCTGCGCGTCATCCTTGCGCATAGGCCATGCAAATCCGTCAAAATCGATTGCATATGGGCCATAGCACTTTCTTCTGCTTCCTGATTTCGAGAATGCATAGGAACGAGGAAGCTTCACAAAGAATTGCTAAAGTGCTGCCTGCATTGATCTGAATGCCATTGACTGTGACCTGATTGAAGTCGCCGGGCCAAGTCTCCAACGTCAACGTCCAGAACTTGTGGCTCTCCTCGGAGGTGAGGATGGTGCAATCAATCTCCTCACCAAAACTCAGTTTTTGATCATGCATTGATTCTGGAAGTTGGACCTCCCAATTGCCAGCATGTCTTTGCCCTACCAACCTTGTTCGGCTGCTAAATCTTTTCGCATCTGGGAATATCAAAGTGTCTTGAAATTTTGAGCCAAAGCGAATGAAGTCGGAGCACTTGACCATACTTCAGATGGTTCTGCTTCCTCCTTGCTTGCCACCTTGTTTTCCTCCTTGCTTTCCTTTTCCTTTTCCTTCTCATAGCTCCATGAAACTTCGACATGAAGTCACCGTTTCTAGCACAAGTATTGAATTTGAGGAAGGCTTTAGTGCGTACGACAAAACCGCTCATCCTTGCCAGATAGATGGCAGTGTTCCCATGAAAATTGATAGGATCGCTTTGAAAGGCAGGTACGACCAGAAATTGAAAGGCAAAAAGACAGGCAAAACCTGCGTCAGGCATTGCATCAGAGTCGAGGACTCTGCCGGGGATTTTCTCAATCGATCCTGCGAAACAAAGAGCCGTCCGTCCACCACGATTTTTTTTTTCCACAAAGGTGCTTCTTGCCCTTTGACTTGGCTGAGAACAGCCTGGCTTCGGCAAGCGCTTGGGTCAACCAGTCCTTCGATCTCACCACACCCAGCCTTCATTTGCTCCACAATAGCTTCTGCAGACTGGGTTGCTTCCCTCAGCCATGATTAAAGCTATGCAAACACATACTCCCAAGGTGCCAGAGCAAGTGTAAAATCCATTAATTAAAGTCCTTTGATTAAGAAACAATTGCCCTCATCCCCCGAGCGCGTGCAAATCAGTCCAAGGTGCATGCAAAGAACTCAATGGGTAGAATGACGCACCTCTTTTGATCTCGATAGGGCCTGCATGGCACCCTTGCGCATAGGCCATGCAAATCTGTCAAGCTCCGTGACTGCAACTCTTGGCAGAAACTGGTGCAAAACACGTTCGGAACGTTCCATTGGTTTAGATTACGGTTTGAACCCCCTTGGAAAAGTTTTGGCATGCGCGAGGCTAGAGGCTCCAGCAAAGCAATTTGCAATTTTGATTTTTGATTCTCGCCAAGTTCTGCGGCCTATGCAATAAAATCAATAATGCACCAAGGAATGCTTTGCAGAGATGCAGATGTTGCAACTTGGCACCGAAGCCAGTCCCACCAGTTTTTATCTGAAACAATTGAATCAAATTGAATAAGATATAATGAAATTGATCACAAACCAACAAGGACAAGTGTGGTAACCGCGTAGTGTAGGTACAACAAAACGTGTGTTTGTTGTTTTTCATCAGCAAAGACCACTGAAATTTCATAGCATGTTTAGCTGATTTGGACATGGTTCCAGCAGC
This sequence comes from Breviolum minutum Mf 1.05b.01, assembly GCA_000507305.1. NCBI lineage: Eukaryota > Dinophyceae > Suessiales > Symbiodiniaceae > Breviolum > Breviolum minutum. The sequence goes on from DF239647.1 coordinate 92,689, forward strand.
TGTCCGTCGGTAGGGTCAAAGAGACGATGAAATTCTTGAGGCCGTGGGGGGAGATGAGTACTGGCCAAAAAGAGACAAATTGTTCGGGCTGCAAGAGGGGTTTTTTCTTCCCAGTTCTGCCAGTTACTGTATATATGTTGGATATGGACCATTGGATCATGATAAACCTTGTTTAAAACTTTTGTAAATTATACCAATCAGAAGAAAATCCTGCAATGGAAGAAAAAAACATGTTGTGGGAGTAGGTTTTCATGTCGAGAGACGCAAACCAGAGAACCATTTCATGCCTACAGATGTCCTGCTATGATAATCTTAGTGTGATCCTTTGTGCCGACGCTAAGATGTTGCCACTCTGAAATTCAATCTAGTGAAAACTAAATGACTAAATGTATTCATTTCCTGATATTTCAATGCTGACGCTCCCCCGGCAGGGCCGGAGATACTAAAGTGGTTTCTGTTGTAGTTGAGTTGCCGTTGGTGTTGGTGTCATTGTCGTTGTCGTTGTCGTTGTCGTCGTCGTCGTCGTCGTCGTCGTCGTCGTCGTCGTCGTCGTCGTCGTCGTCGTCGTCGTCGTCGTCGTCGTCGTCGTCGTCGTCGTCGTCGTCGTCGTCGTCGTCGTCGTCGTCGTCGTCGTCGTCGTCGTCGTCGTCGTCGTCGTCGTCGTCGTCGTCGTCGTCGTCGTCGTCGTCGTCGTCGTCGTCGTTGTCGTCGTTGTCGTCGTTGTCGTTGTCGTTGTCGTTGTCGTTGTTGTTGTTGTTGTTGTTGCTGCTGTTGTTGTTTTAACGTGATTTAACTGCCTAGTGGTACATCTCCTGGGCTTCCCCAAAATTCAAAATCCAGAATGCAAAATCCAGAAATTTCCAATCCAAAATCCAAACTTTTGGGCCGGATGTTGGGGTTTGGATTTGGGATTTTGGACCGCTATGTAGCAGTTCTTCTTGTGAAGGCCCTGCTGGCCCAGATTTTGGATTTAGGAGCTGGATTTTGGATATTTTGGAATTTGGATTTTGGGATCTTGGATGTTGGCCCGTTGTGTAGCAGTTCATTTTGTGCGGATTTTTGTACACGTTTTGGACCCTACATAAGATAAAAATTAGTGGGCACGCCTACCCGGGTCGGCGGATTTCCTGATGTATATCACGTTGATAAATCATCATCCAAAACTACTGCATTGACTTGGTGATTTGTACTTTTAACAACGCCTGTTGACTCATGTGAGGTAACAAGTTGGCTCGAAGTGACGACAATCACCTACTGTTTGAACATGTATGTTACGTTACGTTGCAGGTTGCTGACCAGGTTTGAAGAGTTTGCAAGTTAAAGCACTACATCACTTCATCACTACATCGCATTCACTTCACTATTTTCGCTACATTCGCTGTATATCGTTGTATATCGCTGCATCACTACATCACTACATTGCATGGCACAGGCTGTTGCATTACAGCCCAAGCTTATGCAGCGACCGGTTCGGAAACCAAGCAATTATGTGGGATATGCCAAACCTCGTGGTAAAGTTTTTTTAAGCTGACTGTGGGAATATAGTAGGTGCACCGCCACGAGGATCACTTCGCAAATCAGGAAATGCTAAGAGATAAAAAGATCACGGACCAAAATTGTGGTATTAAATCTCCCAACAAAATCATCATGAAAAATCTGACACATAAACCTTGGGTGTAATTTTTGTTTCTGAGGCCTTAGTCACCGCAAGAAAAGCTGCCTTCGGTTGGGGCACCTCAAGGTGTTGGTTGGTAACCATGATGATGGAAGCATCAATAAGCGATGCCAGCAATGCCCGAGGTCGACCAAAACCAGAAGATGCAATCGGTCGATTGTTGGACTGAGAGCAGATTTTTGTGCCCTCAGTAACACCTGGAAGCGAGAAAAAAGATATCTATGAAAGGGGTCGGCCAAAGAGCATGGAAAAAGATGATGTCATGTCAATTTGCAAGTGTTAATATATGCAACATGAGAATGTAGAGTTCATGATGTTCATGGAATTGTTGACAGTCAACGTTTATCAACCCCTTGAAAAGACTTTGGCAAACTCTTTGTGCAAATTGCATCCGGGTCGGAAGATTCAGTACCGAGTTCATCCAAGTTCCATGTCATGGACCCAACATTTGGAAGGCTGCGGCCACTTCAGCTTCAGAAGAGAGGTTTGCGAATGTAGCGAGGGTGATGGATTTGAGATGATTTGATTGTGGCACAGGCACAGAGTAAAAGAAAACAATTGGTGCTTGAGTCATCAGGATATGGATCACTTGAGTTTTTGCCACACCTTTTAAGGACATGGATCAAAGGGATTTGGGATGCTGTTGGTTTTGTTTAATTGCAATTTGGCGGTGTTGAGCCAGATTGTATCCTAGAAAACATTTGCTTGTCAATATCGCAAATCTTCTTCACATCGATAGGTACCAGCTATCATAGTGTAATAGTTCATAGTATGATCACTATGGTACAGTTTAATGATGGTTCATAATGCAGTCATGCAGAGAGGTCTATCATAGCTAAAGATGATATCATATTGTGTAGATAGAGATTCGGAGAAAATGAAGAAAGGTAGAGTTGTTGATTGATCCCCTTTGTTTTTTTTCGCAACCGCGCAAGGTGGTGTAGGGTTTGAACTGAAGAATCAGCACCTAGATAAGCAAGGGATAGGATAGATTCTGATAGGTCGGTTAAACCTCAAGAACCATCATTCCTTGTTCTACTTTCTTGATGGCAAGCCCAAAAGCGTGTTCATCTAGAATTCTGAAGCTTTGATTCTTCGCCAGGTCAACGTCAGAGGTTGGCGGGGGCAAGTTTGTGCCAAAGCCACATGTTTCAAATTTTTCGAGCGTGTTTTCAGTGTCGTGTTTCTTAAAAGAAACAAACTTTAGGCAAACACTTCCAGAAATTGCTTGTTCGCTTCTTGCCGAGGAAGTTCAACGGGAATCGGAGCAGGGATCACCTTGAAATCAAATGTTTGCGCCCTGCAGGGAGCAAACTGGCAACCCTTCACACAAGCTGAGAAGGTACCTTGGTTCACTATTCAAAAGTAGGTTGCACTATGCTTCAGCAGGGGAAGAATCTCTTGTGAGGTTTGCAACGCATATACCTGGAGACGACGTCGGTTGGGTATGCTGAAGGAGGCTGGAGGGATACGAAAGAGACGTCTCCAATCGTGTTCGGCTTCTCTCTTGCCGTGTGGTGAACCTGACAGATGGCTGCTGCTTCCAGCACCAACTAGGCAGGTCTTCGAACACAGAATCATGGATCGTTTCGCGTGTTATAAGGCTTGGATTGGTCATTGTTGGAACTCAGTTCACTGCAAACACAGAGGGCACTGCAGAGAGGTGAAGTTGAAAACGACCAGCAAAACCAACGAGACCATGCAACTGATTAACAAGTCTATCGATGTGTTATATCAGTACATGCTTCCGATTGACCGTCAAGTCCATGGGCTCAAGGTGTATTTTCTGTATCTATTCTTTTTTCGTGACATTGTTATTGGATTGCAACCAAGATATAGATGTAATGATGTAGCTGTGAAGTCCGAAGTGCTTGCAGACAGAAAAGCCATGAGATAGCCTGCAGCACTTTCATCCCTTCCTCATTGGCATGGATTGACCTGCAGCGAATTCTCAAGGCGGGCGCGTCAGCGATAGAAGATGTCAATTTGTAAGTCAGCAAGGGAAAGTTGCTTGGTAGAGAAATCATGGCTCCTTTTGATAGTGTAGCTGCAAAGCAAGGGCAGACCCTATCGGATCATGTTTCAAGTCATGCATGGGGCAACATCCTCAAACGCAATTTCCCACGTCCAGGGTTTTTGCCCAAAGCTAGAAGTTACGTCAAGCAAAAGGCCTTCTTCATAATATTCACAATCAAGATCCTCTTCATCATTCTCCTCTAAACAACCGTGAAAACACACAGAGGTTCACCCTTGCCGCGTCGGCGCACATGTTGTCAACTTTCAATGAAAAATGGCATCGACGCAACTCCTCACATAGACTGCCATCCAGTGTATAGGCCCCACACAACCAAAAACAAACAACTCCCTTTGATGAGCTACGTTTCGCCAGGCAGAAACGACAGTGTGCACATCCAAGCATGGGGCAGGCTTGCGCGCCATGCGAACAGGCAGCGACAGGTGCCTCAGCTAAGCAGGAAGTAAGTTGAGGCACCGAATTCGCAGAAACCGTCCTCGAAAAACACTTTGGGGATGGAAACACCTCCTTGGGTCATGTGAGCATGTTTTATATCACTTTGGTGTGGGTGTGTGTATGTTGTAGTGAAAGTGTGTGGATGCACCACCATGTGTGCACCAACTGTACGGCCGCTCCAATCTGAGGGGGAGACACGCCACTTTCAGCCAGAGCTTTCTCCAGAGGGACGGAAGAAGAGGAAAGGGATGGCCCATCGAAATTTACTGATGTCCGTATGGCATCTTGGCACTGGACAGTGATACAAATTTGTTGCAACAAAGCAAGATAGTTTGAGTAAAGGTAGAGAATATGGGCGATGTTTTGAATTTTCTTCTGGCAAGTTTTGCATTGTGTTGGTAATAGAAGATGCACAAGATGCCACGGCAGCCATGGAATATTTACCTCAGAGGAATGCATGGAATTGAATCTGTATCAAAATCTGCCCTCCCTCTTGTATGGCTATGAATGCTATTGCTTTTTTGTGACAAGTCTGGAGAACAATGATTTGTGTGAAGTGATATACAATTGAGACTATCCACTTTTTGCAACCAACCTACTGTACGCCATTCGTTGCTGAGAACGCCTCCAAGTTGGGTGCGAGCAAGCTTTTGCATGGCATCAACAAACAGCAAGACGATGGCCTCATGACTACCATCAACTCGTCGTAGGTGAAGGTCTTGAGGGTTGAATTTGCATCAAGCAACAGTTTAACAGTACCATGTAGTCTATTCTTATGGCAAGTACATACGTGGATGGTAGTGCTACGTAGCATTGTTGCTGGTTTTTTTTGGGGGGGTGCTGTGTCGTAAAACTTCAAGATACAACCACCATAGAAGTAGCAAATGCTGTTTTTACCATGGGTGACACACTTGTGTAGTTGCAAAAATGTTGCCAAAAAGGTATTTTATACTCTTGTCATGTTTCATCATTTTTCTAAAAAAGTTTCAACCACCAGGTGATTCAAAGTGCCCTTTTCATCCCCTAGTTGGAGGTCACTTAACCGCTTGAAAGGGTCACTTAACCATCCCAAAAAGGTCACTTTGAATCACCAGGCACATGTGTGTCAAACTTTGCCGAGCCGAGGCTGGTGTTTCACAGGAACAGGTGGCAGTTGCTGTGTTCAACGAGGATCCATTTATGGTGCAGCATTGGTGACTTGGCAAGTGGATAAACTGCAGCAGTTTTTCACGTAGAAAAATGAGATTCCAGTTTTCATAAGACTCGACAATGTGGTGCTGAGATTTCTTGGATTTGTCCTTTTAGCATCGTACTCAAGGCAATGCCACAAATTGCAAGGAGTTGTGGCTGGCCTGGGACTCTTTCTGCAGCAGCGGCCCAAGTGTACAGCTTTTTCGCTGTCCGAAGTCTGAAGATCTCCAATGAAAATCCTTGACATTGCGTGTTATGTCCTGCTGTTTTGTTTAAAATGAGCTGTCCTCAGATGGTCGTGAACACCTGGTTTTTTGCTTGCCTCAACTTCATGATGCAGGCTAGACAATGTTTGCATGTTTGCTTGCTGGAAAAGACAATTTGCTTTGATGAGATTTGGATGTCGAGTCGTATTTGTTGAATCAGCAAACATTTAAGATGGCATGGAACATGTATGCTGGGTTCCATCAACCCTAATGACAAATTGAGATGTCATCCCCACCTCTCCAGATTCAATTCGGAATGTGTTTTTTTGTTGTTTGTTGGCTCCAGAGGCCTATATTCTGTCGATGATTGGTGAAGAATTTAATCTTTGGTTTCCCTTTGCTGGACGAATGCACTTATGTGACTTTGGTCGCTCAATCAAGGACATCCCGCGAAGCTGAGTACCAAAGATGCTACGGGGTATGCTATATATATATATTCACAAGAACCACTAGAAGCAACACATTTTGAGTGAGACAAAAGTAAATGCAAAGTAAATGCAAAATGCAAAATAATGCTTACTGATATTTGGACCATTTCTATCTTTGAACGTTTTTCAACATGGCAAACATGGCAAAAATTACATCCAGGACTGCCCTGGCGGATCTGATTGTGTGGGTCCCAGGGGCACAACTCTTTCGTATCCGCGACTTTATGACTTTGCACCTTGGGTCAAAAAAGTCAGACTTGACACATGACTAATATCCTGGGTTTGCGGGAGGGGTTGGAAATGTTTTGGAGATGTTTGGACTCAAATTTAGATACCCTGTTGTGGTTTTTGCAGTGCTTTGGTGCCATGGCTTTTGTTTGCTGAATGTACAGTACATGTGAAAATCGAACCTGAAAGCAATGTAAAAGATCTTGACATCTGAACGGACGATGTTGCCAACCATCCAGGATGTGTGGGGCACCAGGATCTTTGTGCAGGACAGTATCAAGGTAGAACCTCGGCTTCAAGTCTGATTGCCTTGGAAAGCTTGAAATGTGCATCCCATGGTATCCACTGTCCAGGCACATGCGACGGATACCGATATCAGTGACAAAGTGGATCCTGGAGAGTGCCGCGTCTGGAATGGGGTGAAACCCAGAGAGACATAACTGGATTGACTGGTTTTTTTTGGTGAAATTTGATTGTACAATGATACAACTTTTGTACTTAAATGTGAAGGATGTGCTTCACTATTTGATTTTGTTGCTTTCTTCAATAGTTTTGCGTCCTGATGGTTTGCAAGTAACATCAAAAACTGACCTAGAACTCTGACTACTGTTTGTCCTGCTGTTCTTTCTTATTGATCACTATTGACTATTGTACTTCAGTTTGATTCCCATACTTGCCTCCTGTCTGGAAGTGCGAAGAGATATCATTGCGCCATGTTGTTTAACCAGAAGTAGCTACAAGAATTACGACCGGAAATATACTTCAGAATATGCAAGAATTGAGTTCCAATAGAATTTGTAAAAGAACTTGGGTTTCCAACATCCCAAATCGCAACATCCCAATTTGTCAGTTGAAAGATATTGCAGCGACAGGTATGGCCTCGAGAATTTCTATTGCCGCGAGCTGGCTTGCATTATGAAGTCGCCGTTGTTGTCAATAGCGGTGAAGCAAGGGGCATCAAGGGCAACAAATGAAACATCAACACTCAATATATGATGATGTTGTTGTTGTTGTTCTTGTTGTTGTTCTTGTTGTTGTTCTTGTCCTTGTTCTTGTTTTTGTTCTTGTTGTTCTTGTTCTTGTTGTTGTTCTTGTTGTTGTTGCTGTTGTTGTTGTTGTTGTTGTTGTTGATGTTGATGTTGATGTTGAATGAAGAACTTACAAGATACGTTGCTTTTAAGCGCTTGAATTTGACATGTAGGTTTGATCAGTCACATTCGCTGAATGCAAGGTATGGTTTGTATTTTTCTCTTTCTGAAGTCCACACTGAACGACTTTTCCGACAACATTGACAATTTCAAGACACCCGAGCCGCGGCTGCTTGAAAGATGTTGAAGAGGTGTATTCGAATCGCAATGTGCTAGAATGAGTTAGTCACTACGCTAACAGACAATAATAGATTTCATTAGGACTGGATGCTATACCATTGATTGGACGTCTTTGCGGTTTCTATTTCCAGCGTTCTTCTTCCATTGCTTGCCGTGGTCATGAATTGTAAATACACGAGGGCAGCCTTTGCACTGTCATTTTGTTTCTTTGCCAAAGCAAACAGCCGAGAATGGCAAAAAAGAAAGCAGAGCTTGTGATGTTTTTTGGATGAACAACTAAGATGTTTTTTCGCTAGGTGCATCATGCTACGATCAGATTTATATATATATATAAAAGCTATTTCCGGGTGGTGCCGGTCACTGTATGCCGCTGTAGTCAAGACTGAGTCAAGTTGCTGACATGTCTTTCATGTACGATCATGAAAGCGGCGGGTCATGCGCAGGACATTACTTCTGACACCAACAACCGCTGAAAGCTGGATAGGCATGAGCATTCCAGACTGGGCAAGCAAGAACGATGTGAAGACTCTTGGATGCACATGGGGCCCCACATGTTTCTCTGAAAAAGCTTTTTACATCATGTGAGGTGAGCATAGTGAATACTAATAAGGTCATGCAAGGTCAAGAAGTAAGTGCACAAGTGCCTGCAGGTTTTTATGTTTTAGGTACAAGATGCCAATGGAAAACAGTCAACATGATGACTCACTCGGACGCTCCAAATCAGGGCATTCGATGGTCTAGAAGAGCTTGACCTGGTGGAGTTTCGAGTGGCAGGCATACCATTGCATTGGAAGGTCTTCAATGCAACTTGGTTTCTCTCCGTTTGTGAGTTGATTAACATTTAATGGAGAGAAAGTCTGCCACTATGGAGAAAATGTATGGAAATGTAGCGTTACAGCTGCTGTGACCTTTTGGTTTTGTGGACTCGTGTTTTGTTCTGTTTGATGCATGTTTGATGCCATGTTTTGCTGGATTGTCATACGAAAATGCACGAAGATAACGCAGAGAGTAGAGTGATTGACCGGGAACAATGCAGATTCAGATTCATGTAATATAATATTTCTATGATTACAATATGTTATATATGTAGTTTAATATGTTGTTATTCAATATTTGCGTTGATGAAAGTAGGCTTGCACTGATGGCGCAATTCTTAAGACACTATTGGATTGTCAAGCCCTCCATAGCCCTTTGGGACACTAATTAGCGAAAGGATTTTGCATCATCAGTTACGAATTACGCCTGTGCCTTGAGACCAATTAACACTGTTTTAGACCAGCAGGATTCAATGAATCATGAATCGCCGTAGCTTGTGTTACACCCAAAAATTCCCTTTGAGACCAAAGTGATCGAAGCTCACCGGTGTTTGAGGCCATTTTCATCCTCCTTCCCAAGAATCTGCTTTGGTTGGGTGTGACTCGATCTGGTGTGCACTATTTGATGGAGACAGCCGGCATTGTGAACGTCGTGGTGAATGCTATGGCCCTGACTTTCATCTTGAATGCATCTTGGAAAAAAAGATTCACTAGACTCGACAAAATGTTTGGGAGACGTCTTCAAATTGAATCTGAGATTGATTTTTTGTGAAGTGTACATGCAATTCTTTGCATACTACATCATACTACATCCAGTTCCACATGATTAGAAATCTTGTTGATGTTGCTAGTTGTCCAACTACCAAATTTGCTGTTGGTCCCGGGTCCTGAAGTGAATTTGAAATGCACACTATTAAGGCCAGCATTTTCATCTAATAGAACCGCTTGAAAATGCTCATATTATGTCTCCCTAAAGATGACTTTTGGTGCTGGTACACCACCTTGTGCTCATAGAGTAAGTCTGGATGTGTGGAGATTCCTCCTATGACATATTTTACAGCTGATCACATCTATATACGTGTCAAACAAAATGGACCGGAGTCGCTTGTTTAGTCCAAACAATCCAATGTGCATTTTTTGGCCGCATGGATGAAGTTTTCGTTCACGAAAGGTGAAAAAATTGTCGGCCCAGCCAAGGTGGATGAAATGATCTTCGAAAAGTTGATCCCAGAGTATACCACACATATTTTGCTGCTTTGACTGAACTGTGAGATGGTTTCAGGTGTAAGATGTGTTTATATTGCAGCCTTTTGTTGTTGTTTTTGCCATGGCACCAATGGTGTAAACCTTGGGTTTCCACTATTTTACATCATACGTGTTGAGGTAGTTGGTGTTGGCATGACCTGCTGAGGACCAACATCAAAGAGTTGGATCTTTCTGAAGCCGACCTCGATGAAACAGATGAACAAGCACTTGCACGATATGAGAAGGAAGAGATGAATATGAGCTTCTTAAGCACCCCGTTTGGCAAGTATGATTGATATATTATTATCGTTATTATATGTTATTGCCAATGCAATCCATGTTCTCTATATGATTGATATATATAATTGATTTATATCTCCTATTTATATATATGTTCTATGTAAAAATGCACAGACTTTGCAGTCTCTGTACACAATTAATTTGATTTTTGTGATATACGTATAAGCGTATGTAAGCATAAGTTTGGTAGGCGTTGACAGTATGTTGCCAACAAACTTCCATGGATCCTGTCCGCAGCGTTATATCATGCTAGTGTCATACGGTCTCATACCGGTACAAAGCCAAGGGGGAACTGTGTTTGCAGCTATCTTTCGGGGTTGGTTGAATTCGTGATTTTTGTTGGCAGAAATAAGCTGCAGCGCACTTTTTCATTGATGATCGTATGTATAATTGTATGTTCATTGTTTTTGGATACCAGGGTTGCAAGGCCTCAAAACTGATTAACTTAGAAACTCTTGGGATCAGCGAAATCTTTCGGTGATACACCCTGGAGGATTAACATGGAACATAATCATAGAGGTTTGGAAGATCATGTTCCTTCCTATATAAATGTGTGATTTGTATCTTCCATGTTAATCTTCCAGGGTGTATTTTTTGTGGCAAACGTTAGGTTTTTCCGAAGTCTGTGGACGAAGTTGGGTCGAAGTATTTGGGCGAAAAGTCCGGCGTAAAAAGGATCCAGCATGACCCAAACTTTGCAGGAAACTGTTCCACATACCCTTCCTTTTTAGCAACAAGTTCGACATTGGGTGCTGCAGAAACATCCAAATGAATCATTTATTTAATGGCCATATCCAGGGTCAAGGATCTTTGGAGGTTTTAGTAGATTGATGGGTATGCAGATTTGCAACGGTTGACGTTGGATTAGGATGGAGTTCCAGATGAAGCTGTTTGTCGAATGTGTTTCCTTACCCAAAGAAACCTTGCAGCGGCCCACTTTTGGTTACCAATGTAGGGACAAAAGGTTCTAAGTATATATAAAGGGACATGCAAAATTTAGATATAGTAGTTTGCCGGTGAATGTCATATTGCATATACATATATGTATATATATATAACTATAACTACTATTATGCTGGCCGATTTAACCTGCACTTCAAAGGATTTTTTCATGTTGAATGCACTTACTTTCTAGCATCTTTTAACATCCTTTAGCCCCGAAGTGGGAACCTGATACATACGATCAAAGTGTCCCGGATCGCCCACGGGATGTTTTTCGGAGGCATTCTGTGGAAGGTTGTTCCGATTCAGCTCATTGTGGTTTTCATCGCGCTGGCTTTATTCTTGTTCCTTGACAATTTGTTTCCAAGAGCCTTTTGATGTGGTTTTGCTTTCAATCTTCAGAGTTGCAACATGTATTTGTGTAAGCATTGTCATCATGATTTCACATATTGTTTCCTTGTGATTTGTGGTAGAAGCTAAGAGACGGGAACAGAGTGTTTTTCATCCCAGATTCCATTTGCAAGGGACTGAGAGCTCAGTGCAATAAAGTCATAAGTCAACATCATCTCACATGTTTGGTGGCTCCAATTGAGTTTGCCTTGAATCGAATGATTTATCATTGCAACGGAGGACTGACTATTACATCTCCAATTGTGAGCTGCGAGATGGAAGCTGGGTTTCAAAGGCGCCAAGCAGAGTTGTCATGTCACTATTCACATTTGGGATGGAAGCATGTGTTTTCTGGGGAAGGATAACTTGGACAACTTCCTTGGCCACTACACATCTGCATGTCTTCAGCGATCAATACCCAACCTATGTAGGCAATGTACCTTCCATCTCAAGTGCATGGCAACTTGCTGCGATTCATGTTTGGCATCGAGGTGGGGATTGGAGGGACATCGGTTGCTCAGCGGTGTGTTATTCATAGATGTTTCATTGTCAAGCAATTATGCAGAAATATTCAGAATTGTCCGCTTTAAGTGTGTCACCTTGAACTTCAAAATCTCAAAGCTTCATGACTTTTTTGGTACCATTTGTTTTGTTCATGAATACTATGTGGATTTGGTTGTACCATACACACCTCCCCGCAGCTTCCCCTTGGATCTCTTGAACTGGCGGGACTTGTCAGACCTGTCACAGGCTCCTCTGCAGTCAGAAGCTTTCTGGACGATGCCTTCTCAAGTATCTTCATAGTCATCATCCTCCGGCAATCCCGCCGGCCTATCCTTGGCTGGAGGTTGTGTGGCTGCTACCGCCACCACCAGCACCAGCAGTAGTATGTACGCGAGCACGAACAGGGCCACCAAAACGAGCAACAACAGCAGCAACAGCAAGAGAACATTAGCAACCATAGCCAAGCACCCCTTCACTAGACACGCCGGCAAGGCCAGCAGATTTCTTTTAGGGGTGCCAAAGTGCACCCAACAGTTGTCACAAGCCAACAGGAAGCATACATACTGCCAATTAAGTTCTGAACAGGCACCATCCCATTTCCTTCCTTATGTGTTGTGAATGCAACACTTGGCTTCCTTATGCTTCCTTGTACTTGTAATGCATGCCTTGCGACCACTTGTGGTCCATTGCTAGTTGCATAGTTGCCTTTCCCCCTGGCGCGATGCCGGAGTCGGAGGCAATTTGTTTCATTCCGACACGACTTTCAGGTCTGTAATAGAGGCTGAGAAAGCGAGCAAAAAGGAGCGCCTTGAAGGATTTCAAAAAGACTGTGGGCGTGGCAAAGCTTCATGAATCCTCTAGACTCTAGCCAAGGATCAAAAAAAATATTTAGAGAAAAAAGAAACTATTTTTCAGGTGCTTTTTTGGAGGGATGGCACCAGGTGATGTCGCTTTGACATAATGTGATGTGATGATGCCGTATGAATGACATGGGTTGACCGTTGCCCTTTCTAGGATTTCTTTGATAGGCCATCGATTCAATCGAAGCTTCCATCATTGAAGTTTGTGAAGCTCAAAATTTCGTCAGGCGAAGCGTGCATTCGTTTGTGACTTCAACGCGCTTGTGGTGAAAATGAGTCCGGAATCTGCAGAGAGCTGCAGCTTTGCAAGTGTGGCCTATTGATGGTGCATGTTTTTTGAAACACATCCAATTTGATGATATATGTTATGTTCTGATGTTGTGAAAGACTTCACAGACCTTTCGAGCTTCCGACCCCCGGTTTGTCTCTTCCCTGCTTGGCCCGTTCCGCATGAATGGACTAGAGATAACTTGAACAGGCTTGGTCAGATATCCCCACTATGAGCGCCAAGCGCTTAGGATGAAGCAGGAACCCTTTTTTCCCTATAGATCACAGGTCTTCCCTTTGACATCTTTTGACTCTTACCTCGAATGTTTTGGAGCTCTTCCCAAGCAAAGGAAAAACATGTATGCTGTATGCTTCCAAGTGGGCCATGTAGGAGAAGATCCCTGCACCTGGTTCAAACAGCACTATGGAGCCCAAGGAGACCTGGAGATCCTAAATAAAGCAGCTGTTGGTGATTAGTTGATTAGGACATGCTCGATCTTATTGCACAAAGGCTAATACAAATCAGCTCAGAGAAGGAAGTGGCAAGATGCTCACATATCGAATTGACATTGTGTCAGGGAAGTGATAGAAAGTAGAGTACGATATATAACCTTCTGGACCATTTATTGACGTGTCGTAATATGTGTTGTCACAATGGACTGCTTATTGTCAGACAATTGCTGTGAGATGCGTTGAGATCGTACACTTGGCGCACAGTCACTTATTAGAGTCATTGATACATTGATATACGGTTTGATGGGCGAAATCTTGAACCAGTTGCAAAAGTTCAAACAAATGAAAACCCTGCCATTCATCGTTCACCTCTATCAACTGATGCAAGAATTTGTGAATAGAATCGCTTTGCTGTAGTTGATTCATGTTGGTTCAGTTTTCAATTGCAGTGTATATATATACATATGATATGTTTGTTTCATTGATTGGTTCCCTGCCCAAAACCCTATTTTCACGGCGAAAACCACCAGTCCTTGGACAACTCCGGCCGGCGAAAGCATTGCAGAGTGCTTCTGGGCGATCGCATCGTGACACCCAGGTGAGGTCGATGATGTCTATCGAAACCTCCCTGAAACTTAGATGAAAACCGTGGAAAACCATGGGTTGGTAGTCTTCCCAAAAGGAGGGTAGTCTGAAAAAACCATCAAAAAAAAATAGGTGTGAGCTGTTAGTTTCAGGGAGGTGTGTAAAATTGGATATTCTGTCACTGGCAAAGCTGTTATTTTCTATCATGTTGATTTATTTTGTACGTTGGCCCTTGATGAAAAAAACTCACTTTGCTTGAGTTGCATACTGTGTACTTGCTCCTAGCAATGTGGGAGTGTTTGTGGGGCTCAAGATGCCGCTTGTCAGGGTGAAGCCTGCCGCAATTGTGGCGCACTCAGGGCGTGTCACCTGCAATTGAGTGACAACTAAAATCAGAGCTGAAGGTGCTTAGTGTGTGCCCAAAAAATACAGCATCATGATATGTTTGATGCATTTGAAGCATGAAGCCATTTATCCTTCTTATATGTTTTTTGTATATCTCCAGGAGCTTTTTCAAATGGCAGAAGTGTGCTTTGATTGTGCTGCAACTACAAAAAGTGCGAAAAATGAGCTCACCTGGTCTACAACTTCAATATTTCAACCAGCATGAGTTAGCAAGCTGGGTTGGAATATCAGCCATTTTGAACCTTTCACACGCTTGAGAACGTCAGAGAGGGTGTAATATACAGTTTTTTTGGTGAGTTGTGGAGGAGCTCGATTCGGATCAAGCTGTAGTAAGTTCTCAAAGACCATAGCTGATGTAAAGGATGTAGTTTCAGTATGTTTCTGTTGCTATGCAGCGAAGACATGTGAAAATAGATAATTGAACGTGTAACAGCGGTGTAAAGTATCTAGGAATTGGAACGCCGTTATTGCTAAGCTGCCTCGCTGACATGATACCCAGTGAGTATGAGTCATGTACATCTAATATAGTTGTTTTCTGTTGTTTTAAGATGTATTAAGTCACTCAAAGAGTTCATAAAAAATGGAATTATAAAGTCACAAAGTACTGCCGTTTCGTTGGCTGTTTTGTTTAATTTGGGCCTTTAGCTGAGGCGTGACCATCAGCTCACGTGACTGGACCATGAAGGCGCAAGTACAGAGCCTATTCAAATTCGGGACGCTGCAAGGAACATGTTGATGTGGATGATATTTGCTGTTTGATGATGATTTATTGTTGATGATGTTGATGATGTTTGAAACATGTCCATATTTTCAGTAGAAGTATTGGAAATGAGAAACTTGGAGACTTCAGAAAAGATAATGAGCGTTTGCAGCACCTGGATTAGGCTGACAGGTACAACCACCCCAAAAGGGGTGCAAAGATCGTAAAGGTAGGAAAGTTCGTAAAGGTAGGTTTCGCAACTCCTTTCGAAGTTGCACGTTTAGCCGAAACGCAACTCACGCAAGTCCAGCGTTTCAGCAAGAGGCAAAGCGTTTCAGCGCGGTTGCAATTGTCAGTCTTTCACCCGTTTGGAAGACCTCGGATGTTTCATGTAAAGGGTTCAATTGTATTTCGCTTGGCTCTTGCATTGCTTACCTTATGGCCAAAGTGGCGGTTTCTGCAGTGCCTATCATGGAGTGTTACTGGCAGTAACGTTTCCTGAAGCGAGTTGTCACTCCAACTGCCTAGGTTTTTGGTTGTTGTTTTTTTCCAGATTTCGTGGATCGAAATTGGTAGGATGTTCCACAGGCACCTCATGAAGGATGTTTCAATTGCTGAGTTAAGAAGACCCCGTTTTCTGTGTGGTTGAGTGCCTTGGTTCCTTTGCATAAACTAGACATGATCAGGATGACAATATAAAGTGAAGTGCAAGTCTGGCATTTGGTTGTGTTGCATGTTTGGTCACTTACTTGTTTTGTACCGTACGTTTTGTTCCTGAAAAGACTGCAAGTGTAAGTATTGACACTGCCCTGGGCCCCTTCGGTGAAAGCTCGCCCTTGAGGCACGGATTTCATATGAATGAAATCATAGGAGGTCAGTGACAGTGGGCATCAGGAATTGTCCATGTTCATTTACGGATTTGAGGTGTAAGGATGCGGATGTGTGGCTTTTGGTCAGAAAAGAATCAATGGAAGTATATGAAGTATCCTGTTTGTATTGTTGTCAGACTTCTGCAAGTTGTGAAAACCAGGCAGTCGGATGTGGCAGATTGGTTTGTCTCTGAAAAGGAGTGTGGTTCAGGTTGAAGAACCCATGCAGGTGACGGGAGACGCCATAGAGATCCCAAAGGCTCTTGTCGTTTTGGCGCTCTACAGAGACGTGGAACGGATTCCACGACCTCGAAACCTCAGTCGAATTGGCGTTTCCTGAAGTTTGCGTGCGGTTGCAACTTTCATGAGGGACTGCATTTGAGTGGTTCACCACAAAGATCGAACCTGAACCTTCACAGATGCAACAAAAAACAAGTACTAGCTAGAATCAGCCAGAATCGGCTCTGAAAGAAGTTGTGTTGCATCTTATTTTTCCTCTTTAGTCATGCGAATCTTTGCAAGAAACAGGATCGGTACGTTTGTTCCGCTGCTGGTTCCACCTTGTTTCACTTAAGATAACTCGGCACAAAGATGAAGATGCCCAAAGCAAAAGTCGTATAAAAAGCGAGCAACTATGGAGATGCTGAGCTGGAAATGTCCAATTTAAGGCCCTTTTAGTGTGGGGTATCGTGTGGAAGGACATGATGAACAAGGTGTTAAACAGATGCTGTCCATGCGAAACGGTGGAAGTTTGCAGCAGCTCAGAGGACGTTGGGGGTCTTGACAGCTTACTGAAATGTCAGTCCTGGCTCTGGCATCTTTGGGAATATGAGGGGCAACATCAAAAGGACCCCACATTTGGCACTGATGATTTGTTGTATTCAAGGCATCCACAGCTGCCGAATGCGACCCAGTCTTGTTTTCTCGAAATTCTTTGGCTCAAAAGCTCCATGTACCGAAGATAAACAAGTGAAGATGCAGATCCTCATGATACCATGAAGCTGTTGTTCAAGGTGTCGCCAAAGTGTTTTTTGTCTATTTTTTGAGTCTATTTGCTTGTAGTAGTAAACAGTAAACACAAACAAGAAATGTCTCCAGAATGTGGATTTGGTTTGTTTGTTTCAGTGAAGAGTAAGGAGATTTTCTGGTGGAAAGCACCACCAACCCAAGTTTGCAAAGTTAGAAATTAACACCAAATCGAGAAATCGTTTTCAGTTCACTGGCTTCATCTATGGTGCGCCACCCTCATGGATCTGAGGGATTTGGCACAGCAGTGACTATTTCGTTGGAAGTTTGGGAAGCAGCCAGGTACACTAGTCATTTAAACAGGGTGCCTGTTTACAAACACGGATTTTTTCTGATGAAATCTGCGACTTGTATGTACTTCCTAGACTATGGCAGAGTATTGTCTTGAAGCATTAGGACAAGGAGATCCATGGATCCATCGCATGCGGAGGACCTCTGGACTCAGGAGGACCTCGGAAACCGCAAGCGCTTGGGTCAAGCCAGCCTTATCACGTATCGGTGCATATGATCTATGATGATCCGATCCTCATATGATCCCTTGCAAAAGTTTGCAAAAGCAGACCTTTGGCTTACTACATCTTACTACAACATCCTGCGAAGATCTGCAATCAAATTGTCTCAATGCAGAGTTGTTGCAGATCTGAGGCCATTTGATGGATAAAGAAATTGAGCAAACTGATGATTGGAAGCAATCCATACCCCTTCCAATGAAATGATCAATCAATATCAATCAATGATATTTTAAATGTGTTTTTTTACATTGCTTATCAATCAGAATTCCTTTTAGCCCAACAACCTTTCCTTGAGAAAAAAAAAACTCACCTGCAAGAGGTTTCCTAACTAAAAAATGGTGCTGCATCAATCCGAACCAACAAATGTATCAACCTCATGTGCCGAGCTTGAGCGTACGAGCCGCCAATGTTTTGCGCTTGCCCTTCGAGTGCCTTGAATCATTGAACTGCACATGCAAACGGAATGTGTGTTTTTTTCCAATGAAAGTGGGTGACAATGAGGTGGTTGTCCATCAACGAAAACGGACGAATAGCTGACGGACGACTTTGCATGATTGCGTTCTCCTGGTTGAAACTTGTGATTGCGGTTAATGAGAACTCCTTATGCACAGGTTGGTTCAGAGATTTTCACATCTTGCATGACACATGTCTACACTCAACAATGAATTGTAAAAATATGATCATTTGAAAATCTATAAATTACATAATTATATACTATAAAATGGATATAACATGGTGAAACCAGTTTCTTTTTTGTGGCTCGATTTTTCCAATCTCATTGTTCGATCTGCTCACCTTGGATCCAAGAGGTTCGCAGCATGTTGTGCTGCAGAGCTTTGCGCTTTGATAGCAAGAGGCTTTGAAGTGCCTGACACACCCAAAGCACGAGCCAGCAAGGCAGGGATTTGGGATGTTTTTTGTAGACCGAAATCATGAGACTTTTTGGGGGTAGCTGGAATTCAGTGAATATATCGAGAATAAAATCACCAGCTAAAGGATGCTAAAAGGTACCAGCCAGAGATCAGTAGTGATCTACTTGTCCCTGGAGGTGCAGAGCTCGGATCCTTTGTTGGCTTTGTGTCTTGTGTTGAGGCAGGGAATGAAAACAGCGACTCCAAACGTCTCATTGATCGATTTGCAAAGTCAAAAACTCATGGCAGTAAGAAAAATGACATATTTTCAACTGTGCATGTTTGATCATGTTTGTACCTACGGATGATTGGCGGGATGTTTGTATGTAATTCCATCGTGTCCGTGTGTCAAAACATCTGCTTTGGTCAGTGACCGTTTCAATTTGGAGGCCCTTCCTGCCTGCTTTCCAGCAATCTATTGCAGAGCAGGACACGATTCCGTGGCGGACCGATGCAGCTGGAATATTATGGCTGGTCCACCTACAACCCCGAATCTACCCCCCGCCAGAAATAAGGGTATGATATGTAAGGCCTTATTAAGGGAATACCAATGTTTGATAAGCCCTTAATAAGGCCTTATTTCTGGTGGAGGTAGCTTAGGGGGGGGTACTGTAGGTGGACCAGCCATGAATATATGATCCAGGTTTGGCAGGCCCCCCCCCACCCACCCCCAATGTGGGGGGGTGGTAGGAAACCGGAACCCGGGATCATATATAGAGGGAGTTCAATAGTACGTAGATCAAGAGGTACTGCCCAGTGCATGTGTCGCGGTGTGGGAAGTGTCTATGTAGGTGCTTTACCCAGCACGTCGCTCTTTGCTGAATCCATCTACCATTGCGCTGTTTGGTATTTCCAGACGATTTACATAGAGTCTTGTTTCCATGAAAGTGGCATTGAGTGGCAGTGTGTTCTCACAAACTTTGCGACTTGAAATGACTTGGAATGGCCAGCTCAGCGTGTGATATGAAGCTGGGAAAGGTACAACAATTCGGCAAATGTTTCTGAAAGAGCGGTGACAAAAACCACGCGGCCATCGTTTTCCCCCCGATGACAGAGGCAAAATCTGGCCGTGAAAGCTTGTGGGCTTCTTACGATACTCAGGCCGGGGAAAAGAGGCAGAATTTTGATTTTAACCTATCTAACCGGTGTAGAAATTAGGATTCATCCAGTGCTATCCAGAGTTGGAGATGAAGCATCGAAGCACCTTCCAACATTGGGACGAAAAGATGCTTTTCCGTGAAATTTGATGAAATTTGCACTGAAAACATAAAAAACCTGTGACTCTAGGTGTTGTGATGGGATGGTTCGGCGAACAGGCCGCCTCAAACAAAGACAGGAAAGATCAGAAAAGCCTTTGTATTTTGTCGCCCTTCCGCAGCCATTTTTTTTGGTCAAGTCAGCAACTAGGAAGCGCTTTTCTCTTTTTGTGTGATTCTTGCAATGGGTTGGGGTGGCTACGGCAAAGGTGGCTATGGATGGGGCTTCCCTCCAATGATGATGATGCCATGGGGCAAAGGCAAGGGAAAGGCCGGCCTTTATTAGTGTGATCGTCATGTTGCATGTGCCGAACGAAAGAATGTCCAAGTATATCCCAACGGAAATTGAACGGAAATGTTATCACGAGCAAAAATAGAAGGATGTAAAATCATGTAAAATAACTGTAAAATATGTGTTTTCAGGTTTGCGTTTTGGATGCGTTTTGGTATTTTTTGATTACATGGTACTGCCATGTCCTGTAAAGATTGGACACTCGACTGCACATGAGCGCACAGGGCCTCCGTGGATTTTCGAACGAGAAGAAGGTGTGGATTGGAGGATTGCCAGCAGGACCCACCAGCATTGAGACCAACAAGAAACTCAAGGAGCACATGTCCCAGGCAGACACAGCCGCAGTGTAACATAGATCAGCATTCAACTCAACTGAGTGCATAAATGCTTGTATTTGAGCTGGATGGACACAATGTTGTTCCTGTCTATGACAAGCACTTTCCATTGAGGGAAACTGGTGGACGTATAGAGCATGATTTCAATCTTAAAGATATTTTTAAGTACTGTAGTGGACCAATAATGATCAACCATATCAACCGCGCTGCGACTTTGGCATGTGCTGACTCTGAAATCGTCACAGCACGGAATGTAAAGGAATAGAGGAGATTGTTTCCCCGCAGCACGCTACAAAATCTACAAAAAGTATTTGATTTCAGTGATTTCAATTACTGATTACTGCCTTTCTGTGATCTCTCGGTAGGCTGGTGAATGCATCTTTGCCGAGATCAACAAAAGTGGCATTGCAGGAGCTGCATATAAGACACCAGAAGAGGTGCAGAAGGCGGTGCAGACCCTCAATGGATCTACTTTCGAGGGCCACACGCTCGAAGTGGACGTTTGGCAGAAGAAGACACCTGAGGGTGGCCAGTGAGATGCACAGGGAGCATCGGCAAGGTTGGCAGATGAATCATGGCAGAGACAGCGTGAGATGGCAGAAAATGGCACGGATTAACAATATAGGACCATATAGGTATGATTGATGCGCAACCTTTAGCTTTCCTGGTATGGACTCATTACCCTTCGTCAGTTTTGGCAGTGAAAAAGAGCGGCGGGTGATTAGGAATTGCAGATTAACGACGTGTGATCATCCCAAGCTAGCAGCCTTTCGACAAGGCCGAGAAAGTTAACGTTGGCGAAACTCTGCTTTCAATTAATGTATGAATTCCGAACGGCAAAAAGGTTTGAACGAAGCGTTGCACGCAAGAATATGAAGAAATTCGGACGGCCTGAAAACAGAGTCAACGACAAAAATCATGCTAGGATGCCTGCAAGCGGAGATAGCTTGAGAACATTGCCAGCCTTCTGCAGCCATTTTTTTTGGTCAAGTCAGCAACTAAGAAGCTCTTTTCTCTTTTGTGTGATTCTTGCAATGGGTTGGGGTGGCTACGGCAAAGGTGGCTATGGATGGGGCTTCCCTCCAATGATGATGATGCCATGGGGCAAAGGCAAGGGAAAGGCCGGCCTTTATTAGTGTGATCGTCATGTTGCATGTGCCGAACGAAAGAATGTCCAAGTATATCCCAACGGAAATTGAACGGAAATTGTTATCACGAGCAAAAATAGAAGGATGTAAAATCATGTAAAATATGTGTTTTCAGGTGTTGCGTTTTGGATGCGTTTTGGTATTTTTGATTACATGGTACTGCCATGTCCTGTAAAGATTGGACACTCGACTGCACATGAGCGCACAGGGCCTCCGTGGATTTTCGAACGAGAAGAAGGTGTGGATTGGAGGATTGCCAGCAGGACCCACCAGCATTGAGACCAACAAGAAACTCAAGGAGCACATGTCCCAGGCAGACACAGCCGCAGTGCAACATAGATCAGCATTCAACTCAACTGAGTGCATAAATGCTTGTATTTGAGCTGGATGGACACAATGTTGTTCCTGTCTATGACAAGCAGTTTCCATTGAGGGAAACTGGTGGACATATAGAGCATGATTTAAATTTTAAAGATATTTTTAAGTACTGTAGTGGACCAATAATGATCAACCATATCAACCGCACTGCGACTCTGGCATGTGCTGACTCTGAAATTGTCACAGCACGGAATGTAAAGGGATAGAGGAGATTGTTTCCCCGCAGCAGGCTACAAAATCTACAAAAAGTATTCGATTTCAGTGATTTCAATTACTGATTACTGCCTTTCTGTGATCTCTCGGTAGGCTGGTGAATGCATCTTTGCCGAGATCAACAAAAGTGGCATTGCAGGAGCTGCATATAAGACACCAGAAGAGGTGCAGAAGGCGGTGCAGACCCTCAATGGATCCACTTTCGAGGGCCACACGCTCGAAGTGGACGTTTGGCAGAAGAAGACACCTGAGGGTGGCCAGTGAGATGCACAGGGAGCATCGGCAAGGTTGGCAGACGAATCATGGCAGAGACAGCGTGAGATGGCAGAAAATGGCACGGATTAACAATATAGGACCATATAGGTATGATTGATGCGCAACCTTTAGCTTTCCTGGTATGGACTCATTACCCTTCGTCAGTTTTGGCAGTGAAAAAGAGCGGCGGGTGATTAGGAATTGCAGATGTACGACTGGTACCCTCCTGGGAACTAACATATCCCCTTTAAAGGATTTTGAAGGTA
This sequence comes from Breviolum minutum Mf 1.05b.01, assembly GCA_000507305.1. Lineage (NCBI taxonomy): Eukaryota > Dinophyceae > Suessiales > Symbiodiniaceae > Breviolum > Breviolum minutum. The sequence continues at coordinate 115,202 of DF239647.1, forward strand.
GGTGGGATATGTTTGTTGACTGGAGGGTAGTTGTTCGGTAAATTCAGATCATGCCAAGTTTGCAACACCGCCTGACCTCCAAGCCAGGCCAAAGATGCTGTACAGCTAACGAAGCAGGCGAGGTGTTGATAGTTATTGCAAGCAAATTGTTGTACCTTTTCTAGGGAAGAAAAACATATCCCCGCCTTGGCAAACTGTATCTTCTAAAGTACCTTTGGCATGAGATACTATTGATGGAAGAATTACGGCAAACCAGTTGATAGGTAGCAGGTTATCCATGTTTATCCATGTTTATCCCGTTATTTACAAGGCTTCATAATGCTTCCATACATCCAAACGGTGGTTGTTTGGGCTTTCTGCCATCAAGTGCCTGCCGCCAGGTTTCTCAACCTGCCAGGCGATGGTTGAAACGCTGTTGGGAGCGTCTTGGGCTGCAAGTCATGAGGACCTGAAATTGGGGACTCGCGACCGTGATTTCGTGGGAGTTTTTACACGTGGCACCTTGAAACTCAAGAAGAATATGTTGATGTTTGAATATATTTGATATGATGTTTTTTGAAATATTGTCATGAATTTAGATATGATATGAAATGGAACTACGAGGTTCGGTATGTTTCATTCAGCAACTCGCATAGACAAATTAAAGATGTATTGTCTTCACAATATAGTTACGGAGAAGAGATCTTTATAACTTCATAGGCTTGCCGTGTGTTGCAGTGTTCCCTGAGGCGTGTCTTGACAGCTGACTGGCAGACAACTCGGCAGTTGCCGGGTCTCCAGGGGCAGATCCGATCCAACATAGATCGCTTATAGCATGTTATAGCACAAATTTGGAGCGCAAGCATAAAGCCTCAAAAGACACCATTGATGAGCAGTTTAGCTGTTGCAGCCAGTGTTAGATGCAGCCAGGGTATCAATTCATCAGTTGGTGAAAGGATGTTTTCAAGTGCTTTTTTTTAAGTCTTTGAATCCATCGATCCATGAAACGAACAAAAATATTGGGGGTTTCATTGCTGAAAATATACAGTTTGCTGTCTTCCCATTTGGAGCGGTCATGGAAGGTCACAATGTGGATTTCATGGGCAAAAAAACCCTGTAGCCATGTAGTCACCCTGTAATGTGATAGTCACACTTGCTGTTGCTAAGGCTAACTGAGAGCGGCTTGGCTGCAGAATGTTGCTGTTTGCTGTTCACTGATTGGGAGAGCTTGTTATATCCAGGATGGGCGTTTTTCGGCTTTCCATCCAAAGCTGTTCCAAACCCTGTTTGCAGAAGATTGTAAGAATCTATAAGGATCCACAATCATCTTGATTTTGTTCTTTGGGTGTGTATAGACTGGGTGGTGGTTTCAAATATGTTTTATTTTCACCCCTATTTGGGGAAGATTTCCAATTTGACTAATATTTTTCAAATGGGTTGAAACCACCAACTAGATAGAGGTGTTTTTCAACGATTTTCAAACGTTGAAAGTTCATCCCAGCCTCCCACTGTCGAGGCTGGCGCCGATTTGCCTCGTTCATTTCCGCTTTAAGACCAGGGAAGCGAAAGGCGATGGATTGTCGTAGTTTCAAACGCTGGAAAAGGCCGTTGACCTTGAAACTTTGTCTATATATGATATGTATTATATATATATATTTAGAGAGAGAGAGGGAGAGAGAACTGTGAAATTTTGTTTGATAATTGATATGATTTTTTAAAAGTCAATCGTAAAAACCAGGTACCGCAACCACAAAATTGAATCAGTGATTGAATCCATGATGAATCAGCCTGACCTTTAAAGCACCTCGACAAGTTGTGAGGTTGTATCATTTTGTCACAGCTGAATATTTTTCTGGGAGTACTTGGATTGACATGGATTGAGACTGCATCACTAGCAGAATCAACTCAGATTGATGTTGCCAAATCTGCTTTGGAAGCAATGCCAGGAGTTGCACAGATCTCAATCCATTATGATGCGTTCATTCTCAAACCCTGGATGTCAGATGCTGTAGCCAACAGTGAATTTGTGTAGGCGCTTCAATCTGCTCTGGAAGATGTCACGCGCGAGTGTGACGATGTCAAGGAGATCTTCAAGGAGCACAACGCTGAGAACAGAGTCTCATGAAGTGGCTGAAAGGCGTACTTATATCATACAAACTCGCATTTGTTTAATGTTAGACCGTTAGTTATTTAAAATCTATTTGCACTATGGCACGATATGATTCAGGCACATCAGTTCACAATTTTCAGGAAAGACTATTCTGTACCTATGAAAAACAACCAGCAGAACAGCTGAATACCTTTTCCAACTATGGAATCTACATATCGTATTCTTACTTAGGACAGGCGTTGCTTTTTCCATAGATAATATGCGCATATACGTTCCTTTTCAGACTTTTTGCAACTTGACATGTTTGAGTAAAAACAAGACGATGCAGGTACAAAAGCCATAGAAAAAAAAGCTACCTCAAAATTTCAAACGAGTGCAAGGCAGGAAAGCTTGAAGAAGCAGAGAAACGCTATCAGCAGCTGCTTCTGAAGCTACAGGAGTTGTCCAAGGTGTGGCACTGGTATTCACCGAGACGATCATTTACTCGAGACCTCGGTTTCTGTGACAACTAAGGAACTATACCATACGATTATCTAAGATTGTTTTATGCTCATTTATGCTCAATTCCTGTAAGCTAATAACTAGTACTCTGATATGGTTGTCGCTGTTGAAACTCAAGGGACCATCCTATGTCGACCAAGTCAACCAACTGTATTTGTATAACATTTCGATTTTGATTTCAGGCAGGTCAGCGGTTGGTGCCACGTTCATAGACATTCATTTGATCTCGCCGACGAATTTGCTGCTCCAATCTTCATCAGGCTCACACATATCCCCCACAAATAAGTGGCAGTAAAGCAGAAGCGACGATGAAAACTCTTGAGGCAAAGGAGTCCTCCATTGCTTTTTGGGAAAGGTTTGAACGACCTGCAACGACTGACATTGCACTGCAAACAATAAAAGCAAACAAGAAGCGCAGCCCCAAGACAACGACTTTTTGTTGGGCAAGTATTCCTGTCACAAACACGGCCATGATAAGCCCTGCGGATTCCGAGCAAGCGGAGAAAGAGCAGAAGTGGCTGTGGAAATGGAATCACCAAAAGCTTCAGAGAGAGAGGCTTCATGGACCAAAGGCCTTGAGCTGAAGTTTCCGTTTGCATCCGTTTGCCATAAACATCCTAAGCGTCAAATGCTGCTTAAGTGATTGGGTGCGATGTATTTTTCACCTATCGGATCCTATCGGTCTTCAATGATTGAATCTGATTTCCAGATATTTACAGACTGACCAAGTAAGGTGGAGAATTTGGAGGGATTTCCATCCACGTTAAGGGAGTGTCAGTATATATGTTGCGATTTAACAAGGATATAGAATGGCTGGTCTGTGGGACATACTAGTCTATTTGTTTGAGTTGACCAGCAACACACTCGTCACCTGCATTTGAAGCACCCCAAAGCAGTGTGGATACACATGAGTAAATGAGTCTGATAGTCTCTGTGTGCTGCTTTGTCAAGGCATTTTCGGTTTTGAAGCTCGGTAGGCTGTGAGCCCGTGGGTGCTGGATGCTTCTGGTCGACCATACTTTTTGAGAAGCCATGAGACATGCAGAACAAGGTGCCAGCAGCTGGTGGTGTTTCTGTTGTGACGTCTAGTGACTGAAAATGAAAAGCAACCATATTGATGGTGAATGCATTGGTGGTGTGAGGACGGAAGTTGTAACAGCATACGCAAGTGCGATCGTGTATGTAAGTATTGATATGATATCACCAGTTCTACACTTGCATAGAATGTGTTTTGTTGATCTTTATTGCATACTCGAATTATCAAGATAAGAGGACAGACATTTGCAAGAGTGAAATAGTCGAATAAAATTCAACGAATTCGACGAGCACTTTGCCAGGCTTTTGCCGAGCAAATCTTCACCAAACATGGCAGTGACACACTATGCTACAGAGAATCGACGGGCTTTCCAACTGGAAACAAGCGTCTTAGGATCCAAATATACACCCACGAAGCCCAGATTTAACAAGAGGTAGCTGATGGTATGGCAGCTTCATGGCCCCGAGCTTGCATGCTCGTGCCCCGTGGTGCCGCTTCAGCCCATTGAGAAGAATGATGGAATCATATGGAATCTGAGTTAAGTTTTGCCCTTCCGGATCCTTTGGTATGAAATAATTTGCAGTTTTGCACTTGATGACCAAACAGAAGTCTCGGACTTCGACTGATTTCGCTCACAATTTCTCGCCAGACTTTGAAAAAGTGACACATGCGAGACGATAGGATATATCAGCGCTCTTATGGCAGGAAACCTTGATTCAATTGAATGTGCAGTGAAGAATTGGTGCTTCTGGCATTGGGGTTTCCTGTTTAGAGCAACCTTTCTATAGATATAGCTTTTCGGATGTTGGTTTTTCTCGAAGTGATAGTGCTTCTCACAAGCCGCCCTGCCACTGGTGGAAGTGGTCGGCGATTGGCCGACAGCAAGATATACAGTGATATGCATACTGCTTCCAGAGGAAGTGACTCTTTTAGCGTTCAGCGAATGGCTTGCACCTTGCAGTATGATGACGATTTGTTCCATTCGTTTAGTAGCTCAAAAGACCTGTCAATTTGTATTTTGTTTTATTCTGGGCCCAATGTGCATACTGTCATACTGCAGAGAAAGGCATTGGATCCGTTCAAAACATATGCAGAAACGCAGGCTTCAAAAAGATATGCCACATCCTAGGAACCTATTCACTGCCCGCACAGAGTTTTTCATGATGTTTGCATGCAGCTGCGGGTTCCCATGAGAGGCCAACTTCCATGTTCAGAAGGAACAAGTCCGAATCCTTACGAAGCTTGGTCGAGGAAAAGTCCCAATTTCAGGCAATGATTTCGGTCGGTTGGTTTGCTGGGAATCTTGAGGACACGGTTGTAAAATCCCGGAATTCGGAGTTGTTTTCCGTAGTTTTGCGAAGAGATTACGGCCAGGGTCAGCAAAACGATACCTGTGCCTTGCAACTGTAGTAGTAGGCATATTTCTTGAGAAAACGATACCTAATCGCCTAATCACAAAAAGGATGCCCTGTAAATTATGAAAGCGGAGAGGCACGTAATTTTGCCAGCCACTCACGTGATTTTGTACAATTGTGAGTGTGTGGGTGTGTGCTTTGCTTTAGAGTTTTTCCTCAGAAAGTCTTCGAGAAGCATTTTTCGGCGGGGGGGGCATCCCATGAGCATAGTTGTTGTCCAACGAAGAGGGCAATGCGACGGGTGATATCGAGTTTCATCAAAGCCTCTTGTGTCAAGGGGTGGCATACATGACTTATAGCCAGTCATACAAGTCACAGAGATGACTCAGAGATGACTCAGAAGCACTCTTGTCAAAGAAAGAGCTTGTTTTAATGACTTATCGAGCGTGTGAGAGTGTTTCTGTGTGTGTGTGTGTGTGCCAGATACTTACTTGTAAGGCAACTTGAGTTTTTGCCTGTTCTCAAAGCGATTACCAAGGTAAATCATGATTTCCATTGGTGTGCCAACATTTTCTGGAGAGTTTTTGCATTTGCCGGTGTTTGCATGTCTTGTTGGGAGGGCTATACAGTTCCCTGCAACTTCAGACTTATCATTAGGGAACTTTGGGGTGATGTGCATTGAAGATATTCCAAGGAATTTATCACTATGTCAAAAGAAGCAAGGAAGTTTGGAGCCCAGGACGTTTTTCAAGAATGAAGTCATGGGAATCTAAGGTTTAATTAACCTCCCCCTCCTATACCACTCTTGCCGGGAAAGAAGGCCTTAATGATCCTTAATGAATTTTTAGGTTGAGGGGTGACATGTAATTCCCATGACGATGATTGATGTTTTTTCTGGTTCCTACCAACTCAGTCTTCAGCAGCATCCGTGATGTTCTTGAGGTTTAGGTCCTGCGGCTGATTCCGCATCCGCAGCACTCCATCTGGAGCCTTCCAATGTGAAGGTCCGCGATTTTTTGTTTTGGCATGTCGTGGCATGCAGAGGAAAATCAGTGATACTGTGGATGGAAGAACTCCTGCACCACCTGCGATGAAAGAAGATCCTGTAAATAGTGGGGGTAAACTACCTATCAACTGGTGCAGGATTTCTTCCAACAAGAGTATGTCATTATGTTTCAGGCTGATTTAAATCTTATTCAGGTATTTGATCATAGATACATGATGGATCATGATGCTCCATGCAATTGATATGATAAGCCGGAATGGAATCCTTCAGTGTTGTTGAAATGATGACAATGTATGACAATGTATCAATGGATGTCAAGTCCTGTTTGCTGTTGACAGGCACTCTTCTTGAGAGGCAGCTGTACCAAGGGTGCTGAGGCAGTTGAAGATTTAGCGAAAGCTGTGATCTCAGAACGTCACCGTCTCACTGACCGCAAGCCTAAACGCAGTAGAAGCACACTGTGCTTCTTCATTCGAGTTCTTTGCAGCCAACTTCCTTCTATTTCCACTTTGGGAAATCAATGAACTCTATAAAATGATGTCCTGAAACAGCTCCGCTTCCAAGATATTCCTCGAAGATGCAGATATTGTTTTAAATGATATGACTTTTTTTCTATGATGTTTGTACTTAGAATTATATCAGCTTTATTGATGAAGTCCCTTGAAGCAGCTACGTAGGTGTGCAACGATGGGTACGGGCTGTAGCTGTGGAGCCAACGAAAGTACTTAGGCCTTCGCTTTGGAACCTACTCTGCTAGAGGCCAAGCGCGAATGGCTCCAAGCAAGACGTGTCCTACGAAAGGCTGGATCCAGCAGCGTGAAAAATGGTATGATTCCGTAGATTGAATCCGGATTGCGATGAAGTCCAGCATTCTTCTTGGTTGTGGTCGGGTCCTTCTTCTTGGCCAGTTGATTGCAGACTTCAGGGGTTTTAGCGACATTTACGACATTTACTGACCATTTGCATCTAGTTGCTCAGGATGTTGATGAATCCTGGTCCAAGGCTGCATACAGTGGGTAAGGGGGGACCCTGGTGTGTTTTTGAGAACGACTTGGCTTTGTGTATTAGAAACTGTATGAATAGAGTTTTTGGGGTATTTTATGATAGAAGTGTTTCACAGTTGGGTACGAATTTTTATTAAGGCCCTCAAACATTGCCGAAAGCACCTTCGTTTAATACCCCCAGAGGGATTCCTTCCGTTTAATACCCCATCGTTTAATACCCTATTGCCCATTTAATTTAGAAATTATTATCCGTTGATACCTATTAAACAGAGGGTCTTGTTTAATACGTATTAAACACAGACATTGATGAGTCGCTCGTTTAATACCTAAAAGAAGTTCATGGCCATTTATTTACATAGCAAACTAAGAAGGTAGTGCATGGCGTTGGCATGCTTTGTCTTTCATTTTTTGCAATCAAATTGTAGAAATTGCAGAATGTCCAACGTAATGGACCTCTTGGTGACCAGCACGAGTTGAAAAAACTGGGAAACCTTAAAACTCTAGAGAAGAAGGCATGGCTCTTAAGTCTGAACATGTGGGTAAGGCATCAAACATTGCATCTCCGCTTAGCCAGGGAGAAATCTTGGCTGTGATCGCAGATGTTACCAGGGTGCAGCAGTCTGTACAGGAGGCACGCAGGAACATGAAGATACATGTGGGTGGTAAACGATTCTTCGTGCATTTGGGTGCACTAGACAATGGGTTTTCAAGATGTTTCAATGGTCTTCATTTTGCCAGTGCCAGTCATGCATTCGGCAGTTTGCTCCATACATGTGGCAACAAAGCTCAAGTGTTTTTTGAATGCTGTCAAAAGCAGAGGAAAGTTCAGGCAGAAGATGTGTCCTTTAGTCACTGTCTATGTAGAATAGCAATATACGGTATATACAGATTCTTATACCAGAATTATACTTATATATATATATGATTATATATAATATATATATGTAACTTATGTAACGTTAGGTAACATTGTGTTTTGATATGTTGATATATTGATGATGTATCATGTGTGTATCAATGATATCAACGATGGCAGGCTGTCAGCTCCATTGGGAAAGACGTGAAAACAAGGTGCCTGGCTGCCATACCTCTGGGTTTGGTGTCAGCACTCCAGGCTTCCAAATCATGGGAAGATATGAGTTAAGTTTCAGCTATTTATATAACGCGAAGCAGAGATAGCATTTGAAACTCATGATTTTTGCATGTTGCACTTATTAAAATCAAGGGAAGTATCTTGTGTGCCACCAACATTTACCGTACAATGTTTTATTCTTTCAAGCAATTGGCTGGCGACGTTTGTGCAGGGACGAGAAGTTGACTTTCCTTCAAGCTCACGAGTGCCGCTGCCAGTTTGTTCTGCAAACCGCCGCATAGACTTGCAGTGAATCTCAGATATGGAGCAGAGATTAACATTATCTGGGCCTATCGAGGTTTGTAGTTTGTAGACATGTCTTTGTGGCAATGCAGAAGCAAAGGTTGTCTTGTAGTGAAAGAATATCCATGAACGAATTGAACGGAAATACATTGATGAAAATACTGAAACACTGTGTTCAAGCGGGATTGATTGATGAAGTGAAGAGATTGACATGAGAGTTGGGCTCCATGTGGAACATTTCATAAACGGAGGCGGATCAGGCAACATGCTTTGCCGAAGGATCCATTGAAGGTCGGGTCTCAGTTCATTAGCCTTGGGCTCACTGTGGAATGAAGCAACTTGCAATTGAAGCTTTAAGTTGACTACGAGAAGAAGCCAATCTAAGCTACTTCTATATGATTTCCGTCCAAAATCGGAAAGATTTCTCCCACAGTCTGTGAGTCATGAGCCAAGACAACTTTTGTACAAGCCAAAACAATCAAATCAGCAAGTCAGCAAAGTAAAGCTGAAATTGACCTGGACCATTTGAACCAAATCAATCCTCATCTAAACTTGATAAATGTTGTTATTCCTGATGCACCTCTTTGCTAGGCAAATACTGAGTTTCCTTTTTGCAAAAGCTGGAAAGCATGGTTGAAGCATAATTACTTTTGCGCCATCGGGAATGGTTACCAAAAAAGAAGTTTACTTTGCTGAAATGTCATTTTCAGCCAGGGCAAGAGATGTTGGGATATGCCCTTGTCATCCCTTGTCATTCCTTACCGCCATCAAACGCTACAGGACTATGGTCTGACAATGGACTCCTTCCACCAGCTGCTGGGAACCTTTCAGGCTGGGCACCATCGGAGATTCGTAGATTCTTGGCTGAAAAACCACCATCAAGATGTGTCATGTTGTTTGTGTAGTATTTTGACTAGTATGAGGCAGATGAAGTAATAACATGTGAAAAGCTGATAATTCAGAATACTTAGTAAGATATCAAAAGCTACAGTATTTGTTTGCTCAGTTGTTTAAGGGTCTCCAGACATTGTTTACTGTTCGCTCGGGAAGTATTAGTCTGTGTGCGTTCACCTGGTGCATTTCTATAGCAGCTTTGAGATGCAACAGGATGACTTCGACGTGATCCACAGTGCCCAAAACATGTTGCATCCCTCAGGATGTTGTGGGGGCATGGACATATTTGTAGTAGATATCACTTTGCTTGCTGCAATAGACAGTGTAGGACGGTAGCTGTTGGTATGATCGCTTTCGTTAAACACCTTTTCTGACGGCCATAACAACGAGATATTCTTTGCAGCAGCTCATTCTTGGCAGAATTGGGTTCCATATTGTGACTGACATTGAATCAAAAGACAGAATAGCCAGGCGGATGCTTTAAACATGCTAAGGCTGTTTGGGTTTGTAATCCAAGATCAATCATGAATTCGATATGACATATTTTCTTTGTGTTTATGGTATGTGATGTTTGTGATATGACACCTAACTATTTGAATAATACTGGACATTCATGAAGCATCACACCAGGACGAGGCGATAGGTCCCGCGCTCGGCGGATGAGCATTATGCAGTGCCTTGGTGAAGTTGATTGCGGGGATTAGATGGGTGGTTGACGTACTGGTTTTATGTTGAAGCTACCTGAAAAGGAACCAAGAGATAATTATTTGATGACGATGATGATGATGATGATGATGATGATGATGATGATGATGACTATCATTTTTTTATTGTTTGATGATATTTTGTATAAAATTCCTTTAAAGGGAAGAAAGAGGGGTACGCTTCTCCACCCACAGGTATCGTACATTCATGGTGGTTCCCCTTCAGCCTGTGTCTATCCAGTGGTTGGGAGATCAGATGAGCTACCAATAGCTTCCGTTTGGTTCCCAACGTTTCCCAACCAGATCTTTTCGATGTGCTTCTCAGTTCTCGTGTCATCCTAAGGATTGTACAGAGTCATCAGGCTGGGTTTGAATCCGAGCAAGAAGCTATTCTCCCCATTTTTTTCACATGTCTGTTCCTGGAATGAGCCAATTGTCCACACTCAGTTCCAGTTCAAAAAGAGTGACAGAAAGGTTGCCAGAAACAAAAGATGGCAAGAGACGTCGGTTGTCAAGTGAAACCACACTGTGCTTAAAATTAAACCGACTTAAACGAACTCTAAAAGCAAAGGAGTTCTGCAAGTTCATGCTATCATGTTGAATTCATCTTTAAAAATTTTGGTCATGTGTGGGCATGTTGGAAAAAAAAAACTGCCCTTTCCAAAATGTCTGCAACACAACTGCTGTAGGCTATGGTGCTGGTGATCAAGACGATGTTGCAAGAGTTGCGACAGATGAGTCCAGTGGACCTTCATCGCTTGGATCTTCAGGTGCTGAGGGGTTGTTTGTGATAGCTTGGATGAATCTCCCCCACCCAGTAACAGTGGCACTGAAGGTTTGTTTAGTTGCTAAAGATATCATAATCTTGGTGGTGACTAGCATCCTTCGTGTGGAAATTGATCCAAGTATATAACAATAACATAACTAAGTAATAACATGTCATAACTGGAAAGTGCCATCCCACCTGATTCTTTCCATCACTCCCGTCCATGTCGCCCGTTCTGACCAGCTTCTGGAAGCGACTGCTGAGCTCTTGAGCTATTTAGAGGTTTCCAGTTTAGATCTTCACCCAGAGGATGTGGAAGAGGCTCGGCGGCTGGGCAGTTTCACATGTATATATGTATATATATCATATACATGTCATCAATTGTTGCAAAAAGAATGAGAAAAGATATGACAAAGGCTATGAAAGGCATGTTTTGCCGAGTCATCGAGTCAACCCAAAGTCTAGTTGCTAACATCGAGAGTTCCCTCAAGCCTGGAGATTTTCCCCCAGGCCATCTCCATGAACGAGTTTCAACTGCAGAACAATGCAGATTTCTCAAAATGTAGTGACGCTAGCATCAAACTCGTGGGGATTCGGCGTGGAGGATCTGTGAAATTGTGGTGTTGGAGGATCCGAATCAGATAGAACACACCTTTTGCAACCAAAACTTTGAAGTGTTGATCCGGATGCCACTTTTTGCTTTGACCACTTTGTCAGATAGACATATATATATATATATAGATAGATTGTATTGATTTGCAATGCTGCTTATAATCTTGTGTAATTTGACAGGATGCAACTATTTCAGGTGTTTAGGAACTCAACAGGACATTTCAATACGTTCTAGGACTTGTCAAGGGCTAGGGTGTATTCAGGATACGATCCTTTAAGGTATTTGGGACTTAGATGCTCGAACTTGGTCGTATGGCTTAATGGTTCTTAGTTGTGGCTTCAGGTAAGCAGACAGGTATCGAAACAGTATCACATGTTTGATGATATTTGCAGACTTGACATCCGACTTCGGTAAGTTACTGAAGTTTGTTTGCTATGAGGGTCTGGACAAGAAACGTCACAACAAACTCCATGTCAATCCATTTTCTTCATCATTCTATTCTTGTTCGGATCCTGTTGCTGCGACCAAGTCACGTCACGTCAGTTTTGTCTGAGGAAGAGTTGGCAAATCTGATGCAAGAGTTGATGGATTTTACTTCCAGCTTGCCGCAAAGGATGTGTTAGAATTGCCACAAAAGGGCCAGGCTTCACAAAATCTTTGGCAATTGCATGCAACTGCAAGGGAACAGAACAAGTCAAAAAAACCTGCTGTTATCGACTATTTTCCTCATTCCCGGTTCATTCTTTTTGGTTCCCTTTGTAAGCTGCCATTCCAATTGCCATGAATTGCCTAGGGAAGTCATGAAAGAATGTTCCAAGCCATTCGTATCCAGCAAGATCAAACACAAGTAGTGTAGGTTGCCTTGTAACCGTTTTGATGCTCTGTTTACAAAGCTGATCCCAAGTTCCAATTTGATCCAATTTGGATTTTGCTACTTTTCACCCTCTTAATTTTGCAAAAGATCAGGAAAAAGGGCGGTAGACTCAAGCCGGGGCTGTGCCCGCCAATACATCGCAATGTCAAGTCGTCCATCAACATCATAAAATCCAAACATGTTTCCAATATTGAGGTTTTTTTTGTGACTCGGCCTACAGTATTTTCCGTACATGTTGATTTTGCTTCCATGCAATTTCCCCAACGCAGGCTGACAGCAGCGAGGCAGGGATGATGTTTTTGTTTGGGATTTACAAACGCGCAAGGGTCCGGTGTTGGTCATGCTGAGGTTCTAGTACTAGGATTGGTGTGAGGGTATTCACGCCGCTCCGCGGCAGGGTCCGCCCGCACCAAGCTTCAAAGGTGTCATATGTTCTTCTTGTTCTTGTTCTTGTTCTTGTTCTTGTTGTTGTTGTTGTTGTTGTTGTTGTTGTTGTTGTTGTTGTTGTTGTTGTTGTTGTTCCTGGTCAAATATTTTAGGTCAAAAACGTCCAAAAACACTGTATTTTGCGCGATTTTTGCGCTTGTAAAAGAAAAAACACTGGTATTTACGACGTTTTGGCAGCGTCAAGGACGAAAATCGTCCAAAAACATGGCTATTGACAGTGTTTTTTAGCGAACGCGTAGATAACAGNACTAGCCTATTGTAAACTGTTTACTATCATCATTAGACTTGATTACATATTGCTTGAATATTCCAAAAAAACTAAAAGAAACAAACAATAAAGAAACATGCCAAGGGTGTAAGGCATCCAAACTCAAGTCAGGAAAAATATCGTAAATCAAAGATGCGTCTCCAGTCATTTTAGTTTACGAGAAAACACTGTTGGCTTTTCGTCCTAGGAGCTGATTGCCAAAGCTGTATCTTTTCTAAGCAGTGCTACAGTCGTTGGCTCAGAGGTTTTTTACGCGTGAAAATCGGATGCGTGGAGATGTGTGGCCTTAGGGTCCTTTAGTTGTACTCGTATGTTCATGTTGTTGGTTCCATTGTGTGTGTGTCATATTATAGATTTATAGTTTGTTTGTGACTCTATCTCTTAATCGCCCCATGAGGAATGGACAAACCTCCTTTTGCCTTCGTGCGGTCGAACTTCTTCAGAAGTGTTTTCAAGATCATCCTTGGAGGAAGGGCGCTTTTTGCATCATTTCGCTAAGGGAAGATCAACACAAGAGAAGGAGCAATTCCTGGTCAGGTTGCTCAGACAAAACTATGCAAAGGAAACGGATTTGTTTCCTCATCGTACTATGGCCTTGCAGTTACTAGAGCTTGGAAGACGGAATAAGACCTTGCTGAGTATAGTACCAGAAAATTGACAACGCATGACTACGCACTAGTTCATGCGAATCTAGCCGAAGAATGACACGTTTAGAATCTAGATGGGAAGGATTGATAGGAATCATGTTGGCAACACGCATAATGACAGCTATCATGATGTAGAGCCATGTCAAAATTGGGGCCATAGAAATCCCATAAATGGATATCAAAATGGTTAAAAAATTTCGATAAAGGTGTACTCAGATGTAATGACTTAGTAATAAAATTATTTGAGTTATCACAAAGGTTACTTAGTAAATGGTTTTAAATGTATCCGAAAATCACCCAAAAAACTCATCAAAAACTTCACGTGACGCGCCCAGTTGGAGAAGGGCTTGACTCAAGATCAGATCCAAGAGGCTCAGCTTGGGGTGACAAAACTGGAGGGGGTTTTCACGGGGGAAAAACAACGGGGTTTGCAAAGATGTTTAACAGGTTTTGTTTCAATTAATTCAATTAAATTACACCGGTGATTTTTTGGTTAAGGTAGCACGGTCGATATGTTTTTGTTGCATGTTCTACTTGTGTGTTGTTGTTGTGTGATTGTTTGGAGAGGCCTCACTTCTTGCTACACCAAATGCATATTTAGAATGCCTATAATATGATGCCCTCATGCTGTGTTAGGGGTTCTTCTATGATGATGGACATTCCATGCGTGAGGCCTACAGAAGAGTCGATGACTCCAAAGGTGGTTTCGGTGGGGCAGAAGGATTTCGCATATCCGCGTGGGATGTTCCTTTTTGATGTGTGTGTGTGTGGATGGAGTTTAAGTCCAGAAATTTAAGATACTGGAAAATGTTGGCTTTGAGCATATTATTCTTTCACATCAATGCAAGTGTGCTGATAGTTCCGGCATTGATCGATTTTGGTTGGCTGAATTGTTGAACTGAATATAGCGTATGTATAGCTTCAATCTGCTAAAATCATCCAAAAACTTGAATCTGTTGACAAGATGCCGCGATCTCTATTCAAAGGCAACTATGGGAGTTTTTCCGTTTTTTGAAGTCTTCTTGCAATCACTCCGCTTTAGTGCAAGAATCTACCGATGGAGTCCCTACAAACTGCCACCAAAAGTTGCCAACGTGGCCAGGTCGCCCGGGTACATCACAGGTGGATTTCGTTGAAGTTGTCATTCATGGGAATCTAAGGGAATCATGGTTAATTTGATATTCCCTTAATAAGGCCTTATTTTTTGGGGGGTGGGGTTGACATTGGGGTGGTACCCTTAGATTCCCATGAAGATTGTTTTTTGGGATGATCACTTGGTCCCAACGTTGACGAGCTCAGGGTATGACTCCGACCATGCCTGGGCAGCCACCGGCACCGACACCACCGTCGACGCCTGTGCCACCGCCACGGCCCATGCCACCTCGTCCAGTGTGGAGCTAAGATGATGATATGTGTTGTTGGTCAGAATCATTCTATATCATGTGTCAATATATTTTCATGTATATTCAATAAATGTTCATTTATGTTCTATATAATATTATAATATATATAAGTTTGAACATGTTTGAACATAGTCGATGTTTCAATACATAAGTATGATTGATGGTGATTCAGCAATGGCAGGAGCTATTGATGATTGTCATCGTATTGATTTGAGAGTATCAACGATATGAACGCGGCATGATCCATGAAGGAGCGGGAAGTAATGAAGAACCGAGGAAAGTACTCATACCGATACCACAAAATTTTGTATATAGGCATTCGGCATTCAGTAGCCTTCTGGAAATATATAGTGAACACAAGCTGAAGTGATCTCATGATCTCATGTATTGGAGTTGGACTCTGGGAAATTCGCGATGGGTCACTGGACATGGACATGAAACAGTGGTGTTTTTGGCAGTGAGGTTACGCCATCATATCCAAGTACTGGTCCGAGCTATCCAGCCAAGAGCTCAAAATTGCAGCGACATAGGCTGAGCTGAAGCAGTCTTGAGCCCTTTTTTTTTAAAGCTGTGTCACTTTGATTTACATGGTTAGATACTTGGAAGATGCTCCATCAGATGTCATGTGATGATGGAAAGTCAACAAAAATCATTTTGTACCTTATCATAGCGGTGCCACTGCGCAGAGGCCCCACCATATCCTGGTTACCAGGCCGAGCCCAGAGGGATGAAATCGTTGGAACCATGTTGGAACCTCAAACGTCAAGTCCCGACCTGTGCAATTTGACAGGCTCCTTACGCTCCACCTGCTCCACCTGGTCCACCCATGCCACCAATGATGTACCAGGCAAAGCCACTCCAATCACGAAATTCGGCATTTCATAAGTTCAATTTCGTCAATTTGTCATGAAATGATATGAAACGTTTCATGTTTCCATAATTTGCCATAATCATTCAAGGAATATACTTGACCACATGACATCTCACAACATTTCGACTCGACCTCAGGGATATCCATTGCCTTTGGAACCACCTTCAACTGGTGGACCTTGGTGGGCATGGCTTTTGGGTGGCCTTGGTGCAGGCAGCAGCCGCAGCCTTCCGAAACAAATCCAGAAGTCTATCCTATAGCCGTACCATGCCGTATCAGTATTTAATCCATTCAAATATATTTATCTAGTTTCATGAATACGACTGAATGAGTTAGATTGAGAATTGACATATGAAATTTGCAGCTTTAGTAGAGTAGATTGTTGGATTTTCAATGAGTTGTTTTGTAATCGTACATCAATTTCTTCATGTTTGTAGGGTGGTCGGCTTGAGGAGACTGAGAAGAAGGTTTTTTCCCATGTTCACTGTGGGTTTGTGAAAATCGTCAGGTCTTGTGGGTACGTACCTTGCAAATCCGTTTCGATTGAGGCGCGGGGAGTAAGAGGTTCATAGCGGCAAAGTATCAGATGGGGGAACAAAAGGGCATAGAGAAGTCACACTTGTTCGATTCAATATCATTCCTATACAATTCATTAACTTCTGAACCTAGACTTCCTTGTGGTTTATCTTCAGTCTATTGGATAGAACATATGGAACACTGTCACAAGGAATGCAGCAGGTACTCTTTGTACAACAGCTGGCAGTTACCCTGGCCAGGCCCGAAGATGGCCTTGATCCTCGAGATTTTTTCACCGTGCACTGGCCAGCAATAGGTCTTCCAGCTTTGCTTGTATTGGTGCACCAAAATGTGTTTGGGGCATCACACTCATTGCTGCGCATTGACATTGAAAGTCTCAAATATTGAATTAAGAAATAGAAATATATAGAATTAGTAACATTATGAAGATTGGCAATAATTCCTGTAGATAGAGTTGACATATATAAGAGAATCTAAACAAGATATTGATGATACATTATTAGACTGGCCTAATGACGTCTAATGTTATATTCTTTGATGACTATGTCGAAGACTAAAAGTCATACAGTGGTTTGAGCAGCTATAGGCTTGTTAGGTTTGCCACAGCCCAAGGATGCTATGGAGAAGCCTAAGGCGAGTGGATGCTGTTTGGATTATGCAATTCAAGGAAAAATGAGAAAAAAAAACACGTAGCGCCTGCAGCACATTTGATTATCCCACAGGTGCCATGATGGTCCAGACAGTCCCTGCCCTCTTGGATATTGATATTGTCACGATCTGTCCAATCAGTTTTAGCATACAAGAATGATTTGATGTTTGTATATTTTGTTTGTAAAGCTCTATCCAAGTAATCTCAATGTTCTTCACTGGGACAGCTTTCTTTTGATGATTGCAAAAGCAGCTGTTTGTCCAGGAGCCACCTTCCACTAACGACCACCTCTACTCCTCGCACTTCTAGCAACTTCTAGAATGCGCTAACTATCAGCTGGCGCAATAGGGGCCGTCAGTGCTACAACATTCAATGATGCTACAGAAAGGATGTTCGGTTCATCATGTCATAGCAACCGGATAATTTTTGTTCCAATTTGGTTACGAGGTTCATGGCCCTAGAACTTATTGATTATGAAAGGTCCAGGTATTTGGGCTTCACAAGCCTTGAACCTTTGAGCATTATTAAATGGTTGTCAAAGTCTTCGGAAGACACTCTTTATAGGGGCCTGAAATCCAGTAAATCCGTGAAGTTGGAGCGGGTGGGTGTTTCATTGGAGGACTCCAACGGAGAAGTTGTCGCCAAGCAATCTGATACCGGCGGAGAGCCAGACAGCAAGGTTCAATCGGATTGAACAGGAAGAAATGTTTCACTATAATAATGATGAACACTACCATCACCTCATGGTGCTTTTGTTTGAATGTTGCATGGAGGTTAGAATGATTGTATAGAAGAATGAGAAATAGATATACCTCACATTTCTTCCCTAAACTTCTTACACGGTGCCCCCTGCTTTTTGTCAAGACAAGTTGCTCTTTGAGTTTTTTCCTTGCAATCCCATTTGAAAAATGGAGTTGGCTCGGACAAATCCAATCATTTCCCGCAGTTTCGCAACATTGCCGGGTCAGGCTTCTTATGAAGAGCTTCTTTCATTGCTGCGGCAGCAAAGTTTGTAACCTCAGAAATTATATGTTGAAGGTGAAAAAAGGAGCGGAATAGATCGCGATCCAAATAAAATTAGTGTGGCAATGGACATCACTTCTTTCTACCAGGGACCCTGGGTTCCACTTAGCCCCCTCTTCACCTTCAGGAAACTCGTACGCTGAGGTGAAGAAGCGAAGGCCAATGTATCCATGTGTGCCAAAACACTTCAGCAAACACAGGAGATGCTGGGAGATGCCGCCATTTTTGTATGTTTGGACCCACATTGATCTGCAGAAATCGGACTCAAGGTTTTCTTTTTGCTCTTTTCAATGGGAACAAATGAGAAGTCAAGGAACTGTCAGAGAGTGCTGGAAATCAGTCTTTTTCCGAATAAGTTCAGTTTTGCAGACATCCTGAAACACTCCCGTGCACAAAGCACAAACATCAAGTTTCAAAATGAGATTTCGATAGCAGAGGGATCAAAAGGATCTATTCAAACGACGTAAAACAAGGTCACAGCGTCATTTGCCTTCCATTGGAGCAACAGGAGCAGCATCAAAAAATGTTTGCGGAGATGCAAAAGGCGATTGGGGGGAAAGCCCTGAGAACCTGATGTTCATTGATTTTCTATATATTTTGTGGGTTTTAGAAGGTACTTATGGGGTGCCACCTCGTGCAAGTATGTGAAAATGATGAAATTGAATCTGAGACCAAGATCTTCTGATTTAAAGTCATACGATTCATATGCTTCTGAAGATGAAGAGGATGAAAACTAGCAACAAAGAGTACTGCAATAGTTTCAAAGGAGTGCCAATTTTGATAGATTGCTTTCAAGTGGATATGAATATGAGAAGCAAGTGTTCAACACTTCCCTTTCTTTGTTGTCGACATTCTGTTAGGCATTGCAGAACACCCAGCAGAAATCATCAAAGCCGCAGACCATGGAGTTGTCTGCTGGGTCCTCACAGTTCGGATGCTTCATGTTTTTGCAGATGTCCACAGAGACACCAGGACAAATGTGCATGTTGAGAAAACACGTGGAAGAAATTCTTGAATGGTTGGAGTATGGGAGTATGATATTTGCGTGTGTGTGTGTGTGTGTGTGTTGACACAATATGTTTTGGGAAGATGTGTTTGGGGATCCTCCGTCATACAGCAGCATGTTGCTTGGTCAATGATGCTTTTCTGCTCAAGCGTTGGTACCATCTCAGAAGGACCGATCTATGTCGTTACAAAGCTGGACAAGGAAAGCATGGGAAATGTTGATTTTCAGACAGATCCAATCTTTGGCATGAGAACCTAGGGAGTATACAGAATATGTACGAGCTGATTCTATGTTTAAGTTTTGAACATCATGATTTAGTGTACTGAAATTTTGCTGTGCATTGCCATTCAGTGCAGGGCAAGTGGTTCCTTTGGCACTTTTTGATTCAATGGATTCCATGGAATCGATGGATGCGCCTTTGGCACAAGCGCTGCAGAATTTTGTGCAGGTGATGAGTCAAAAGGATGGAAAATCAGAAGAGGACTCTTGCACATGTTTGCTTCAGGTTTATCACCTTATATTTCCTAGCTTTTCCGTGGCCAATCAAAGAACGAAGACTTTGAAAGCTTTGGAGATGCTTCGGAGCAAAGTATGTGAAGGGTTGTAAAGGCAGTACATTGAAATCTGTGGGAGTTTTGATTGTAGGTCGCTCGATCTTTGGATAGGAATGGGTAGGACATTCTTGCCATGGAGCCTGAAATGTCATGTTGTCTCCACGGCATTTAACAATTCCAGAAGGGAGGGTCTATGTTCCGCATCATGATACATCAATAGTATTAGTATAGACAAAGTTTGCTTCTCTATATCAACTGATCTAAGTCTATCGAAGTTATCTTTCCGAGTAGGGGCATTACCTGACTTTTCCGTGAGTCGCTGGGTTCCACATATCCGGCAAGTGATTCCTGCAGGACATACTGAAAGAGCTATCAACGCCAAACGGTATGAAGATGTTTACCAAGATGCTAAACCTTAGTGCTTCAGGACTCAAGTCTTACGCTGTTGATGTCTGTGTTTGTGTGCATTGATGTCGGTCGAAGCTAGACTAAGAAGAAACTGTGGGGCAAGGGGCAAGCTTCTCACCCTGGAGAGGCATAGCAATGGCAAGATTGGATAGACTTACCTCAACCTTAGGCCCAATTATGCAGGGGTGCGTTCTTCTCCTGATGCTCCTTGTGCCTGGTTGCTTCTGCTGAACATGTAGAAACATGGCTTACGTATGCTTACGTTGCGGAAGCTACTCGGTTCCATTTGCCTCCTTTTTGGCGGGTTTAACTTCTCGCTAAGCTGCAATGAGCCTTGCTAGAGTCTGCAGTTTTCAAGTTAAGCTATACAAGCCACTTATTTGTGTTCTGTGCCTTCTTTGGTTTCTGTGAAGCTACATCTCTACTACATCTTTCTTCATTTTGTTGATTTGCAAGTGGTGTAGCAGCAGTGTTTACTCCACAGTTTCATCTCCAAAAATCCAGGTTTCTTGCAATAACACCGTCGTGTACTCATCCATCTCCGCTAGAGTTTGCCTTGACAGGAGCTGCAGGGAGCCTGAAAAAAACACAAATCCTGGCACGAAAATGTGGACGAGTAAACCTTTATTCGGACTATATTCTCAAGCAGCCTGGCCCAGCACTTTTGGAACTGCCTTGTCACCATAGTCGGCCAATTTATTGATGAGGAGCTAGCTAGTCTGACGACAAGAAAGACACAGTTTCATGACTCTTCCATGGGACGCATGTACAGAGAATATTTTGTATCTACGGATCGAGACTTCGATACAAATATATCTTGCCTGCAGGCATATGTTGTGAACAATTATGTTTTTATCTCCTTTCCAAGGCATTGCCCGTGGCTAGAAGAAAAGGAGAAAGTGCAACAGGAGGCAACGGACTCCACACATGGATGTTTCCTGACAGATTGCACAGGGAAAGCTCAGCGACTCTACTTTGGCTTAGAGTCTTGGAAGACCAATCTACAGTTTAATGATCTACAGACTTTTGTTTTAGATTTTGCTATGTTTCTCATTTTTAGCAAGCCGTTTGTTGCATGCATCATTGTGTGTGTTCTCACGCCTATCTTCAATCATACTCGTACAGCAATGAACAGCGGTGCGTACATGGTAGTTGGTAGCAGCTGATTTGTGAAAGTTGTGCTGATGAATCTTACTTCAAACCCTCAGAGTGGTTAAGGACTTGGCTAGTGCTAACGGATACTACGCCAGTCGCTTTTCTATGTTCATGCCCAAGGCTAGATGGCACCTTGGAAAGAAACACTGAATTTGACATGTTTGGGGACGAGGGGCATTTGTTTGATTGGTTGTTTCTGTATCAATGGAATAGTGTTGATTCGTGTTGATTAGAATATGTGCTGTATATATTGAATTTATTGTATACAATGTTATATATATTATATGATATTATAATATATTATATGTATATATATATATGTATATGCGTAAATCATTTTGGTTGAAAGATGCTGGACGAAGCAGTGCTGAGTGTTGAATCATTCCAATTAGGACATTGAGCCTGTTGAGGATTGCTTGAACACACACAACTTTGCTTCTTGAGTCCAGCGCATTGTTCACAGCAATAGTCACATCCAATACACTGGGTGGAATCAGCTAATTCGAGTCATTGTGGGCAGGGAAGGAGGGGGATGGTTTCGGTACGTCTCAGCACTTTGAAGTTTGCAAACGAATCTTCAGGTATGCATCAGAGCATATGTCGGAGCCGGCAAATTATTTGGGCACCAAGATGATGGAGGATTGTATTGAATACATGGCTACAGCTCCAGATGAAGCTGATAAGAAAAGAAAAAGAAGCACCACAGTTGCGAAGTCGTCCAAGGTTGCAAAACCTGACGCACAGAACCTACTCGACATCGAGGACAGTGAAGATACTGGTGAGGGTGAGACTGACAGCGATCAAGATGACGAAGATGAAATGGAGGCATCTTTGTCACAGGAAATGGTTTCAAGTTTCAAACCAAGTTGGCAATTGTTCAGGGAATTCAAGTCGGCACTAGAATCTACGTTGCTGGAGCTTCTAGGAACGAGTGACATACCTTCAGATTGGGACAAGCCTTTTCAACACAGATACAAAATTAGGAGGGCAGATCAAACATGTTTTTGCCATTCGAAACACGTGTTTGTTTGCTTGATGCGGCCACAGGCATGGCTTTGTGCATTGGACACAGAAGGTAGTCGTCAGTCTGCAAAGCTTCTCAGGGGTCGCACGGCTTGTGTTGATATCACGGAGGCGGAGTGGAACACGGGTGGGGTTTTTAAGTTTTTTTATTCCAGAACTACCCCAGCATAGCTTTTTTTCTGAGCCACTAGGACGTTATTTCCTCAGGTTGAACTGTTGTTTTCCAATTGCTCAAAAAGCAGCTGTTTTACTAAGGGAGTTTGTCATGGGCAGAAAGGGCCACATGTTGAAATTCAATTCATTAAGAACGAAGACCAGTAGGGGTTCAGGGAACATTTTTGTTGATGGTTTAGTAATACAGTAGTTAGGCAAAAGAACGTGATGCAGAAGAAATGACATTGAATTATGCTGAAATATAGAATATGTTATTGAATGCCAGGTGCAGAAGCACAGCCATTCTATGGCTTCTGACAACCTTGGTTTATTGGGACGTTTCCCTTCATGTGAGTAGATTTGCTCAAACATCCTGCAGGACACCTGGCACGGAGTAGAGCATCTACAAGGCTATTGCTCCATTGTTGTTTGCACCTCTTTGCTGACTCAGGCGGATTGAAGTACAAAGATTCAAGTCAATAGCTTACAATAGCCAATCTATGCCAATCTCTTCGTGGGCAATTTTCTTGTTTATCCTCAACGGCACAGAGAAGTTGTGGTGTGTTGTGCAGGGTGATTGCACGAAGTTCGCAGTTCGGCAATTCGTCTCCTGAAGGTAATTGACACATGCATACGCCATACGCATGCGGTCTTATAATTTGTTTGCTACAAAGAAAGGTTCAAATCATTTGCTGAAAGTGTTCAAACCCACGCTTCAATACGTTCACATAAGTTCACATACATGTTTGGCAGATCATGGTGTTGTCACGATCCAGGTGGGCTATCGTGAGCCTCACATCTGGACGGATGTTTTGCAGGGTGCAGCTGAACTCCTGGAGGAAGGTGGCATTCTTTTCATGTATGACACAGAGACTTGACCTCATATATTCCAACAGCATTCAACAGCAACAGTTGATGTCATCTCAGATTGTGGCTTGCGTTTGGTTGTGCAAGGAAGATGTTTGTGGATAGATCAAGGACACACATGTGTGCAAAAACCTAGCTATGGCATGACCATCACAACACGAGAAAACAGATGCGCAAATCTCAAAGCACCGAGGAAAAGTGGGGTGACTTTGCAAATGTCGAAAAGATGAAGGATCACATCACTAAAGCTGAGTTAGATTTGGAGTTCATTGAAAAAGATGAACCGGTGGATTTTTCAGACGATGTGGATGGGCGCATGTTCACCCTAGTCTTCAAGAAGGTGAAGGCGCCGAAGCGCAAGTCTCTGGAATGGTTGATTCAAAAGGCAGATGACTTCAAACAAGCCGGCAACAGTGGCCCGGTTCGCGCAGTGATGCCGTCCAAGATAGATGCTATCAGAGCTATCAAAGTGACAATAGAACACATTTAAAAGGTACAGTACAAGTAACATATAGTAACATTGTATGGACATTAAAAAATGTGTACAAGTATCTTGGTATTTGACAACCATTGTTATACATTATTACATTGTTATCATTTGCTTACACAACTACATATTGACATATTGACATTTGGTATTATTTTATCCTGACCTCCATCAGCTCAGGTTATTATTCCAACCTTGCCAAATGCCGAGATGCTCGTGAGAAAGGTCTTACTTCGAGTCCTCGTGTTGCTTCCTTATGGAAAGCAGTGGCATGTTATGTTCAAGGATTGGACTGTTTGTCCCTGGCTCGGAGTCAAGGAGATGATGAACGCCTGAATCACATTTCTTCAAGGCTTGGGACTCCGGGACCGTTTTTGGATCGTAGGGATTGGTGAAATCTGGATAGTTTTGAAGGATGACAGTTGCAGTGAAAGTAGGAACAATACCAAGATATACAAAGATAACGAAGAGATTTATAGAGTGCATTGTGTTGTCTATGGGTATGTCTCCACCAAAAGTTTCTAAACATGATCTATTTATTTGAAGATGGTTCCAAGTGAGTGGTTCCAAGTCATGATGCTGGCCTCGACATTGGCATCATTTGAAGAGGCTCTATTCAAACCTTGCTGCAGCTTATATTGAACTGGCTGACACTGCTGGCACCTACCAGCATGCCTCGCGCGTCATTGATTTGGCGCTCGTCCCTCGGGCGAGTTTGTAAAGTGTTCATTCTTTGTTCATCCAGTTTTTGGTGTAAAGTGTAAATGCTGTTGTTTTGGATTGGCAGGTGCATCTATGGTTTGAAAGGTTTGGATCATGTTACATTAGCGTTTACGGTAATTAAAGTGTTTGCAGTTGCAACCCTTTTGTACAGAAGAATGACTGTACACCTGGAGTTTTCCATTTCCAGACGTATATTTGCACAACCAGTAAGATATTTATTTCAAAGATCGAGCTTCAGAGTTTTTCGCGAGACATTATGCATTCTGCATCAATCGACAGAGGTCCAATCTCAGCTTTCCAAAAAGTCTTGAGAAGTGCTGCACTTCTAAACATGGTAAATGATGCTCTTAACTTTATAGTCTGATGTGGTTTTTGATCTCAAACTCATCATTTCTGGTATGAAGGTTTGTGATCCTGATTGGGACCGGGCAAAACAGCGCAAAGCGAAGATCCAAGAGGCTCTTGCATCGAGTTTCGAGTCCACAGAAAAACATGGATCGGATCCAGCGACTTCATGACGCAACGTTTTGTTCCAAGTTTTTAGACCAAAAAGTGTACAGCTTGAGACTTGGAGTCTGGTCCACTGGTTGGCTCCTAAAATCGATCTTGTTGTACACATTGAATATGATGAACTTGATGTTGTTTAAAATCTAAGAAAGTTTCCCGGGCAAAAAAAGACTTCAATGATCTTGCATTGGAATCTCAAGCTATTGGAGCCAGCCTCGGTTTCTTCAATTTTCAAGAAACATCTAGGACTCCGGCCAACTAGAGCAAGGGGGGTCCTGACAAACACAAACAAAGGGGTGCTGGAAGACATAGATTTAAACTAGTGACTGGAGAGTCTTGAAATGTCTCAGATGACAAATACGACTCGCCGACTCAGTCCTGGAGAAACTGCACTAAAAAAAGTGTGGTTCTGGCACCTTAGCAAAAAAAGGATGAAAGAAAGGTGATCGATCGAGAATCCACATGATTTTCATTGAATTTTGTCAAATCTGTTACGGTCAGATCCACATTGCAGGTTAGTTCGTTCCAGTAGTGCTTTCTTTAGGTGTTCATTGGGAAAAAAAAGTACATCATTTGCTGCCCAGTTTTGATTCCTTGGAACCCACCAACCAAATCAAAAGGATGCGTGTTTTTTTTTGTGTTGCACACGGGAACAAAAATCCACGGTGAAACAGTTGGGTCAAAATCGACTTGGCCGAAGATGTGAGGCTTCCACGATCCAAGCTTTAGCCACAATGATTCAGAACGCTTGGTCCGGTGCCTCAAAAAAAACAAACCGTTATGAATTTGAAACGTTGATGTTTTTAATAGTGTTCTATTCATGATGCAATAATGAGTTAATATGAATTAATTAGAGGAATGAGATATGAATACAATTAAAGTGTTGTTTTTTCCACCATGTCAATTGTAGAAAAGTGCTGCTCGGCTTGTTGCAATTGATGGGTTTTCATGATCAGCATGGAAACCGATACCTTTTTCAACGGTTGATTTCAACTGATTTCACTGAGGTCTGGTGGAGAGCCAGAGAATGGCACTGCTCCGTTTGAAGCTCGAAAAAATCAACATGCCATTGATAAGCAGAAATGTAACAACCCATGTTTGAAACTTTGTTTTCAACTCAATGTGTTGAGGAAACAATTTCTGGATGTGTGTTTTAGTCTGGGTCATCCCCCAAAACACAATTCCTGAATATGGCAATGCCGGCAATGCACAGCTGGCCGAGGTCATTGCCATCCGTCACCAGTGGTCCGGCTTTGGCAAAGGGAAGTCCTTCAGGCGATGGCTCGATGGCTGATGCAATGAAGTTTTTGGAATGGAAATGCTGAGAATATTTGGTGGAGTTGATCATGTCCATTGATGATGATGTTCATTGACATATATATATGTATATTGTATATGTTTTCAAGATACATGTGTATATGCAGATATATTATGTGTTTATATGATTTAGTGTGGTCTCATCACCTTTTTTGAGTTTGTGTAACATGGATCGTTGAGTTAAATTTGTTTGAAGAAATCAGGAGCTGCACCGTCTCCTGCACCACTTCCTTCACCTGGCGCCCAAGGCCGTGGAATGATACCGGTTGATGATTGTAGATATATCATTGGGAGGATGTAGTATAGGTGTTATAGAGTTGTTATATGAGATGATAATATATAGATTCTTATTGTGATTGTGGATTCGAATTCGGTGTTTGGGTAGCAGTAGCCTCATCTAGCCGCATCGGTTCCGGTTCCATGGCAACTGATTTGGGTGGTGTCCGTGTATTGCAGGTGTCGAGCAGGTGGAAAAGAGAAATGTGGTTGTTGAAAAGCACAAAAACACAAATAGCCAGATTGCTACAGTGTTGCAGGTTCAACAGCTCCAGCTACATCATCCCAGCTGTCTCTGCGAGAGAGCTTTGATGCAATAAATGCAAGTCTGCAACGACTGGTGACGGAGAGTAACACCAAACAGGAAGCCACCAAGTCCTTGAATACTGTGGCGATGATCCTGAGCAACTTTCTGAAAGATCCAAATTCTGATCGCAACAAAAAGGTGAATACATCAGGTGCAAGGTTTAGTGAAATCTTTCGAAATAACAGTGCTGCTGGTGAGTTGCTAAAACTTGCAGGCTTTCAATACCAGCACCCAAACTTTGTTTTCAATGAAGCTGGTCAAAATGCTGAAGGTGCTCAACGAACATTAGATTTAGTCCAAGAAGCCCAGAGAAATATCGACCAAACATGGTCAACTCGTGAAAATCGACAGACTCCAGTGACTCCAGCTCCAGTTCCCAGTACAGGGGCTACGGTGGCTCCAGCAGCTGCAGCAGCGACTCCATTGACCCCTGGTCCTGTGAATCCTGCTGGTGCAAATTCTACACCAGAAGCTGCACGGCCATGGGCATCACGTCAACCACCTCCCGGTGCTCCACAGGCTTGGGTGAATATGACACGGGATATCAATGAAGATCCACCTCAAGCACCAGTGGGTCCAGCTCCTGCACATCCTGCAGAGACCCTCCCTCCTGCCATTGCTCACCCAGCAGAATCAGAGGCAAGACCTGTGGAGAGGCCAGTACCAGTTGCAGCTCCAGCTCAACCTAGCTTTACACCACAACAGATGCATTTGCCTATTGCACATCCCGCACAAGCAGCTTCTGTCCTTTCCTCAGGGATGAAGGGGCAGATTGGGCATAACTCACTTCGCATGAGTCAATGTTGTCACCGAGGTTGGGGAAGCACCTGCCCATCCTGCTGAAGCCACCGTTGAGGAGGAAGCACAAGAGTCGCAGCCGCAGAGCGGCGGCTGAGAGACATGGGACCCTGCAAAATGGAGCAACGTCTGAAGTTACGTAGATGGGTGCCGATATCTCCAGATGATTGATGTGTCAAGTGTTGAAATGTTGCGCACATTTGGCGAAGTTGGAATGTGTATGTTTGTCAAAGTGTGTGTGTGTGTGTGTGTGTGTGTGTGTGTGTGTGTGTTTGTGTCATCTTTATTGCGGGCTGCTTGAGCAAGAGTATGGTTAGATATACGTAAGATCATCCATGATACTCCTCACTGTAGTGCTGGTTGTTGGCACATGATTTTGTTGACTGCCACGTGGTGAAACTTTCTGTAAGAACCGCCTGACATTTGGTTGATGACTGTTTTTTCCATGCTAAGTTGTTTTGATTAATATTAGAGTTTAGAAGCAATGAACTTGTATACCATATCATTCTATACCTCATGTTGTGGGCCATTTGCTCTCAAACAGCCATCCGGGTATAGCTTTACCCATACGATCTACACATCAGGCAGGTGAGTTGATAGTTGATTGTGTCGCTTCGGCCAATGGCATCGAATCACTTGAAGCTGCTAAATAATCCTAGATCCGAAGTATGACCACAAGTTGTTGCAGTGTTGCTAGTGTTGCATTCCTGAAGCTGCAACACAGGTCTTCTACTCTGCTTTCAGAGCTTCCTTTCTTTCCACCATGGCAGCATATCCTTCAATGTTGCAGACTCAGCGGTTTTGCGGCTCGCCGTGAGCAAATTGACTCTTCACATATGGTGGACTCTGTCCGACCCTAGGCCAGGAATGCAGACTCCCATGATGTACGCTCAGTTCTGATCTCCTGTCCATTGTGGGTACAGGATGGTGAGTCTTGATCAGTTGTGTATCGTGTATTTTTGATATTTATTTTATGCAATACATTGCTGTTTGCAGCTTGCCCAAAACAAGACACTTGAACAACCATACTTCTGTTTCATATGTAGTACATTACTTAGTGCATTTTTCTTTTCAAACATGTCATACATGATGTACCTCTTCGCCATGAAACCTACCCAAACAGCAATCATCCCCTACCACAAATGCTAATCATTCAATTCCAGGTCATCTAGGATCTAGTTTTACCCGTCACTGGAAGTATTTCTTGTGGATATTCGGGTTACCGAGGCCTGGCGCTGGATATGGATATGGATATGGCGGATATGGATATGATGCTGCATACTATGACCCATCCTATGGTTCCGCTCAGGACGTTACTGGAGATGCAATTTTTTCATGTAGGGATGTCAGGATGTCACGAAAAGATCAAGACTTGCTGCACTTGTTCAAGTTAGCATCTCTTGCCGAATCTCTGGATTTGATGAATTTGATGAGGCTCCTCCTCCTGGCATTCAGGTTGTGGCCTTTGTGGTTTTTACATGTTTTGACATTGCTACATGATATTTTTCTTCCCAAAAGAAAGTCCAACACTCGATGTCTCTCTCACTGAAAACCTTTTTGGCTTTTGGCAAGTCGACTGCAACAATGATTCATTGATATTCATTTGCCTTGCCAGTTGACCAAAGAGCAAAAGTACCAAATGAAACAAGCCAAGCGGGCAAAGAAGCTGGAAGAAGCCAGTGTGGATACCAAGCTTTGGCTGCTGAGCAACACATAGGAATTCCAATGAACAGAAACGCTGACAACGAAGCTACTTTTGTACATTTGACAAAGGGCTACGCAGCGGGGATCGGGGATTCGTCATGAACAATGCCTGTACTAAGATGAACGGTGTGCAAAGTTGAAGGAGAAGCAACAGCCCCATCCTCAACGTTGGTCTTTTTTGATGTGATGGTTGATTGCCATGGCACCTGGTATGATAGGAGGCAAGTCTTTTCACCCTTGAGAGTTTGCTGAACTTGTCAGAACTCTGATGATGTGATTTGCGGATTGGTGCATGTAGAGTCTATTGAAGTTATAAAGGAGTTGCGGTTTGGTTGTTTCTACCATCTATCAGATCCTATCATACTTCGGATTTGTTTATATTTGTTTGATATATGTTGATGCTTTTTTTGGAAATCTATTCAAAACCCCTCTCAGGGTTCAGTCCCTGTGCTTAATTCGGTCTAAAGATGACAAGTAACATAAGTCATGGACTGGAAATCCTTTGGGATAACCTTGGATTCATGATGAACGTCCCATGACGGACGCAGCTTCAGAGGTAGGAGCCATTTTCAGCGCACGATTTCGCATCAGGAAACAGAAGGAGAGTGATGCTGCAAACTTTCTGATCGGCATGTCCATTGCCTACATGGGCCTTGGAACTCTCTTCGAGCTTCGGCTTAAAATTTAGAGGGTTGGAAGTATCTGACAGTCATGTTACCCTCCAGGGAACTAACATATCCCCAAAAGAATGGGATTTTGAAGATGATTTTCCTTTTCCCAAGGTGGGATATGTTAGTTTTGTGGAGGGTATGTCATGTGACGTGTTATCTTGGCGGCTTTCGCCTTCAAATTTTCCCCTTTCCAAAAAATCCGCCGCACAATCAGGGCTTGACAGTCATTGGACCATCCTGGGGTCATGGCCTGAGCAAAACCTCAGGATTTTCAACGAAACGATGCTCACAAGAAATAGATCGACGAGTTTTAAAACAAATATTATTCGGAAAAATCTCTTTTTGTGGGAGTATGAATGTATGAAATCATGTATGACATCATAAAATGTCTCTTAAATGTTATCATTTTTTAGCTTCTTTAATTTGTTAACCATCTAGGGATTTTGCCATTTTTTGTGAAGAAAACACTATTGCTCACTGAGCCGAGGCGCCAAGGAGTTCACCGGTCTTGGTATGGAAACCTAAGCAAAAACGACAGCAATTGGTGAGAAAAAACATATATTATAGATGACAGGTCATATTGTTTTTGATAATGGTTCAACATGGTTTAACTACTTGTTAGAAATGTAACTATGGATTGTCCTAATGGTTGAAGTTCAGTGGGAGAGTTTTAGGCTTAGTACACAGAGCTGGATGGGTTTTGATGTTTTTGTCGGTCCGGTGGGCTAGAAGGTGTTCCACTAATTGTAGATTGATATATAATGAATTTATCATAACAATAATAAGAATGATAAGAATATCACTAAGCATTTTAAGAAGAATATATAATCATAGATCTAGACAATGTTAGGAAGCGTTAGATTTCTATGGATTCTAAAGGTGCACATGTTACATATGATACATATGCATATGCATGCCAAGATGATGGAAACTGACATGGCATCGACAGAGGATGTCTAGATCTCTGTGAGAATTCGGTTTGTTTTAAGGTGCCGGTACGGTGGGGATGAGAACTTCCTTGTTCAACATGCATGTGCGAAGCTCGGTCCATTGGAGAGATTTCCTTCCCATGTTTCCGAATGACGTCCCGGTGACCACTTGTGTTTTTGTCTTCACTCATGTTCTGGTGGCAAACAAACCCCGCACAGATTGATATCTCGTGCGACAAGTCTTTCATTGCCGAAGAAATCTTGTGCAAGAAGGCTGGGCTTGTTTCTTGCTAATGGCAGACTCGCAGCTGCAGCTTGATCATACAGAGCAGAGATCAACGAATTGTTGACGGCTTTCTCAGTTCATCCAGTGTTTGGTTATGCTGCAAGACCACTGCGCTTGAATGAGAGGTTCCTCGTAGCTAGATTCTTTTGGGGAGACGAACTTAGTCTCCAGTGTCACTTGAAACTTTGGCGAACATCTATTTGCAGGTGATGAAGAATTTCGAGGGAGATCATGACATGCAGAGGGTCCAGGCTGTGCTATGGAGTCATTTCGTTGTGGCCATGTTTCCGATGTTTACAAGCAGGTTTTGCAAGGTTGTAATGTTGAGGAGTGATCCTGACTAGTTTGACACGAAGCACTATCCCAAACTAGGGATGCTGCTGAGCACTGTTGACCCTAGCCAGACATGGCTGACGGCAGGGGAATAGTTGTGCATTGTTCCCCTCGGCTTGTGAAGTGCTCTCCCGCTGCTACATAGCCAGGTGGGCTTTCTTTTTCCATTGAGTTCCACAGTTGAAATTGAATCAAACAGTTTGAAAACTGTCATCAGCAAGGCAGCTTGTTAATCATAGTGGTACTGATGAAGGACTCCATCAATTTGATCTTTGACTTCCATCCATTCACTGTGCAAAAGTTTCTCTCCTGCCAGCATGCCACTCTTTGGTTGCATCACCTTTGCTGTCTTGTCGAGCTACTCCGCAGCGTTTTGCTTGTCAGAGACTCGGGGGTCTGATAGGAAAAGACAGGAAAAAGGACGTTGGACAGGAGGGTTGGAAGCTTTTTCTAGAGAATTCTCTTTATGAGCCGCCATGTGGGATTAGATTTTGATGTTGGTCTTTGAAAGGGATTGGCTATGCTGAGGTTTACCTATTCGAAGTCTGTTGCAGACCCATCATTACGAATGTGGACTGGTGCCTTCACGTTTGCAACTCCTCTTTTTGCGAGCCTTGTTTGAAAGGGATCGTTTTGAAATGATTGATTTGTCTAACCATGGATAGTTATAAGATATATAAGGCAGAGTAAGGATCCGGAGGTTTGTTGAGAATATGATCAGCCCTTTTGGCTTGCAATTCTGCCGGCTCCTTGACCTAAGATGTGTGTTTGCTACCACTGCCACCACGAGAAGCGCAGTAGCGCCACCACGAGCAGCTGCATCCCCAAAATCAGCAGAACACCAGCTGCTGGCCTTAGGAACAACAACAACAACAACAGCAGCAGCAGCAACAACAACAGCAACAGCGGCAACAGCGGCAACAGCGGCAACAACAGCAACAGCAGCAACAGCAACAACAGCAACAGCAGCAACAGCAGAAACAGCAGCAACAGCGGCAACAGCGGCAACAGCGGCAACAACAGCAACAGCAGCAACAGCAACAGCGGCAACAGCGGCAACAACAGCAACAGCAGCAACAGCAACAGCAACAACAGCAACAGCAGCAACAGCAGAAACAGCAGCAACAGCGCAACAGCAACAACAGCAACAGCAGCAACATCAGCAGCAGCAGCAGCAGCAACAGCAACAACAACAACAACAACAACAACAACGACAACGACAACGACAACGACAACGACAACAACAACAACAACAACAACAACAACAACAACCACAACAACGACAACGACAACGACAACAACAACAACAACAACAGCAGCAACAGCAACAGCAACAACAACAACGACAACAACAACAGCATTTGGAGCCAAATGCAAGGGAAATGTATGATGGGAAAGCCCCCTTCGACAGCAAGCACTTGGGTATTGATCATCCCTACAGGGACGCAAAGTGCTGAAAGGAAAAGCATGTGAAGCTTTGAACGCTGCACTGCATGCCACGCAAAGCAGTATTATTGAGGATAGGACATTCGCAACCTGCACTTTGGAAAGGGATTGCTTTAATAAAGCGTCCTTGACCCGCTGGTTTCCCCTTTTAAGAATAGTTTTGAGTGTGAAAGACGGGAGCAAGATTGCGTTATATTGCTTACAACCTAGAAACGAACAAGCGGTTTTCTTGGCTCGTTTGGCTTGTTTGGGCAGTGTCCTGCAGCGGTCACCACTTCTTTTGAATGGATTGAATTTGACATATGGTTGATGAATGTTCATTATGCATTACAGTATTGTAATTTGTGTACATACATATTTGCTACAGTTCGTTCCGTTCTTTGCTTGCAAGACAGGCATGATCTGGGGCATTCTTTGCATTCCGCTTTTCTGAGCACACCTTACATGAGCCCTGAACATTTCTGAAGATTCTCAGGACTGGTGGCATCGTTGCATGGGCTTTGTTGATGCCAGATCTTGGCGAAATTCCACGCGTTCAGGGCTTGGAATCGGATTCACTGGATGGGATGTATGGAAAAAGCCACTGAGAATTGGAGGTAAGACAGAGAAGGGAAATGGGCTCCAAAGGATTCCCATTTCACCATGCTGTGGATGCAAATGGGTGGCATTAGATGTCCTACTTACCATGTTCGTTTGTGCGTACATTCCTCCCAGCCAACTAAGTCCTGGTCAACGCTGGCGTGGAACTTAGTGCATAGAAAAAATGCAGCTGATTCGGAGACTTTCAGACGCCCTTGCGGTCAAAATGTTCTGTTCCATTTCCTCCACCAAGATTCACTTCGGTCATGAATCTGTCATAGCTTGCAAAAGCTATTGTGGACAACACGGGTAGTGCGGCCGTACCTTATTTACAAGACTTGCCCTTTCTTCAAATTGCTGGGAAGTAGCTAGAAAATCAGAGCCCGACTGATTTGGATACAATGTCTAGAGTCTAGACCCCGAACAGTGCCGATCTAGGATCCATGAAGTAGCTGACAGCGACATAAATGAACTAATGAATATGAATTTTGTAAAGGTAACTGAAAAAATAAGATGTCACAATTCCCCAGAGTGTCAACATGCTTTTGTTGAGTCTCTTTTTGTTCAGTCCTTTTGACATGGGAAAGCACCATTTTTGGCAGTTTCCCTCTTTCACCCCATCAGGCTAGTGGATTCGGTGCTGGGGGTATCATTGGGTCAGAGACTTGGGACCGAAAGCTATGAATCGGTTCAACCGTTTACACCAACGACATCGAAACGGTGCCTCGACTTTTGAGGCACGAGGAGACGCACGACTTTCAGTTGCTTGGTATGGAAAAAACACAACACAACAGAAGATCTGCCATTTTGGTGGATTTCCCAAAGGTTTTTGCTGCCTTGCTTCAATTATCTTTAATTCTTAATCGATTTTTGGTTCTATGACAACATGAATGCTACTATTTCAATGCCAATGCACTGGCCCACAGGATGAAAATTCCGTTTTTAATTGTCCAAAAGCTACAAAATACGCAATAAGGTTCTAATAGAACCTCCATTCATAAATGATGAATACATCTAGATGTGTGTATATATGATTATATACATATGTATACATCATGTATTTGATATGGTATGATTCCGATAGTGATATTATACGATTCTGACAAAAATAATGATATAATGTGCTATGATACAATATATGTATATATATATATGAATATATTATAGATAGATATACATCCATATATGACGCGTATGTAAAATTGCACGCTTACGTCCCTTTTTCGGACAGGTGTTTAGCCAACCAAACTACCACAGGTTTGGCTGGACATTTTTCGCGGCCTGTATCATCGACTTGTTCATGTTGGTAGCATGCCAACCCGCCGTGTTTCACCTGAAACACTGGGGTTGGAAGATGAAGCCTTTTGGGGGTTTTGGCCTATTTTCAGGAGCGAACTGCTAGGATTCAGGGAGGGTAGCATTGAATGATTTGTCAGAAGTATGTCATAAGTTTCCCTTTGAACAAACTATTCGTAGATGATTGCACCTTTTTTCCAGACTGACATAACTTTGCCCATGGAATCTTGCGAGAAGCAAATTTGGGGAGCACACTGCAAACCCAGTATGTATTTGGATCGTTTAGCATGAAGCTCGTGGCATCTCGTGGCAAACTGCTGCCAGCATTCGTTTGGATGTGCATGTTCAAGCGCAGAGACGACGAGGACGATGTGGTCCAACAGGCTGGTCGTTTGATCCATAGACGTGTTGGCTAATAGCATCGGAAGTTGCTTGACTCACACAGATTATTTGGCTATCACGGAAAGGGGTTCCAAGAAATGTGTGTGTGTGTAAATTTTGTACCCATATCATATATCGTATATTTATGTATGCATATATGTTTGATTTTCGAACCTATTTGAACCTAAGTATTCTCACCAAGATGTTGTCCTATATTGTCCCACTAAAAGAGGCATGTTTGTGAATGTGGATGGAATCAATGTGTTTGGCTGTTGTCATTTGCACAGGCAGCAGCGGACCAAGCCTTTTGTGATGAGCTCTGATCTCAGATATGCAGTTGAAATTTGGAACCAGAACGCAAGAACCTACAGTTTCTTCCAACCCTGTTCAAGCATTTTTAGGAGACCCGCAACATCTCAAAACTGTCTCATGCCATACTCTTCTCTGAGACGCTGCCTTGAAAGGTTCTCAGTTTTTTAGTGGTTTCCACAGAAGCACAGAATGAATTAGTTTGTAGCATGATAAAGTACAAAGTCTCTTTGGTTTCTGGCAAATATGGTTGATACAACTGGACACTCCTGAATGTTTCATGAGCAAGATAGATCTTGCAAAGGCTTTATATGGCTTTATTATTTTGCTAGGCTAGAATACGATCGTGGAGTTACAATGCCGGGTGCCAGCAGCAAAGCAGCTAATTATGTCGGGGACCTCAACCAAGCTGCCCATGTTAGTGAATCCTTGTGAGTCAACGTCCGCCAGGGTGCAACAGGACAGGCTGAACAAGGCGCGGACTACGCCCCCTGAGGCCTGCCCTGTCGTGTGGCATGATGTATACATTCTATTGAATGCCCTGTCGAAATACAACAGATTCAGCCATTCTGTTGCGTTGGCAATGTTTGTAAGTTGCTTGAGGTTTCTTGTAGATATGTTGCTTTTGGCACCTGGTTGGGCATGGCAAGAATTGTCAAAAGAACGGCTGAAATGAAACAGCTGCATGCAACACACATCAACTCGTTTGCACATGTTGGCTACGCAAATCTGTAAGACATGAAAATGTTCAAGCGAGCCAGGATTGTTCCTGAGAAAGTGAACTTACTACTACTGTTAATGGAAGCGATTCTCCACCAGTTGATAGGTAGCTTATCCCATGATTTATGGGTTTGATACATCTCGGGCGGTTGTTTGTGAGTTCAGCCATCAACCGTAGGAATGGTTAAGTTTAGTGTCAGTAGAAAGCAACTGTTGGCCAACTTGTTGCGTCAGCTGCGCCAAGGTAAGGAAGGGATGGATTTTTCTGCTCATAGATGCGAAGCAAAAATGGTACCAGCAGCGGGGTTTTTGGTGGGGGGTGGTTCCGCTGCTTGCCGGTCAGGAAATCTTCTCGGACCTTTTTGTCATTGAAAAAGTCGTTGAAAAGGTCGTTTCATTTTGTTTGTTGTATGGATTTTCCCGTCTTTGCCAATCATTTGCATCTTCAGGATTCATTGATTCATGAGGTAGTTGGATAGTAAAGACTGGTTGCACTCAACAGGTTGAAAGTTGAAAGATAAGATGTGTCCTTTGCCATGCTGCCATGGGTGGTGCTTTGGGCCAGCAAATGAACCAGTTTGACCAAGTATTCTTTGCTACTAGTTACTACTGAATCATCAATGCTTGGGTTTTTTGCGAAAAGTGTTCGGGAAAGTTGATGAAATTTCGATGATTGTGTCAATTTCTGTTCTTTTAGCCTGGAATCCTAGATATGTTTGTTCCGGCGCTTGTGCACGGACCGCTGTTTTGTTCATGTAATTTGGGTAAATTGATGGAATTTGTGCATTCCATGAAAGTGTGCGGATTCGGACAAGGATATAGTTATGCAAGCAAAGATTGCAACCCTTGCTTTGGCGCTGTCTCAAGCACTTTGCTAGTTGAAGTATTGGCACGGATGTTTTATGGAGTTTCAAACCACACAGGATCAAGAATCTTTGAGCAATACTCGGCAATCATTCTTCCCAATCATTGATGTTCAGAGGTCCTCATCAGCCTGTTTGTTTTTTCGGGGTGGCAACAAACGTCCACTGTATCCGAAACAACCGGAGCAGCGGTCTACCACTGCCGGGTGTAGCAATGCCTTTGATGCCAGCAGCCGTCCAGGCGTGGGAAATATGGAATCCCCAGTGAGAAAGCTAGCTGAGCCATTAAGACAATTATTCTCCATTAGTTTCTCTATTTTCACATTTATGCGATTGGTTCTTGGCAGAATTCCACTCTTGGCCTAAGAAAGACATGGTGATGGGGGCACTTTGCTTGAAGTGAACATTGCTCTTCAGGCTCCTGCCCTGCCATGCAGGGCTATGGCACAGAGAAATATGCAGGCAGATTAGACAGTTGGATTGTGCATTGTGGAAAGTGTTGTGGAAGGATTGGTATGTCCCCAAATTTGCATT
Source organism: Breviolum minutum Mf 1.05b.01 (assembly GCA_000507305.1). Lineage (NCBI taxonomy): Eukaryota > Dinophyceae > Suessiales > Symbiodiniaceae > Breviolum > Breviolum minutum. The sequence goes on from DF239647.1 coordinate 152,896, forward strand.
TTATATATTAATGTTATTATTTTGTGTATGTTCATGCACAGTATGGTTTGTAGTGCTTATGATTGTTCATGTATTTTCAAGATGGACAATACTCTGAGACTCCTTAAGACTTCTGTCAAAGGTGCTCCTAGCTATTCCTAGCTTCAAAATTGTAAGATCATGCTGCTCCAACATTCCCCAAAAGCAGAGCTCATGAGCCACAGCTACGCACCAGGCCTACCGATCTCAGTCCGCACCCAAGTTCAATGATGTTCAATCATACTAGTCAAATGATTGGGCTCCCAATGCCATTCTCTCATAAGATTATTTGGCAAAGTCTCTTTCTTTTAAGTCAAAGTGAAGTTTGCTATACGTACAAAAGTGTAGATGTGGGCTGACAATACTATCAGCACATGTCGAAAGGAGGCACTCTACAAAATCGGAAAAGAGGAACACGTCCTTTGCAAGAAAACCAGATGCCGTTGAGTGATCTTGAGGCCGCGAGTGGCGCGTGCCTCCCTCTTTCACAGAGTTTGGCACCCAAGACTAAAAACTGCTTGAACATATGGTCCTCCGTAGTGCGCTGCAAGCAGTATGCCACCATTGTTTTGAAGGATTGGTTTCTCTTAAAGCTGTAGCTCCAGCTATATCATTAACAGACTCATCAAGCATTTCCCTCCAGCAGAAAGAGCACAGAAGCAAGAGCAGAGCATGGCAGCATATGGCAGCAACCACCACCAGTTACTGCACGATGGTCAGGGCGGTGAATGCAACGACCATCACCGCAACAAGAGCAACAACACGGCACCATGACCATGACAAGTCGGACAAGTGGCTAAGAGAAAATATCATGAGTATAAGCGCACTTAGATTGGATATCTCTTCACTTCGGACAATAGCGACGCGAGAAGAAGATGAGATCATATGAGATATTACCAGACTGTCAACGAAAGCATAATAAATAGCAAACATACTCTTGATGGAAGAAATCCTCCACCAGTTCATATGGTAAATATCTGATTTTTTACAGGTTTTGTATATTTTTATATAAGATCTCAAGCGGTACAGGTTCCATCTGACTTCTGGCTCTCCAGGCTCCTCCTCCTCCACCACCTTTCTGGCAGCAGCCACAAACCTGGGCGGTGGTGGCAGTGGCCGTGCGGAACCCCAACTCCTTGTGATCCCAAATCAGAACCATCAAGATATTGACAATCGGCTATGTTGTGGTAATGTTTGTGAATATTGAAATTTGATTGTTTTCTTTGTGAATGGAATGACGAATTTCCTCTTGTTTTTGCAGATTGCTGGCAGCACACGAGGATGAAGATTATAAGATGTATATTTAGATATTGCCGCATTTAAACTTGCACAGCGAGCAAAGGTGGAGCAGCCGTCTTCAGCAAGAGCAGATAACCACTTAATGCCACACTTATGTTTTTTCTTTTCGGATGTTCCAGAGCAAGCTTACACAATCGTTCAAAGTATTCATTGTATACACTTTACAAAGTACAATGCCTCTCCTCCCTCTCAGCATGCTTGGACAATCAAGGTTGGTATTGCTCTTGGTGCACGATATCTCTACAGACGGTCCAAAAAGGAGACGACGCCGAAAATGTCATGGGCTTGGCAAGTTTGTCTTGATGTGGTGCTCAAATTTCTCATACTCTGTGTCCATGCATTGGTGATTTGGTGATCATTCCACCAAGAGGTGGATTCCGGTCTGGATGATAAGTACTGTGGAGCTGTAACCGGGTGGGGGAACAAGCCTGAGCCATCAGAAGAACATTCTCGAGGTCCATGGCAGAGATGTATTTCCGCCTTGAGAAGAGCCTGGATCCCAAGATGTCCAAGATGTCCACGCATTGCTGCTAGCTGTTGGTTTTTTGATTGTGATTGTGGTGGTGGTTGTGGGTTTGAGAGATTCTGGCACTTGTGTTTTCAAAGATCTTCTGGACTCTTGGATCCTTGCTTCTTGAATGTGAAATGCCCATGGGTGATGACTTATGGCCCTGCCCTGCTGAAAGTTTCTGCACATCCAGCATTCTGAATGACTAACCACCGCCGCAGCCATCTGGCTTGCACTACAGGAACAGCTTTAGAAATCGGAAATCAGAAAGACGCTGTGTGCGTTTTTGTTTGACTTAGACAGAAAAATGGGAAATTCCTGTGTGTGCGGCAATGTCTCGGAGATGTGTTTGGAAGAAGTATCAACCCTCAGATGCGATGAGCCAGAGAAGGACCGCATCCAAGCTGTTCGCAAATTGTTTGAATTGACCGACTTGGAGAAAGATGGGCTTATCGATGTGGATGAATTTGTTGAGATGGGACTGAGACAGGCTCGAATGCATGGAAGCAAGAGAACAGCATACCGTGATGAGGCAAGCATCAAGGATTCATTAAAACGAAAGTTTGGCGATGAGATTGACGCTTCCCTCAAACCTATTCCTTATTTCAAGTACAAAGAGTACATTCTACGCACAGTCAGCAGCAAGCATCCTCACAACATGAAGGCAGGGAGTGTGGAGAGTTTGGGTTGCATTCTGTGAAGCTGAATCCCAACGTACCACAATCGAGCTATAGGCTGAAGCTATTCTTGTGTAGGCTTCCTTTGCATGCAAACATTTAGAGTCATACTTAATCATAAGTTCGCAATTTATCCACCTTCAATCATATTGTGAACCATATTGTGGATGGAATTTTCTCTAAAAGTTATTGTTCTAGACTTTGAAACGACTCAAGGCTACTTGTAGCCTGTGACCACTTCATAGACCCATCAGGCACAGACGCACAGTCTTCATTGCATGGTGGCGGATGCGAAGATTGCACACAGCAGGATCATGGTGGACAGAGCCCTTCAACCGGTGCATGCACCACGTTTGCCGACCATTTTGACGAGTGATTTGGGCAGAGACAGTCACATCTTGTCCCCCAAGCAAGGTGATTTTTGCCATCTTTGAAGATCATTGAACCTTTGACAGAGATTTACATTGATATTTGTACAGTGCTTCTGGCAGTCACAGTGGAGGAGTTAACGACTCTTTTAGAGAGACAGATATCTTCAAGACACAGTGCATTGCTGCATGTTCTGAAGCCGGAGGGGTTTTATGTTCAGCTGGCCGTTCCCGATGTGGAAATTGTCTTTGCAGCTGTCTCACTTTCGATGAACACGATTCATCCGCCGCAGTCCGCAAACGTGGAAAACTAATGTCAAACGCTACGTCAGCGGTAAGATGGTGATGTTGTATACACGTATTATATAAGCATTTTACGGTGTTACATATATATATACAATATATACATATACATTCTACATCATTCCAAGATTCTACATATTTGGTCTTCGGCTTCGAATGTTCTGTTTGCCGTTGGTTCACAAATTGCGGATGCCTCAAACCAGGCGCTTTATCGGGTACGGCCTCTGGATCGCGGTCAGAAGCTGAGAGGAAAAATTCTAAGGTTGTTTCAACACACCGAACTGGAACACACCCCAAGCAACCTGTAGCAACAGGCTATAAAGGGAAGCCTTTAATAGTTAGTTAACGTGGGATTGCCTGGGGTGTGCGATATCGCGGTGTGTTGTAACTTTCTTGGAAAAATAGTCTCAAAGTCGAAATGATATTCTGTTTATTTCTGTTTGATTTTTTGTACCAATATGGTTTGATTGAAGAGTTTTGGATGGAATCATTGAGAAGTCATGGTCAGGAGATTGCAACATGAAATATCAGAGATGCATATACTGTGACTCGAAAGGTCAAGCTCAACCACAGTTGCAAGCTTAAATCGAGATTTCAGTGTCTTCAGCCTTGAGCTGCCGTGTTGGTGATTTCGTCAAGTGGACTCACTGTTGAGGAAACTTCAACTACCACGTCTCCCACCAAACCTTTGCCACCCACCGTGAAGCCCCCAACCCCTGTGGCCACGCCGCCGCCCCCAGTGCCAACCAGCATGCCTCCAGCTGTGCCAAAAGCAGAGAAAATTCCACAATCTGCACCCACCAAACCAGCAGCGACAACACCACCTGCACCAACAACACCCGCGCCAACCACACCACCACCTGCAGCAAAAACACCACCTCCATCAACAACACCTCCACCTGCGGCAACAACACCTCCACCACCTGCGGCAACCCCACCACCTCCAGCAGCAACACCTCCACCTCCAGCAGCAACACCTCCACCTGCAGCGACATCAGCAACGGTTGCTTCAAAAGCTCCAGAGCCAACACCCGCAGTACCTGCGGCATCAAGTTCCCCACCCAAAGAAGAAAAAGAATCAAAAACAGAGGATAGCTCTGCAGAGGCAGGGAAGAAGAAACATGTTTTCTACAAGACATTGAGAAATATCGGGACCTGCATGGATATATTGTATGACAAGACCATGCAATGCAAAGGAATTTGAAGAAGATTTGGAGGTACCAGAAATCAATAGACTCCTTCAAGATGCGGAGGTAGCAAATGGTAGCATTTCCCTGCATGTCTTCATGGCCGTGACAGGCAAAAGAGAAGAAAGGCTTTGGATGGTTGCTAAACAGGACCTTTGTGATGGATAGGGAGCGTCACGCGTCACATAACAAATCTCCACAAATGCTTTCGATGAACCTTGGTCCAGCTGCGCCCAGGAACAAGACAGTTGAGGCAACCGCGAGCGTATTGTGTCTGTGTGTCACGCAACTAACCTGAAAAACATGGCATCAACATCAGCATGCATCCAGAGTTCAGAGTCAAAAAAAAGGTACTGTAGAGGCTTTTTGGGAATTTGGATGTAGGATTTGTATATAATATGTATATTTATATACATGGCTGCATGATCTCATGTGATGATGGGGAGATTCCCAATCGCTTCCTTGGAAATGCTACTGCGCAGGTGCCCAAGTTGGCTGAACTTCTACAGGATGGTGAGGATGAATCGTTTGGAAGCTCAGCAGATTTCGGATTCAACATCACTGTTTGATGACCAAAAAAGGTACCTGATGTTCCAAAAGAGTAAAAAAGTAGACATGGGCCCGAAAGATGTAGAGTTTGGGTGAAATTTTCAAAATGTTTCAAGTCGTGTTTGATCTCTTTTGTGAGGCCAGTGAAGTTCCTGCGGGCCGTCGCTAGCGAACTGTGTCAGGAAGCCCATCCGACAGAAAAAATATGTGGCAATGCGAAGAATCCGCTTGCAGCGGCTGCATGGCGTGGTAAGGTTTGGACACCCCTGGCTATTTTGATGGAACAGAGGGCCTCACAGCACCTTGGAGATATGAGGGTCGATGGTAACATCACATCAGGTATTTCGAGGACGGCTGCTGCGGTCTTTGTGTTGCTGTAAGTTTCAAGACCGAGGTTGTTCCTGACAGTGTACTGGGCCCAGTTACAGCAGGTCCAAGCATCATGGACATTCACAATATCCCGCACAATTGCAAGTGAAAATCATTGAAAGATGATTGAAGACTATTCATGTATTTTAGAGAGAAGTGGCGAAGGAAGATCCTTCCTCATTGGCTAAGGTTCCAGCGAAGTCTATTCTGCTCCATGCCGCGGCAACTTGCACAAAATAGAATTCTTGCCAAGAAAGATGCATCACAATATTCGAAGTTCTTTAAAGTTAAGAATCTTGTGGATCATCAAATGGCTTTAAAAGATTAAGGTGTTGCACCTTACATATTGAAAAAAAAAAAAGATTGAATCATGCTTTAACCGTAGGACGGAACTGTGATTGTAACCTAAAGAAGTGTGTCTTTTTTTCCATGGAAAGGTGGAAATTTCCATGGAAAGTTCCTTCTCCTTTGCAAGGTGAAAGCCGAGGCAGAGAAGCTGCAGCCCAAAGAGGCAGCGGAGGCGGCGGCAAGAGACGTGAAGTCATTGGTGGATTTTCCGTGGTGATTTTTCGGTGATTTTTAGAGGAAAGACTTCAATTCAGGTTTGGCTTGTCATGGATTGACATGGGTTTTCGACTGACGCGCAGTGATGTTCTTTCAATGCTGTTGGGAAGAGAAGTTGAGAAGCGAATCTATGCCGATTCTGTGATAGAATGTTGTTTGATTTGGAGGGTGAAGGTCTGATTTCATTTATCAGCCAAAATAGATGGTACCAGTAGCCGCTAAAGGACATTAGAATCACTAGTGACTAGTGACTACTAGACTGAGAGCGGCGTATCACAGTTCTGTCATGTTCTGTCCAATCAAGGTTTGTAGTTACATTAATGATTAACTGTCAGAGATACTATACTTGCAAATTGATCTCGACGATAATATGACTACTGTACTATAGTATATACTGGCAATGGAAGACGATGAAAGTAAAGGCTTCAAAATCCAAATGGGAAGAATTCAAAACGCCAACCCCGGAAGTGATCGGTTATGTCATGCCCTGAGGGCACAGTGAAAGTGGCAAAATCCATGATTCGCGAGTTGGTCGAGAAAGCTGCTGGAATCAAGGCGGGCGTAGCAATGAAAACCCATAGTTGATGTGGTGGAGTGATAGTGAGGGTGGAAGGTGGGCTGAGAAGACACAATTTCGCATTTAATCACCCTTTAATCACCATTTACCATCGATTTAACATTTCCAGCATCAGGGGTCTCTCCCTTTTTTGGGGGTCCCCCAGCAGTTTCTTTGAAAACAACGCCCTTTACTAACTTTTGGTAGACCTTATTAAGATTTTATAAACTACATCCAATAAAGATTTATGTTTCATCAAGATGTGCAATTTGACACCAACCTGATGGCGCTTCAAAATTGCACATCGGAGGACTCCAAGGGCAAACGGGAAGTGCTTGACAAGGTTGCAGTGAGCTTAGGTCCCCGACGAGGTTTGAATCGCCATTGAGAAATTTCAGTGTTTGCAATTTTTTTTCTGCATCAAAATCGGGGTTGCCAAAGAAATGTACGTGTAATTCTTAATAGGACTTTCTTCATGACTGCAATTTGTGGTCATGTTGTTTCGATCCATCAGGTCCTTTTAGCTACGAATAGTCAGAGCCTCACCAACACGATCACACCCGACGTGGAAGCAGGCAGGTCCTATCAGCTTTCAAGATTGAGAAAGTGATTGATATACTCCGCCAATGGCAAACCTTCAATAATTTTTGAGGATTCAGATTTGCTCAGCATGAAACTTTGATGTGCTTCGAAAAATCTTGGCATCACCGTGCGGCTGCTTCATGAGCCATTCCACTGGCAGAAAATGGTCATAGGAGTGCTTCGGCTTGGCAAAGCGTAATCACTGGTTGAATCTCTACGACTCTGCGTTTGGCAAGTTCATTCAGCTTCAAAGAGGTCGTTGTTGCCTCCAATGCCAGGTCTTCCAGTCTACGAAGGATCACTGAGATACAAGACCCTTGAGGCTCTGTTTGACGTGTGAGCCTGCTTAGTGTGGATCTGTGATTATCACCGACTGGCTTGAAAAAAGCTTACCAAAACCAAAAGGACTCCAAAACGTCATTCCTGTTCCCTTGTTCGACTTGGTTTCCATGGTCTACCGAATTTTCCTTGAGTATAATCATCAGTTTGATAAAACTATAAACTGTTGTATGATTTTTAGGAATCCTGAAAGCTTCAAGAAGCAATAGAAATTTGGGACTGGGTGATTGTACTCTCAGCCTCATAGGTTCTGACCTTATTTCAATGTATTTCAGAGGTACCTGGATAACTCTGTGGATGACATGCAGCAGACAACAGCAGCGATGATTGGATCACTGATGAGTGGAGAGGCCGGCCTTGATCGCGGGATAGTTGCACCACAGAAAAACAACCTGTGTTTTCTGGGTAGGATGCCGCTGCGTCAAACAAAACTGTGGGGCTCCTTAGCGTCTCATGTTGACTCGTTACTGTTACTAACTTCTGGAAGTTTCAAAGTGGATTGCTTCAGGTGGAAGAGATTACAGCCAGGGCAGAGGAAGCGGAAAAAGCTCAAAACACCTTGGCATCCGTTTTCAAGATTTCGGAGGGCAAGGCATGGCAAAGTTTCCCAACGTTTCCCCCGAGAGGATATGTTTTTTGGTTGTTTCGCAATGCTGCGTAAGTTGGGACAGAGAATTCATTTGATTTGAATCTACCAGGGTATGCTTGCTGTAAGTACTGCCACAGGCCCAGAAGCTTCTGGAAAAGAAGATGAAGGCAGCTCAAGATCAAGCTCAGAAGGACTCTTTCCCGATTTGGCTGAAACCAAAGGCGAGGGGTCAGAAAATCTAGCGTTCAGCTGCGAATGAAAAATATACATGGCCAGATCTCAGATTTATATACGTAATATTTTGTATCGGTATCGCTGTACCGGTTTATACTATTATAATCTTATATATTCGTGTTGTAGACGATTTGTTCAATGCGATTGTCTAGGTTTACTGGTGAGACTCCTCACACACCTCGGTTGTTGCTGAGAATTGACTGTCATTGGACCACTGTGAGCAGTTGCAGTAGGGCCTTTTTGGGCGGTTCAATCATTATGTTTCAAACTTCTCCTTTTGATGGACCCTACTGCGTCCATGATTTGTGAAACCGCTTCAGTAGTTTCACCGATCGGATATTGATTGACCCATACGCGAACATAGCCGGGCCTATGGGATTCCTACATTCATTCTTACAGCATGGCTGGGAAAAGAGTTTCTATCTTATGTTTTGATGATAACAAAACAGTACAGCAAGATGGTATACACCCACATTCATCACCTCATGAAGACCTACTGGTACCTTCACTGCCCTTACATCCCAATGCAGGACTTGATGTCAGGCCTTATGAGTGGCAATAGCTGATGCTGTCCCTGTAGCTATCAAATGTCAAGATGGTCAAGCAAGTTTTAAAAGCAAGCCGTACATCATAGAAGACTTGCAGTCGTTTTGGTTGCTGTGTTGCAGGAGATAGGTTGTTGTTTCATGATACTAGTCTTTTTGAAATCTAAACTCAACATGGAATGATTCCTGCATACTCTTGCTATGGATGTCATGCAACAGTGCCATTTAAATATCCATTGTTTAGATTAGGGTGCACCTATGGATTTAGCGCTGTTAGTTTCTTTTTTGAAGGGACAGCATGCGTCTATAAGTCTGTCAAGCGCGAACAAGGTGAGCAAAAAAAGTCGCCTTCAGAGTGTTTTAGAGATGGATAGACTCCGAGAGTGGAAGACTTTCAAAGCAAAGGCCATGTAAGCAATGAGCAATGGCGTGGAGGCATAGGCATTCCTGGTTTATCATGGATCAAAGCCAGTTCGTCACGAGACTGGATTGTCACAAACGTGCACCAAAGAGCACATAAGGTTACTTAAGCAGCTTTAAAGATGCTAAAAGCTTTCAGAAAGACAACAAAAATCAGAGCCTTTACTTTCAACGGTAATGGATTGACTGCGCAGCATGGCCGTAAGTTTGGGCGGAACAAACAGCCTTAAACTTAGCCAACTGTGAGACTGGGGCCCCAACCGTTGGCTTTGCATAGTTTCCTAGGCCCAGTTTCCGATGAACTTGGAGATGCTGCACACGTGGTCAAGATCTTCCTGGAGCGATTTGTTGAAGCATATTGAAATTGCAAGATTGACGGCAATATGCTGGTGGCAAGGAAGTCATGTCCCAAATACGAAGTCCAAATAGTAATGTAGAACAAGACAGAGGCTGACAAAGAGGTAGTGGCAGAACGCACCATCTCCTGTTTCGAACAGTTTCAAAAAGTGTTCCAGTCCAGCAAGAGCAAGGATGCAAACATAGTTTACACATGTTTATACAGACCAGTGCCAGGTATTGCCAGCTATCACCAGGTACTTTCCGCTACGAGACACTTATCAATCACTCTTCGATCACCAAAATCAGTAGTATATAGTATGACAGTACTAGTATACCAAGCAAAAAAATGAAACTACAGAAGTGGAAGTAGGAGAGCGAGGTTTGCATTCCAAAAAGGTGCTGCATTCTTTTTCGGTTGCGTGCAGACTCTGTCATGATTTGGATGATGGCCCTTGTGGACTTAGGGTGCCTAGGTATGCCCATCATATTGCCATGTGGAACATGCGCACGATGCATAGAGATCAAGGCAGACAAACATACAAAAAAAAAAAGTGATTGTTTGCTGTTTGTGTGTGGTTTCGCAGGATGCTGGCTATGACATCCCGAAATTGCTCGAGTTGGGCCACAGCCCCAATGCCCTTTGTGCAGCCAAAGTTCCGGTGAAGGAACTGGTAAAGGCGAATGTGCCCTTGGAACGAAGCTTGGCAACGATTCTTCCCACTGATGTACCACAACTCACTGACATGTGAATGAACAGATCCATAAGTGTGTACTGTATACACAGGGTTGTATACAGCTACAACCAGGTTTTCGGTCCGTTTCGTTGTTTGAAGTTGGGATATTCCGGAAGTCTTGCCAACCTTAGGACTCTGCACAGCCGGATACACTGCCAAGGAGATCCTAGACTCGGGCAGCTAGACACCAAGCATGTTTGATGACTTTTGATTTGGTGGTTCAAGTGGGGGTTCAGCATTCCACATTTTCAAGCACAAGCTCTCTCTATGTTTCTTGATGGCCAAAACGGTAGTTTACGAATCAATCTATATCTATTGTATAATGGGACCTGAATAGTTCCTGTATAGTGACATGTGCTGTCAAGCTGTCCAAATATAGTTCCCAACTGTTTCAAGTTGCAAGGTTTCTCCAAGAGTGAGCTGAAAGAAGCAGGTTTCTCAGCAAGCGCCTTCCAGGCCAGAACATCCTGGTCACTCAAATGTGTTCGGTTAAAGACAGTTTGCCTCTTGGTGATATTTGAGTATCCATAACCAAATGTAGAACTCTGCCGCAAGGAGCTTGGATACACTGCAACTACTCTTCGACAGTTGGGCTATGAGGCAGAGGGACAATGTACCCGCACCAGTGGGAGTTCTTTTGGTGGCACCCCGAAAACCATCCATTTGGCAACCCTTGGAGGGTCCAGGTATGCAATAGAACATTACATATATCTGATGCAAGAAGCCCAAAGACTACCCCAACAGCTGTTCGATGCGAGCTACTAACGAACACGCAGGTGTGCTGAGCTGCACAAGTTCAGGCCAACCATATGTAACCTGAGAATTCAATGAAATTTACCCATACAAGATCACTGAAGTCGAGTCAACGTTCTGCAAATGTTTTCTGGTTCTATAGATTTCTTTCTGATTTCTATATGCTTTCTTGAGATTTCTACAGTATGTAAGATAAGTGAATATCATATTAGACATCCTCGAAGTGTTTATTTTATCCACCATTGCCAGGCCAAGGACTTCATTCCAAAGATGAAAACCCGGGAACTGCTGGAAGTTGGCTACACGGCCGAAGAGCTGCACCTTGCCAGGGAAAAAGAACTCCGAAATCGCGTATGTTGGTAGGGGGGGTGATCCCTAAGATTGTTCGAAACATAAAATGCTGCCATTTTTTAAAAAAATCCCGCAACCCAGGAAAGATGCCGGATATACTGCAGAGGAGATTCGGATTCAATCCTCAATTTGATTCCCTTTCTTGAACCCAGCAGCAGACTGCCACTGTTACTTTTAAAGCCTCAGCTGAGATGTCAGATACAAGAAATTACAAGACAACCGTTGCATTGGACTGCCTGGTTGAAATGGTCATATTTTGATGAAAGTCTATACTCTACCAATTGCTGCCGCGCTTCGCAAAAAAAAACAGGCCAGGGGTTGGCTGATATATGATCATGCGATGATATGTGTTGCTTGGGTATGAGTATATTTTAGTAGATACTAATAATGTGTCCACATCATTTGGCCTATGGTTTGACGTCCTCATGATAAAATGGTGCTCAGATGTTCGGACTTCGATTAACAAAAATTCTAGGAGCTGGCTCATTTGGGAGCTTCACAGCTAAAATTGCTGGGTTTCACTGTGGAGCAGCTCACCAAAGCAGGCACAGAGCTGTCAAAACCCGGTTGATTCGGTTGTTTTGTAAATATTTTCCCAGAAACTTCTGTAAAAGAGAAGGGTCTGATGGGATTTGAAAACCGAATTCATGGCATTTTTCTGGCTTTTTTTTTGGGTGGCATTTTCTGACGTAGATGTTTGTGAAAACCTCCAGGTTTTCAGCCGAAGCAGCTCCAACAAGCTGGCTTCCATTTGAAAGAGATGATGATGGCCGGCCACTGTTATCCAGAAGTTCTTGTAGATGGTAGCTTTCCAGTAGAGCAAGTGGCACCTACTGTGTCTTATTTCTTTAGCCCGCTTGGAGCAACTAGTGATGTGGAAACAAAAGGGCGGGGAGATTGAGACAAGTTATTGGGATCAAAAAAATGACAAACTGAAGCTCGAAAAGAATACTCAAAAATGCGTTCGTTTTTTAATGAATCTAAGGGAACCTAAGTTGGTGCAGAAACAAAACAAAATATGTGTGTGTTGATTCAGTGTTCGCATGTTTTCAAATGTTTTCATGGATGATATAACAAAAATGATGTTCACATGAAACTGCCGATGTATGGTGCAAAAAAGCAATGACCTCAAAGAAGAAGTGATTGTGTCTAGAGTCCAGGGAAAATATGCAAGCATTGAACTTCAAGGAGTTTGGAATCCGCTCTAAGAACCAAATAAAAATCCTAGAAGAACCCTATTATGCCGCCTCCATATATGCCAGCCTTACTTTTTGCAACCACCGAAATGACTTAAAACAACAGGAACACCTGTGGAAGTCCTGCAATGTCATCGGCTCAAGACTCGGCGTGCCCTAAAGGGGTTCTTTGCCTGCCATGTTTCGGTTGCTTTGGGCCCCCCTCCTTAGAACCCGTCAAGCCATCAGTGAAACAGATTTTGCAGAAAAGATATGTGTGATGATGTTCAATGTATGATTCTATATGTATTGTGTATTCAGACATGTACATTGATATGATTGAAAGCGATAAGTCGATAATTGTAAATGTTTCGATCCTTGATTCTCGCACCATCACCGTATGATTGAATGTAGGTTAGGCTTTTCTCTTCTTCGAATTGTTTGTTGGCAGCGTATCCCAGGTGTGTGCTCTCTTTGGTGTTTGCTGGGCGGATATCGACAACATCTTTCCTATCCTCTATGCAAGGCACACGTCCACATGTCCTAGGGTTGATGTGAGTAGAGAAGCATCAACGGACCGCGAGGAAGTGAAAGTTTTGTGCAAAGAGGAGAATCCAGAAAATATGAAATTTCCAGCATTGAAAGCCGAAACAAGCCATCTATGGCTACCTCTACCAACAATCAAGTGTCGCAAGGGGTCGGGAAAATTAGTTCGATGCTGTTCGATGTTTAGTCTTCGTTATTGCAGCAGGTTTCCTTAGATCCATCAGGTGTCCGAGGGCACTGAAATAACAGAGGTAGCGGCATGGTAAACGGGATTTCCAGCAGCCAACGCACACAGTGCTATTTGTTGGGATTTTCCTGGAACTTCTCCGTTGAACATGTTGATACAAGGCATTCTTGATTGATCCCCATGAAATCCATACATAGAACCGCCGTCCAATCACATCGCGCCCAGCAATCCGGTGGCACAACACACCGCTTGTCCGGTGGCAGCTGGTTGGGTGGCCCAAGAGCGATTGGGGTGAAAAGCAGCAAAGCTAACTCGATGGTTACCAGGGTAGGTCCCCTTCTACATACTTGGAAATTGCGTCTTGATATGTCTTGATTAGTATACGGTATAAGTACAAATGATTATAAATGCCGTACATTACATTACATTATATATTGTATGTATATATGATATACGTATTCTTATACCATATACTTTATGTATATACATAGAAATCAGGATCCCATCATATCCTGACAAAATTGGATGGAATATCAAATAACACATCGAATCCAAAAGGTGTGTCTTGCTTTGGGATGTCCGAGACCTTGAGCCTCGTTGTTGATGATGATGATGATGATGATGATATATACATAGATATACATTATCTATCTCAAATCAAAAGATTACATCCTTCGTGTCTTTGTGCTGTCTCTTGGCAAACATTTGTCAACTTTGTACGGTAGTAGCTTGTTTGATTTCAAAAAACACATGCCGCCCTTGAAGTACTGTTTTTTGATGTTTGGAAATCCCTTTTCCCAGGCACTGCTACTGTATGCAAGCTAAACGGGTATGAGGACTGTTGCAGCATCTGGAATCTCAGAATCAAGGTGACAGTTCACGACAGCTTGGCAAATCGGGTGGTGAATGATTCTGTTGAGACAAAGATGCAGTGGGCACTGAAAATACTGAAGTAAAGTGTGCAAATCTTGAAGGAGAACAATGGAGAGCTCTACTACCTCGTCACATCCTTGCCCTCAAGTGGCAGTTTGTGACCCACCCACTTGGTGTGAGTATCAAGCATTTGGATAGCAGTTGCCATTCTCGCAGTGTTTTCATTGAAGGAAAGCAAATATCATTGAATATCCATTTGTTCCATTTGCATATTTGTTGGAGTCTGAACAGAGAATGATGCTTCTGCACTAGAAGAAACAGGCAATGCAGTCGCTTTGGAGATCTGAGTGTTGTATCATCAATGATGGCTCGAATCAGATGAAACATAGAAGCAGCTGCTTCCAGAAACGTGTCAGGTATGAAACCTCACAGAACTACAGAACCTATGGAAGTGATCCAAAGTATGCAGCAACATCCATCAAGGAGACCTGTTAAACGTGACGCAAGTATCGCAAGTCTTAAGATCGCCTGGTGGCCTTTGGTCTTTGGTCGGATTTCTGAGGGAATTGGAATTGGAAACGTAGTTAAATAGACCAAAATGATAGAAGAATTATGGGTCCTATAGTGTCCTAAAGATATTCCACCATTTTGGTTTCCAACTCTTCCACTCCAACGTGTTCCACCGACAGGACTATGAGTTGCCTTTCAGAGTGACAGATCCTCTCGGGTTTCGGATCTCAGCCGTTAGAAAAACAGCAACCTCTGTGTCTAGCCATGTGGCCATGTGGCATTGATGATTTTGGCAAGAATCATTTACATAAAATTACGACACTCGCCTGGGTTAATTGGGATGCAACAGAAGAACATTAGCGTTTCTCCCCATGGTTCTCTACAAGATGTGAATGTATCTAAATGTACTTGTTGTTCCAAGTCATCTCGGCAGTTCGTCTCATTTGGATCACTTGCAGGCGTGTGGTGTACATCCCGCCTTCGGATGTTTTCCCGCCAGAGGGAAGATGGGCCGCCATGACTTATGAGGTTCAGGACAACCTGGGCTTGGGGGGACAATGCCTTTCAAAATATCAAGTTGGAGTAGAGGTGGGTACTTTGGAATTTGGATGAATTTGGAGGCGCATCCCTTGAGATTTCATATTATGTCATCTAAAAAAACACAATAAACTTCCTGAAGTCTCACATATGGTGTGTGTGTGTGTGTTTGCCGCTTGGGTTGCCAGGACCGTACAACGGGAAACACATCTCAGCCAGGACACGTTTCCTTGAGCAGCTACTGAGTTGCATGCAAATCATATGTGCAGTGTGTTGGCAAAGGGTATACATTGTGTACGGTAAAGACTTTGATACCTCATCATGATGCATCGATACATCAATTGTCGATCGTGTAAAAACTGGCTGCAAATTGACCTTCGCTGATTGTCGGACATGGCTTGCCACTACTGCCCTTGCTTAGGTCCATCGGAACGCGTAGCAGAAAGCACCTTCGTAGGTGGCACCGACGTATGGCACTCGAACAAAGACAAGTTGGCATTGTTTGTTCAGCCGTTAAGCATTTTTCTGATTCCATTGGTGAACAGCTGCTTGGCTAGTCATGCTAGTCATTGGTGGCGAATCCAGATACAATTTTCAATAAGATCACATCAGAAGATCATATTGAGACACATCTCAGAAAACATTTGGCTACATGATGGTGTTTCTGTAGTTGCTGTAGTTGAGTACCTCATTGCTGCTGATCCCTTGACGAAGTTTTATGGTGTTCAAGCATCCTTTGCTAGGTACAGTAGTTCTTGTGGTGTTTAGCTCAGGGTCGGCATGCGAAAATGGGCGGTCATTGCGGTGCTGGGCATCGCATCTGCTCAACCACAAAAAGGCCAAAGGATGGAAGCACCCAAATGGCTTGATGACGATGGCAAGGAGCTTTTTAATGACATTGAAGGTGATGAGAACTTGTATGGTGATCTCGCTTGTGAAAATCGCGAGAAGCTTTTGAAGTCCATGGCTGGAAAGGGAGATTCTTCAGCATCAAGCTTTCGTGCACGAACTCTCATGGGTTTGGGCCTGTGTGAAGTGAAAAAGGAGAATTGGCCGATGGCCAAAAAACGTTTAGAGAGTGCCATTTCAGAGATGAATGTTCCCAATGAAGAGATGATGATGAAAAATCCAGACCTTGCGCCTATTGCTTTGATAAAGCAAGCCAGTGAGTTCATGAAAAAATATGAGGTCACGCAGGCGGGAACCCAATTTCGGAGATGTAGAGAAGTACTTGACCGAAATGTGAAGTCAGTTCTTAAGAGAGTTCACCAACAGATGAGCCACTCGAGCTACAGACTTCAGCAGAGGTTTTGACTGTGTATGTTTGAAGTTGTTTTTTTTTGTGGATGCTGGTGGCCGTAATCGTGGACGGTTCTTTCTTGATTGTTTTCTACCCAAGACAAATGAAGGAAAGATGTTTATGTAAATGTAAAAAGAAGAAAAAAAAAACAGTGCATCCCTTTCAAAAAAGTCGGGCATGGTTTATCAATGCAACGTTGCACGCATCCAACTAGGTCAGGGTCAAGGTGGCGAAACCGTTCCATTGGAAAGGCTGATTGAGGAGATCCCAGGCTTTGGAAAGACAGGTCAATTTTTGCCAACATTGATGCCACAAGTTCAAGGTCTTCGAGAAGTCTTCAGCTTTGCAGAGATCATTGATAACACCTTGGATTCATTGGATAGCCAGGCAAGGTAGCTTGAGTGCTCTTTGGTGGGATTTGTGACAATATCAATAAACCCAGCTTAGATACTGAAAGTATCTGGAAATTATGCGTGCTAGGTGTAAGTATGCTTCAATGTAATTATGAGAGAATTATAAAAGATGATATCATAAGATGACAGTGGCATACTGTCAAGAATTAGCCAACTGGCCATGACCAGACTCACCATGACCCACCTGTTGCATCCTGCTATAGGTGGCACTGGTGGACTCCATGCAAAAAAAGAAGAAGCTTCGGCTGGATGTGGGTAAAAGCAAAGGAAAGACTGGCACCATGCTCTATGTTCGAAGCATTTTTACTGAGCCCATTGTTCCAACGGAAGGATTGGCGGTGGCGAAGGAGCTGGTCGACAAGGGCATCACAAAGGCTGTTGTAAGCAGCTCCTTTGAAAAGTCCGTATCACTGGTCAAGAAAAGCAAAAGTGGATCTGGGTGCAACAAGGATTCAGCTCAAGAGCTTTGTGAAAAGCTGTTGAAGATTCCAGACATCCAGTCCAATGCTTTCGGTGAATCTCGAATGATGGTGCTCAAGGCAAACAAAAAACAGATGCTAGACACATGCACCACCAATGCCAACATCGGAATTTTAGTGTCCAGCAAAGATGATGTTCGTCTCACAGTGGCTGGTGCAACTACGGAGCTGAAAGCTGGAGAACCCGTGGGCTTGGATTTTTGTTTGGAAGCCAGTTTCTTGGAATTGTTTTGGAAGAGGTGGAAATCTGATTTCACTCTTTCAGATGGGGATGGTGATATAGATCATATATGATTATATGATCATATATGGTGATTTGCTGGAAGATCCACTATTGCCGCAATATCCCGCCAAGATAGAGAGAAAAACATCAAGAAATACCTACCACCTATAGGACCTATCCCCTGCAATTCACGTCTCCAAAACGTCACCCCTTTGTGTCTCCATTTAGAATGGAATGATGAAGAGATGCTCACGAACTCAGAACGAAGGTGGTGGACTTCGAAAGGCCACTCAAAGTGGAGATCTCCAACCAATCTAAACATGGAACAAAGTAAAAAATCATGAATGAAATAAACATATGAATAAACGCTACATATCGATGAATAGTAAATTCCAAATTACACCATAAAAAAACCATCACACCAACCTGCTGCAAGTTCGGAACGACTTCCAGGTTTGGAATCTTCCAGTGGTGCACAAGTCCTTTTTGCTCAAGCTTGGCACCCAGAGTTTGCGGCCGTGGAAAGGACCACCGAGTTGAGGGCTCGTGCATCGAGTTTTGGCTTATCAGAAGATGAAGTGAAAGCTGCCACCAAAACGGTGAATGATCATGCTAAGAAAGAATGGGAGAAGACGGCAAAGGTTTGGAGAATGAATTCTGAAGGCCTTGAATCAATGAAGAAGACGCTTCAAAATAAAGAGGATGACAAGATGAAGGCAAAAGAGGAAGCTGAAGAGGCTAAAAGAAAAGAGGAGGAAGCTGGCGATGAAGAGCGAAAGAAAAATCTAGAGATGTTGGAAAAGAAGCGTGCAGAAAAGCGCAAGCAGCAAGAAGAAGCTGAAAAGAAGCGTTTGGCTCGCAAAAAACAGTTGGAAGAGGAGAAGGCAAAACGTGATCCTTGGCTCCTCTTCCCAGAGGTGGTAGAAGCAGAGAAGCTCTTGGAGGAGCTAAAGGAGCAGCGGCGTGATGCCAACGCCAAGCTTGAGTTTGATTTGTCGAACAGTTTGACCAAGGACATCTCTGCAGCTGAAAGAGCTTTGAAATCTGCCACAAAGAAAGCCAAAAAGGCGTACAAGAAAGGTGGGAAGCCCGAAAGTGCTTCTGATAGCAAAGACAAAAAGGAAAACACGGGCAAGACAGACAATCAGGATGAGTTGAAGGCCCTTCAGGCCAAGCTGAAGGACGTGAAAGAACGAAAGGACAAGGCGAGTCAAGCCGAAAACTTCAAAGAAGCAAAGAAGTTGAAAGCAGAACAGAAGGATTTGGAGGAAAAAATTGCCAAGCTTGAGTTGTGATGATATTGTCTAATATCTCATTAGTGTAGGAACAACAAACCGCCGACCCAACGGGCACCAGCCCCGGCAGCAATCGACCTGCCACATATACCTCGGCGTTTGAAGGAAAAGGAGTCAAGCTGTGAAGCTGGACGCATCTCCAAAATTCTTCATCTTTGACTTGCATATGGCTGTGGATGTTTGTAGAATTTGATAGACATGGTTGAATCGCTATGAATTTGTACAGATGAATATGCTTCCATCCTCCGATTTCTTTGAAGGGTTTTGATTGGAATTTCCAAACAGATGTGCAACTGTGGCAATGGCAACGATGTTGAGGCTTGGACAATTTCCGGCAACATCTATGCCACGATGCCTACTTGGCAGGCCCCGTGGCAGCATGGCAATATGACAATCACAGTTGATGGAGAGAATTCAATAGAGAGAATGGCAAAGTGCTATGCTTGCTGCTTACCTTCATAAAAGCCTCTAATCTAGTAGTTTGGTGCAACAAGATGCCTGAGCATCCTTCCCTAACACGTCTTCTCACCCCTTGCTACATCCATTCATACAGTATCGCCGAAGGCATTTGGCTGGGGCGTACTGAATCGCTATATCTACGGCGAAATCCACAGTGGGGGCGATGTTGCGCAACAATAAACATTTCTCACAAAGCAAAAACTTGAAAGGACTTTATTTTGAGAAGAAGTCCTGGAGCACTTCAGATATTGTAAGAATTATCACGAATTGGATCCAACTCTAACAGATGTTGACGGAACTTCATGGTTCAGCTTTGAGATGGTGTCATTTGCACCAAGGCACAGACGAAGTGCAATACATCAACTTTGACACCAACAGTGACCAGCCCTGCACCTAGCAGCCTGGCCGGGCCACACGTGGAGTTGTTTTGTTGAAGTTTCGCGGCCTGAGGTCCAAATGGTACTTTGAAGCTCCTCCAGGGAAGTCAGTGACCCAGTGGATGAATTCTGGGTTTTTTTTTAGAGAAATTCAGAAGTTGTGATGCAGCATAGACAGCATTGCTTCGCAGTTTTGCACATAAATTTCAATCCGACAGTTCAATGCAGATGTGTGCAAGTAGACATATTATGAGTCAAGCTATTTATATACTCCGCAGGTTGCTGGTAGGATTTGTGTACGTCATTGAAGCGTCCATGTTTGCTCCTTTGAAAGGGCATCTTTTTTTGAACTTCAGTGCAGCAAGATTTCCTCAAAGCAGCATGACCATGTTTTTACGATTGGGATGAATTAACTCACTTGAGCTTTCAAAACATTGTTTGTCAACAGGTTCCAACTGTTATTTTGGGCTTCTCATTCCATTCGCCCACATCTGGCTTTCAGAGGTTCTACTTGCCAGAAGTAGCAGCCGCATACAATGGGACCGAATGCGTTCAAGCGTGTTGGATCTTGCAGTGCGTCGTTTGGGAATACACGGCTCTGTGAAGAATACAGCCGTTTTCTCTGCAACACTTCCAAAGACCAAACGGCTTGTTTCGGTCGACTTGTTGGTGGAAGCTTAGTTTGAAGTTTTACTGTACAAGGGATGTGAACGAAGTGATAAACTTTATGGAATATTTGAGGGGTAATAGGTCTCAGGCAATTCACAGGTCAAAGGTAATGGTTGTGAAATTGCTTAATCAACGTGTAGCTATCTTTATTCTCTTGAGCCGTGGGGAAATGTTACATTTTCTCTCCTTCCCAAATCATGCTGTCATACAAAATGAGTCCAAGTTGCCAGGACTCTGAAGTTCACAATTGCCAGCAACTATGGCGATTTCAATCATTTGCCGGCGGCCCCAAGTGTCAGATTCATCAGATGAATCATCCACTCCTGAGATGGAAGAGCCGAAAGCTTGTGCGCCAGGATTTGCCAGCGCCATGCATTTCTGAATGTGTAAATTAGACTCATGACAATGTGTGTGTGTGCCCAAATTATCGTGGAGTTATGCTTGATCTATAGCAATTGCTGAGGAACACACCATTGGACTTCATCACTTTGGAATGCTCTTCCTGCAATAGTGGAAGGGGCTTGCGACTCGTACGATATGCCGTTCGGGCACCCAAGATTCCTAATATTTCCATTTCCAATTGGCAAAGGTGACTTTACCCCGGTCAGCGTTCAGCGGTGCATTGCAGTCTTGCCATTTAATCGTTTGGCAGGACAATGGTTTAGAATGGACGGGCCAAGAGAAGGTAATGCAGGCAGAATGGGTTCACAAAAATCGTCTTGTTGCGATCTCGCCAGCGAAGAAGATCAGTTGGTCGAAATGAGAGAAGACTTGTGAATTTGTGAATGGCTTTCACGACGGCTTTCCAATGCTTTTGTTTTTTTTGTACTTAGTACTTGAGTTTGAGGAGAAGGTGTTTCAGTAGCAACTCCTCAAATTGAACACTAGCAATAATAGTGGCATGACTGGAAACTCTTTCGAAACAACTTCTGACAAGCAGATTGACTGAGGGACCTCGTTGATGCTACCAAACAATGCATCCATTTTTTTCAAATTTTGTCACCGGCAGGTCACACTAGCAGCTGGAAATCATTGGTGGCGAGATCCCATGAATTCAGCCACTTGGGCCTGCAGCCAGTCATGATGACTCTATGACTTGCCAAGGGATCCACCGTTTCCAAGTCATCCAAAGTCATCATTCCCAGGCTTTGGCGTTTACAGATGCCACAGAGTGTGAGATGGCGGCCGTCAAGAAACTCAGGGGTGGTCGCGGTGAGGGGGGTTACGCGGTGGCCAAATGGAGCAACGCTAATGGATGCTAATGGCATCATAGGTTGGCCTCAGAAACTGTGACATCAACCTGACGGATGAAACATGATGAAACTTCAACTCTTGCGCGATTCGTAGCAAGACAAGGGGGATCGACTAAATCGACTGTTGCAAGTATTGTGATTTCTAGGACATTGTGAAGGCTCTGGAGGTGTGGTTCAGTAACACTCTTGGACACATGCATAAGCAAACGACGCGTCGATACAAGTAGACAAAACTCTATGAGGCCTTCATGGAATGGAATGCTTTTACATCTGTGATGTTCAAGCATATTTACCGCATGTAACTAGAATGTAAACTGTGTTTTTGCAATTTATCTTGTAGTCATATGTATCGCATATTTACAGTCTAATATAGTGCAATAGTGTAATATAATGTAAAGAATAGATTTTTATAGTGCATAGATATATATATATACACTGGATTTTGACATGACTACATATCATAGATATTCGTACTGCTTACTATACATTTATATACACACATGCGTACATACCTACATACATTCATGCATTCATATGTACACTCAGACGTACTTGGATGAATCTTATCAAAACGATGCTTCATGGTTGACCTGGCCGAGGTACTTCAAGGCTTAACCCGTGTGGCCATCCTTGGAGACTTCACCCGCGCTGGCGAGGGCGTAGCAGTGGATGACATATCGGTACAGCCCTCTGAGGAATTGACGTAAAGGATTCACACAAAAAAGAACTGCTTATATAGTTTGTTCACTTTGCAGGTTTGAGCATTGCTCATGATGAAACTGAAACGGATGGATTTGAACACGCTAAGACTCGAGGAATCAAATCAAATAGCAGCACCGAGTATTAGTTTCAACTTATTCAAACGAATATGCCACGGTGCCAATACAGTGTATCGGAGTATCATTTCATCAAGAACTTCATTGCCTGGAAAATTTGTGCAACGCTGAGATCTCCACGGCCACGGCGCAACCTAGCTTTCCTCTTGCATGCCAACAGGCTCAGCTCCCTCTTTCTCGTCCGAAAAAATGAAGGTAGCAAACAAAGACCTTGACAACAAAGACGAGTTTATGTTTTCACTGAAAATCAGAGGTGTTGAAGTTGTCCCAAATGTTGCTTTCTACCTAGTGAACTTAGTGGAGTAGAGTGGAGGACTTTTATGGTCAAGTTTGTGAATTGAAGACTTTTTGTTTATCATTGTGCAGGGATGCCTTTGTGCTCATGACCAAAGACAAAGACGGATCTCTTGTTGTGGAAGTGATCCAAGTGTCCTGGGCTTATGGGGCCTTTTAAGAGCATTCTGATAGGACATTTGTGTGTTCGAAGTATCACGCTCCTGATTTCTTTGACCGGCAACGTGAACTCCTGAGGTATACTATCCTTTCTGATAGCCCAGAGACGTACCGACGTCTACTGAGAGTCCGGAGATTTGTGCACAAAGATTGGTCTGTTCGGCTCTGGAAGCATCCAAAATCTGATTTGAAGTAGAGAAATGATGAGGATTATCCAATCATTCCAATCCAGTTGGATTGGTGACAAAGGGACGCTGCAATTAGGATCCAACAGTATGACAGTGGCATCCAATAGTGCTTGTACATTTATTCAGTACCAACTTGGTCGGTTGAACTTGAACAAGTTATGCATGTTGCCAAAGATGTGTTTGCTTTGATGACATGAAGAGTGTGGCAAGACTTCATTGAGTGAAATTTGATTTTTGGAGATTTTTTTGATTTTTGCGTTTGTGGCAGTGGTATTGTTTGAATGTTTGCAACTTGCTGGATTAAATCCGGTTTATTAGGATTTTACGTAGAAATTTGCAAAAATTAGGTCCAGAAAACCTCAAGATTTGGATATTCTATTGAGCAGAGCAGACATTATTGTTTCACCCAAAACACCCAAAATAATCGGAAAAAAATATCAAACACAAAGCAAAATAATAAAATAAATGCTCAAATGAATAATTGGATTATTTTCTATTCGAATTATGATTTACAGTAGATGATAACAAATATAAATTATGAAATTAGAATAAAATGAAAACAATATAGATATA
>DF239648.1:0-11396 GCA_000507305.1 Breviolum minutum Mf 1.05b.01
CAAAGTTCTTGCAGGTATTGTTTGTGTCATCCCACCACGAAGTCCAGCCTCTATCATCTCATTCATTTCTTGGTCATAAACTCAATCTAGTTCATTACCAGTAAGCTTAAGCATGACATCAAAAGCAAAATTTGGTACGGTATACTAATAAGCAGGGTCTAATCCATAATAGTTTAAACGCATGACCCTAAAATTTTCAAAAAGCATCAGTCAGCAATAAAACATCCGTTTTTGAGTATAAATCGTGATGCTCGCCGGTTTCTTGAATGTGAACATACGCCCATATTTGCTTTGCTTTTTTGTAGTCATCATCAGGTATACTTCTTCGCTCAATCTATACTGTAAAATTGCTCTTTAGATGGTAGTTGCTCTTCATTGAATTTATCAAATGTATTCATGTAGTCATACGGATATACTCTTTTTCCGTCAGTAAGTCTGAAAACTTTTCAGTTTTCGGGCAATTTTTACTACTAAATTTGTTTTCCCAGTTTTCCATCAATATCCATTTACTCTGTTTTTTTCATCTGTGTTATCATACTTTGTCATTGATACCAATTTATCTAATGAAGCAGTTATGAAACTAAAGCTGTCCTTTACGCTGAAACTATCAAATCCGATGTTGATAAACTTTTCAGAGTTCGGTGCTATAGCATCGATCTTTTTCTGACTGCTTACCTTTTCAGCATTCTGTATTATCAAATGCCCATCTTAATTTTTCATGTCATGAAAACACCACAAGGATTTTGAAATATTTATGAGACAAAATTAAAATAACGAATGCTATCAATACATGCTCTAAACTTACCTGTAGAGTGGCAATGGTCGGGAAACTTCATATATTTTTTGAGAAGGGTAGCTTGAGGGGGCTATGCCCCTTATCTCTGACTTATTTTCTCTATCTTCATCAGTCATGTCTATTTCTCTATTTTCTTGCATTCTTTCTTTTGTGCCATCTCTTATTTCACTATGTTTATTGCAGAAAACACTGCTAGATCTGATAGCATCAGCTCCTCTATGCAAAAATTCATGATTGGTATTATCAACAGCATTAACTAAGTGTAGCATGAAGCCGCATGGTTTATGCTCTTGATAATTTTAGGTCTTATATAATGTTTTCACCTTCTGGTTCTTCAATTTCTTGAGTTAAAGATTCAAAATCAGCACAAAAAACAAAGGACGCCTTAACTTTTTCAAGTGATATTTAAACTTGGGTTTTTCAGCAGGAGTAGGTATTTCTACTCTTTGTCCTTCCACTTCCAGGCGTCCTTTCCCATAGCGTTTTTTCAATAATTCTTGAGTTCCAAAACCATTATAGCAATATTTTCAATAGCAAGACCTATTATGAAATTTACTCCTTTGTGAGTTTAAAAGGCTGCTAAAGTCTTTTGTAAAAACATCAATATCATCCTCATCAATCCTTCATAAATCAATATGACATTTAACATCTTTGTTCTTAACTTTTCTACTTATTACTGCCTCCACAGTTTCATCATCAATTTTGAACACATTAACAGAGACAAAAACATGGATTTCCGCAAAATTTCCAATATCATTATATATTGTTTGTTGGAAAACTTATACCTTCAAAATCTAGATCATCTTCTTTCTTGTTGTAATGATAAACATTTTCGGGATAGCATTTTTTTAGTAAATGAGATTAGTAGTGGTAGTTTGATATATTTATCCGGTCTTGTTGGGTTGTATTTGTTTTACATTACATGTATTTCACTCGCGTTAGCAATCATTAACCCTGATTGGTAAAGTGCCATTTCTAGAATTCTTGTTTCTATATCTTGCCTCATGTTTTTTTATTGTTTTTTATTGCATATTTCATCAGAGTCAATTATTGTAAATGACCTTGTCTTTGCTATAACCTTTTGCCCTTCATCAAAAATGTATTGAACAGCGCGCCCAACCGTAACATTTAGTATCATTCCTTTGTGTATTTGAAAAAAATCGTTCAATCTTTCAAACCGATAGGGGAAATAGGTCAATCCGTTTACTTCTTTGCATTGAATATTTGAAAATCGTGTCAGTACCGACAGCCTCTTTTAACCTGCTAATTTCTAGGAAGTGCTTGAATAATTAACCATCAACAAATCATGTTGTAACTTCCGCCTGTTCAATCCTTCTAACAAACATTTTTTGAAGCGTCATATCCCTGTCTAGCTTTTCTATCGTATCAACTTTCTCACTGCATCTGCTGACAATTCCCCTTCCTGAAATGTGATTACCAGCTCCTTTTGTGTATATTTGTCCTTTATCTCCAACATTCAGTTGAAGGTACTTTCTAAAGTGCTTCTGCTTCAGTTGGAGTTTTATTTTGCATTAACTCTCTTTTCATCTTAATGTGCATCAACTGGTTGACCTCCAGTTGGCGAGTGTACTGCACTGTTCTATTTTTTCAGTGTTGGTTTATTTGAATCTGCCCAGTTGACTTTTGTAAAACGAATTCTGTTTGCCACTCCCTTTTTTAGTCGTCAGTACCAGTCTCTCAACAATATTGGCATGGGTTCTTGTTGTTTTATTGGTACTATCCCCAATCCGTCTAAACACTTTTTAACTCCTCATCGCTATATACTTTCATGACCTCCCCAATTATTTTGAATGTTTTTTTTTTACAAATTTTAAATACATTTTTCACTGTTTTTGTTTTTCATTGGATATATGTAAACATACGTGCTAAAAGCATCAATAACTATAGAAGCATATCGGTTTTCTTCCTCTTGTTTCAACTTGTTCATATCCATGGTGTTTGTTTTCAAATTCTGCCCTAGCATATGGAGGTAGATAACTGTTGTAATTCTGATAGCCTTTGATTTATTGGTTTGGTCGTTTCTTCATGAAATTCTTGACTTCTTCTAGCGTAATAACTGTTCCTTCTTCTTTCGCTTGCTCATAAATTGATTTAGCACTACCATAGCCTCGCTCCAAATCATAGTATACTTTACTTAAGATTTGTTCATTGCTTAACTTACTCATTATATTATATAATTAGGTTTTATTGAATCAAACCTTGATAACCGCTAATTTCACTAAGCATGGTTTTTGCTTCTATACAGCTTTTAGATTGTTCATGTCTTTTGATATTAGAGCTGTCGGAAAGAGATTTTCCACAAATTCTACACATGTATGGTTGCTACTGTTTCTCTCTATAGTATTTACGATGGTATTGTTTTTGGTATTTCTTTGTCCCATCAATTTTTTCTTCGCTGCTTGAAGGCGGTAAAACATCTGCTTCTGAACTATCATAATGACTTTGTATTTCATCTGTAAAGTTGCTACTGATAAAAATCATTTTCATAAACCGGTCATATTCTTCTTCATCGTGTATATCTCCTAAAACCTATCTCTTCCATCACTAGAATGTCTGCTGTAGAATGGCATGATTATCTTGATATTTTATACGAATACATTCTTAAGTCATTTTATTTATTGATATCTTTTGAAATAATTTGTTTCGAATTTCCATGCATCGCCGGTGCTCAATTCCCCAAACCCCAAACCCCATCTGGAAAGAAATCTGTCCCTGCAAAAGTTCAATTTGAACACTTACTTTATCGAATTCATTCCTTGTTGATTTCTACCATTTGACGCATGATTTCAATTGAAACCCAAAACTGCCCTTCTGAAGAGCAGGCTGCGTTTCTTCTACAATCTCTGCCGGTATCTTCTTTTGAGATGACACGGATGTGATTTTTGCAAAGTTTTGTTTTCATACCCGAGCCTCGCAGACTTCGTCGTCCATTGTTTTTTTGACTGTCAGTCCAGTATTTCGGATTTTGTTCCCCACTTCTGAGTATGTTTCCAATTTTAATTTTGAAATTTCGTTTCAGGATTGACGGTCTTTGTTTTAGATAAGGCGTTTTTGGAATTTGTTTCGAGGCCTGTTGGCTCTTTGTAGTTTGGGATGTGTGTCACTGAAAACTTTCCGACGTGCATTGAAATTGTTTTAGCGACTCGTGACCCGCATTTGAATTTGTAAGGATATTTTGCAAATGTTCCCAAAAATTGATTCACCTTTTTGTTTCATTATATCTTCGAAAGTTGTTATTTTGGATAAGTAAGTAGTCCCAACTTTCCAGTATGGTAGGGCAGGGGCATTGATTCGTTGAGTCTTTTTCCTTGTGTGAAGCTGTGCTTGAACTTGGGCTGACATCCAAAACATGAAACTTGTCAAAATCTGAACATAAAGGCTGTGTACAACACAGAGTTCAATGTACAGTTCAAGGAATGCACACTGATATCATAAGGGTAATTAAGGGTAAGATATTGAGGTAAACGTGACAACACATTAAACCTTGGAAACCCCATATTCAACCTGTTTTTGCCCATGCTTGGAAGACAACATGTTGAATGCTTGAAAGTACGAACGTGCACAAACATCGATCGCTTTTTTGCGTGGGCTCAGACCAATCGTTGGTACGCCAGGCTACCGCATGAGCATACCTTCTCAATCATCAACTGCATGATCTTCACAACGAATGTTCATTGGGCTCATTGTCCTTCCCAGGGTTCCATTTTTGGAAGGACAGACATCCCAGGAAAAAAATACGAAAACATGTTGAACGCCCAGTGAATTTCTTATTTTAAATGCAGCACACTTTGAGATATGGTAATTTGATGTACTTGATGTACTTGATGTAAGTTGATGTAAGTTGATGTAAGTTGATGTAAGTTGATGTAAGTTGATGTAAGTTGATGTAGTTTTGTAGTCTTTCGGCCATGGTGTTTCGGCGAACTCGTCGCATGATCTTGGTTCTACTGGTTGTTTTGCAAGGTGGTTTGCTCGATGGCCAGCTTGCGGTGCCACCATTGCTGTCACAGGTGGCAAAGCTCTTTGGTGGTCGAATTGCAGGAAGACTCGGCCAACAAGCGAAAGGAATTGTTGGTACGTACCTCGACGCAACTGACTTCCACCTTCAACGAGTTGCAACGATGGCTCCACGAAAGGGTATTCGCCGGCACGCGAAGAAGTTACTGAATTGTGTGCTGTATGGAAACTGGTGGAATCGATTGCTTGCTAGAAGGGTTCGGCTCAAAAATGTGGTTCTTCCTTTTGATGATCAATTTCGAGTTGCTGAAGCAATAAACGGCACTCAATTTGAGAAACTGATGTGCGAGGTTCTGAAGGACAGTAACACCGTTGGCACCACCGCAGTTTATGCTGAGCCAGGTGTTGGCAAATCAGTTGCTGCCATGCTTGCAGTCCTGCAAACCAGCACAAGTGAAACTTGCATGACCGTGATACTGCAAGAAAAATTTTCCGTAAGCCTCGAGAACTTTTTCCGCTTGCAGGATGCATCTGATGCGGCCAGTGTTGCACGTGCCTTTTTTGGCCTGCTTCAAGAACAGGGGATTCGCCTTCAAATACTCCTCGACAACATGTTTGATAATGGCCTCCAGACCAACGGCGAGGATCTGATGATGCTGACACGGGCGGCCCATGAGCTTGGGCACCACCTTATTGTCATCACACAGTCACGGGAAAGGGCTGAAGAGGTGAGTGATCTCAATGGAGCACGCACTCGCCTTGCACTGCAGCAACAACAGGATGAGCGCGTGTACAGGTGGTCACGTGAACAGGCACGGAGTTTTTTGGAGACTTTGGAGCCCAAGAAAAGTGAACAGGTCATCGACAAGGTTCTGAACGATACCCAAGTCCCCGATGAGTTCAGACTTTGGAAGCCTTCGGACATCAGGGAATATTTGACATCAGGTTGCAAACCAAAAGCACCGCAACCGGCACGACCAGGTGCAAAGCTCAAATGTTCACCTTGCTCGTGTTTTGTTGAGAACAACGGTGTTTGTGTGAAGTGTTGGTTGATACATATTACCAAAGTTCCCGAGTCTGATTTTTCAGCATGTGCACCCTGCAAGGTGCTTCTGAAACCCAGACCAAAGCCGTTTGGGTGAGGCAACTTCGACAGGACTGCACCCGTCAGCATACTTGCCACATTTCAAGAATAGATTACTTTATAGCATGTAGTCTCAGAAGTTGTTTAGGAAGATGCCCTTCAATATCATCCCACCCCAAGTCCTTTGTAAGAGTTGATGCATTTCTTTCCATTGCATGATTTCCAAAACAGAACACGATTAAGGTCATGGTTGTTAATGGAATGTTCCTCATAAGTGGCAGGATGAAAAATCTTGGGCATGAGTTGAAATAGACAGTGTTTTTTGATTGACACATTCTTTGTGTTGTTCAGGAGTTTTCGGGGTAGATACACAGGGTTGATAGTTCCTGAGGATTTGTTTTGCAAAAGGGTCTTCCAAACAGCCTTCCTTTGCCAAATAGTTGTCAAAAGCCTTCGCAAGATTTATTGGCAATGCCCATGCTTCTTTGCCTTGCACTTTGGGAAGCACATGCAAGTAGCATACACTCGGACAGGGGTTGAGTTTGCATGGCTCACTGACGCAGGATGACATCCGTGGCTTTGAGTTTGCTGGGAACGCGTTCCGAGTAAAAGACAAGGACAGTGGGACTGCCAGCAGTATTAATTCTTGTTTAGCTTCTGACATGAGAAGGGTCGGGCGTTTTGTTTGAAAAGTCAGGAACTTCAGAACATTGATGATCTCAAGAAGGTGCTGGCCTCACGATTTCCTAGTTTAAAGTGTCATGACAATTAATCAGACAACATCCTCATCAGAGCTGTTTGTGGTGAAAGTAGCGTGATGCTCTTGAGGCAATCAGTCCTTCTTTGCCTGCAATTGAAGCATCCAAGATAGATATCTACCTCCAACAGGAGTGTTGTCAGAACCCTTCTCTTTGCTAGTTTCACTCTTTCCTTCGCAGACTGTTGATTGCCCAGTCGTGAATTTGTCAGCTTGGTTGTGCAGGACGGCAGGTGGGAAAAGGAGGATGCTGATGCCGAGATCAAGCGCGGCGCATTGATGCCGCGCACTTATTGATATTATATAGATTATACAGTCCTTTGTCATATTTTGTCATTTGACATTTGATTCTAGATAAATGGCTTTTCTGTTGACTGTTGGCGCAGATGTATGACTTCTAGGTCTGATTGCTATGGCTTTTTGCTCCCCGACTAGCCGCACTCTCAGTAGTAGAGATTGCTGATGCCTTGCTAGTTTTGTTGAACCTCTTTGATCGAGCCTGTTGGACGAGGCCATTTGTATCAGCCTGCAAGGAAGCAGGAGTATAGTTTCACCTCATCGTCCGGACATGTTGAAGCAATCCGTTTCGCTGTGGAAGTGGCTCGGTTTTAGGTGGTGATAATCGTTTTAAGTTTTGGTTTTAGCTTCCAATACTGAGCATCCTTAAAGAATAAGTTTGCGTCCACGGGGCGTGTAGGATCAGCTCGCGCAGTGTTCTCAGAGCTGGTCAACCGTCTGTTTCAAGCTGTCCGAGGAGAAACCGTCTCACCAGAGGAGTTCCTTTTGGGTTGCCGTGGCATTTCTTTCTGGGGTAGCTACAAAAAAACACTCGGCATCATATACCTTTGTAGCCACTGAGAATAAATGCGTTTGTGTGCCACACAGCCGAAGCCATCGATCGGTTGACGCAGAAGCCGTGCAACTGATTCACGTATTTTTGCAGAGGAAGAATTCATTGGAGTAAAAAGTCTTGCCCTTCGCAGTGTGCTTGCAAACATCCGTCGACCTGTGATGGAAACAGTTTGAGATTTTGACATTTGGAAAATTCAGAGAAAAACGGAAGAAAAGGTGGAGAAAATATATGGAACATTTTAGTTTTGCCATCCTTTTTTGCGGTGGTTTTGAATTAAAACGTTTCACTGGAATGTAATATCTTTTTGACTTGCGCTTGCTACGCTTTTCAGATATGTCCTTTCTTCATTTGTCCAATCTTTTGGACACCATTTGGTTTATGATATCAGCTAAGATATAAGTTGCAAATATTTATGATGAAATGCAAGATGTTGTAGTAAGGACTAGGTCATATACAATAATTAACTCTGATGAATTGAAAGAAGCATTGAAAAACATGAGGCATGATATGGAGCAAGAACTTTAGACACGGCACCTTCATCCATCAGGATTAATGGTAGTTAAAGTAAAAGAAATTCATATGATGTAAAGCAAATACAACCCAACAAGAGCAGGTAGATACATTAATTTGCCAAAAACGATATCATTAAAGAAAGCATGTATTAACATTAAAAATAAAGATGATACATGTTTTGAGTATGCTATTCAGTGTGGTTATCATAAAATGTATTGAACAACTCATCCAGAGAACTTTTATCGCTACAAACATATAGAAGATTTACATTTGATGGTGTAAAATTTCCAGCTAATGATAATACTGATAAATTTGAAGAACTCAATCAGAATGTTTCAGCTAATATGTTTGAAGCTGATGATGAGAATGAGCAAACAGTAATAAGTAGATAAATTGAAAAATAAGATGTTGAATGCCATATTTATGTGTTAAGGATTGATGAGGATGATAATAGTTATTATGTATATATTAAAATGTTGTAACATATTTTTAAACTCACAAAGAAATAAATTTCGTAATAAGTCTTAATGGTTCTGGAACTCAAGAATTATTCAAATATTATGATAAGGGATGCATGGAAGTTGAAGGTCAACAAATAGAAATGCCTACGCAAAATGAAAAACTAAACATTTAAAGATGCTTTTAAAAAGGTTAAGGTGTCTTTTTGTTGTATATGCAGACTTTGAATGTTCAATTAAAAAGCTGAAAAAATTGAAGGTAATGAAATAAAAATCTACACTTATTTAGAACATGAACCTTGCGGATTTTCTTGATTTTGGTAAATGCTGTTGATATTGATAATGTTAATCAGATTTTTGTATAGAGGAAAGGATGCCCTTAATGTGTTTTGCAATAACCTTAATGAAATAAGAGATGACATAAAAGAAAGAATGCATGAAAATAAAGAAATAGAAATAACTGATGAAGATAAACAAGTTTTTAATAATGTTGCCCATTGCTTTGTATGTGTTGAAGAATTTAGGAACACTTATAAGATTGAAAAAAAGGCCGAGAAATACAAAAAAGTTCGTGACCATTGCCATTTTACAGGTAGGTATAGAGGTTGTGCTCATAGCATTTGCAATCTAAACTATTGTAGTAAACAAATCAAAATCCCTGCTTTTTTTCATAACATGGAAAATTTGATGGACACTTAATAATACAGAATGCGGAGCAATTNGTATTCGGAGTAAAATTCACAAGATATATAGTATTAATACTGCAAAATTAAGTTTCAACAACTATGGTAATAAAAGGTACTGGACAAATTCAGTAGATAGTTTAGCATGTGGTGATTTTAAAATACATGATTTCAGGAATGAATAACATGCTGTTTAGTGGTATGAACAGGTAATTTACAGCATAGTTGATGTGGGCGTTAATCTTTGCTACATAGGTTCTACTTGTGCAAAGTTGAGTAAAAGAGTGGAAAGGCACGGAGCAGATGTAAAATCTATGTAGGTGGATAGAAACATTTTACTACTGTGCACAAGATATTTAATGAATATGGAAAAGAAAATTGTAAGTTAGACTTGGTTGCGAATTGCCCTTGTCATAGTAAAGAAGCACTTTTGAAGCGGGAAGGTTTTCATATACAAAGTACAGAAGGTGTAAATCGCTGTGTGGCAGGAACAGCTTCAAAATGTTAAAATAAAAACAATCCGTTGAATGAAGAGAAGATTAAACAATGGTATGAAAGAACAAAAAGAATGGCAAACACAAAGAATACGGAGACAATCATAAAGAAGAAGCAAAAGAGTATCATAAAGGAAATAGGGACTTGGAGAAAAACAAAAAACGCAACTTAAACAAAGCAAGAAAGAAAATTATGAAAGGGACAAATTTAACACACTTGCTAAAGCAAAACAGCAACTGAGAGAATGTGAGATACATACTTGTCAAAATAAAGGTGGGAAATCTGATATCACAAGGCATCATAAAACACGTAAGAATAGTAGCAATGTGAAAAAGAAAGATGAACAATAGATGATATACTACCTTATGAGATATTTCATGTATTAGAAAACACTGCATAGCAAAATGGCTTAACAAAATATTACATATATACTAGAAACTAATGTTCAGTCTTAATGAGCAAGAAGAAAAATTAATGATGCTTTGTCATTGAAGTAAATGATAAGACCAGAGAAATAGAAACTAAATGTCAAAGTTTCAGATTTGATAAAATCGGTATAGCATTTAAGCACTGCATAATTTCCGAAACTATCATTGGTGAAGTAAAAGAGTTTGATGATAACACTGTTCATAAAAACTATGGTGAGTTAGAGAAGCCGATGTTAGATTTAGAAAACGGAAATCGTAGAATAGATGCGCTTGATATATGAATTTGTTATATGATTTTCCTAAATGGAATCAAATTATAGAAATACTTGGGTATGGCTATTGGTTTTCTGACAACTTGACTAATAGCAAACACATATCTAATGAATTGGAACTAAAGAAAAACATGTTCTGAGAAAAAAGGTTAAGGCAACCACCGGATTAAGAAAAAATAGTACGATAACAAGGCGTATGATGAAAGAAGACAAATCAAAATTGTACTCTAAATGTAAGATGTGTAATTCAATCATGAAAGTCTAAATAGCTCTTCTGATTTGAATACATGATATACTACGCTACTACATAATATATCATGTATTTTTCTACATACTTTCCCTTATCTTTATGAGGTGATGTTGCAATTTTTCTGTTTTGATTTGGTTGAGGTTTTGTTGAGTTAGCTGATATTGTTGCGTATGTTTTCACGATATTGCTTGGACACTAGTGAAACCCCAATGACACCAGTTTAAAGCCTTTGGTGGGGGTAGGGGGCGTATTCAGTCGAATTTGGTGCGTATCCCTTTAGATGTGCCATTTAGGGTAGTATCCAGTCGGATTTGGGGCGTATCCACCAGTCGGATTTGGGGCATATCCAGTCGGATTTGGGGCGTGTCCAGTTGGGTTTGAGGCATATCCAGTCGGATTTAGGGCGTATCCATTTGGGTTTGGGGGTGTTGAAAATTTCAATCGGGGCGTTGGACATTTTCGATGGGGGTGTTGAAAATTTTCAATGGAGGTGTTGAACATTTTCAATGGGGGTGCTGAAAAAATCCAATGGGGGTATTATGAAAAAATCCAATGGGGGTGTTGAAAAGGGTCAATGGGGGCATTGAAAAATCCATGGCGGTATTGAAAAGGGTCAATGGGGGCATTGAGAAAGGGTCAATGGTGGCATTGAAAGGGGGCATTGAGAAGGTCAATGGGGGCATTGAAAAGGGTCAATGGGGGCATTGAATGGTGGCATCAAGAAGGGTAAACGGGGCATTGGGAAGGGTCAATGGGGGTATTGAAAAGGGTCAATGGGCGTTGGTCAGGGTCAATGGGGGTATTGAAAAGGGTCAATGGGGGGCGTTGG
>DF239648.1:11445-53226 GCA_000507305.1 Breviolum minutum Mf 1.05b.01
AGTATATATTAAGGATATGGAAGATGAAATTCCAGATACGAAATGTAAGGAAATTTATTGCGAAATTTGTAGGCATAATATCAAGAAATTAGGGTGGGCAAAGCATTTGAAAACCAAGAAGCATATTGAGAATGAAAAGGGAGTAGAAGAAGTTGAGAAGAAACAATGTAGAAAATGTGGATGTTGGAGAGTGCTTGAATTATACAGGGGAGAAAATGCTACTTGCAATATTTGCTTGGGATAGGGAAAACTGGGCAAAGAAGAATGAGGAGAAAGTTAGGGTCATGAATAAGAACTACTGGGATGAACATAGGGAAGAAAAGAAAGAGTATAACAAGGAATATAGTCAGAGGGAAATTGAATGTGAAGTGTGTGAGTGTAAGGTTAGGAAATGTAATTGGGCAAGACATTTGGCAAGTAGGAAGCATATGTTGGGGGGCGGTGGTGGAAAAGTTGATGGTTGATGTGGGAGGTGGGGGAGGATGATACGAAGGGTAGAGCAAGGCTTCTGCCTACTCTGGATGGTCAACTGGTCCAGCATGTTGCCATTGGAAGTATGGGAATGAGCCAAGGAGCCAAGAGAGACATCACACATCCTTGCATACTTTGGGGCTCATGAGCTACCAGAAGGTTCTCAAGCGCACGATTTTGCATGTATTTAACTTTAACTGTTCATACAACTTCAAGCTCATGTGTATCGCTAGCCAACGGAGCTTGAAACAGGTTTTTCATCAATGTCCAACAGCGAAAAAAACTTCAGGTGTCGGCTAAAGAAGGTGGGTGAATATACCTTGCTTGGCCAGGGCCTCCAGCTGTCCTGGAACGGGTGGTTGGCACAACACTTTGAATCAGGCATAGATCATTCCTTCAAAACAGATGCAGCAGAATCCGTCTATTTAGGTCTATTTAGGTGTTGGTTTCAAGCATGTTTACTTTGGGCCACTTTTGGGCAGAAGTTGATCAAAGATGTTGATGCATTTTGATGATACGAAGTGTATTTGTATTGTTCCACGTCGGTTCCAACCACCCATTAGCAGATCGATTGAGGTGGCGGTGGCGAGTTGAGTGACTTCCAATACCTGAGCGACCAGTTGGATGAGATGGCGGACGAGGATGGACATGTGATGGTGTGATTCTGAAGGAGTGGACCCTTACAAAGTATGGTATAACATAGGGAAATGATGTGAAGTGGTAAAGGTGTACAGGAGACTTGATAAGCAGATTTTTTTCGATCAGGCCTTGCGAATTGAGTTGAAATATGTTGAAATCATAGCTAGGTGACCCAGTTGACCTAGTGACCCAGTGACGGTGGAACTCATGATAACTTGCGGAAAGTAGGACTGGCTGAACGAAGACGGTTGCTACATGGGTGCGGAAGCTCATTTGAAATGAATTCCTGCGTACAAGTCATGGATGGAACACGAAAGCAACTTGTGGCTTTGTTGTGTTTGGGGTCGGTGGCTCTTTCTGGGCATTTTGCCAAGGTCCAAAAGAGTACTCTTCCTACATTGGCCGGGTGATGTACAACCGACGAAGCAAGTGGCTGGCTGAGAAATGAGCTGTTGACTTGGTCACTGCCAGAGTTCAAAGGTATTTAGAGGAGTGAAGGCTTTAGACTGTTTTTGCTCGCTAGTGTGGCATGGGACTGGGATTTGGGATGTTGTTTTCTACATTATGCAGGTTCAACCCTTTGTACAACCAGTTTATCGTGGTTGGCAAGAAGAAGGACTTCCACTTGTGCTTTCGGGTGGGTACAAAAATTATGCTCCAAGCATTCGGACCATGAAACACCCAAGGCCTGATTTAGACATTGTCAAGATACCTCACAAATCTTCAAGCAGGCTTGCCTCCATGATGCATGACGTGGTGATTGAACAATTACATACACGATTGATGAAGAAAAATCATGCCCGTCCTGGAGTCCCTCGTACTCCTATCACTCAGTGTGTTGAGTCTCCATACACGGATCATCAACGCCAACGAGGACCAGCCAGCGCACTTGATGTATGTGGACCATCAAGGAGCTGCGGCTGTGGGGTGTGAATGGAATGGATCAGACCACGAATGGTCGAGTTTATTGAAGGAGCTGTTTGGGTCATCTTGTGCGTGGGAATGAACATACTGGTACTTCGCAAGCCCCTATAAGCGAAGAAAGCGTTTGTTTTGTATCTTTGAGGGTTATCTTATTGTGTTTCTCAGGCTTGTGGGCGCTATGATCATTCAAATCCCTGGCCACCCAGCTCTTGTTCAAAGTAAAATCACATAAACATACATAAACTGCTAGTGCGGCAGCCCTGTGATTCTCAATTCTTACTTCCAACGCTTCCTTTTGACCTTTTCATCCATACCATCGCACCATCCTGATTTACAAGCCAGATCTAGCCACGAATTGGAATGGCAGGAACAGCCTTTGAGGAGAACTTCATTGCAACTGGCTTTGGTATGCACTTGGGCATGTTGGACCCCTAGCGATCACCTAGCATTAGCATGAGGATGACCTCAATCCCGAAAGGTTGTTAGTGATTTGTGAGGCCACTACTTCGTAACAGCTGGCGCGCAGATATGAGTGGCGTCCTCAACTGTTTCCCTGGTTACGGTCGGTCAAGCGGCCTTCAAGAGTTGGAGTCAAGGCCCTAAGCACTGAC
This sequence comes from Breviolum minutum Mf 1.05b.01, assembly GCA_000507305.1. Lineage (NCBI taxonomy): Eukaryota > Dinophyceae > Suessiales > Symbiodiniaceae > Breviolum > Breviolum minutum. The sequence continues at coordinate 14,091 of DF239648.1, forward strand.
GATGCCTCAAGCGTTTGAAGACCTTGTCCTTGGTTTCCCAAACAGATTAGATTCCGGAACTGTTTGAGTCGTACCTGGCCAACATGGCAATGGCTCAAAATTAAACTCCCCCAACAGCAATGATGGGCTGTGATGTGTGATGAGGGGCCCGCTTCAAGAACCCATCCGCATCGAGCTGAAACCCTTTTGGCTTCATGGTAGCTTAATGTGGATCAGGCTTGGATGAGGCGAAAGCGCTCGCGACCAAAGTCCTGGAGGTGTGCTTCTATCGTTGGCAGCTCAGATTCAAAGGGTTCAAGATGATGAATGACACTCGGATGTGTTGGAAATTACCGTGAACTGGGAACTATGTTTTTTTTCTGTGTTTTGGACATCATTCTTTTGCCAGTGTTTTAGAGTGATGGATGCTTTCTGTGATCTCAAATCATGGCATCAGGACATATCAGGACATGCCAGCTGTGAAGCCAAGGTGATTGCCGGGCCTACTGCAAAATTCGTATTGGAGTGTGCAGTGGAACATCAGCAGCTCCCTCAGACACAAAGGCCAAGTTCAACTTGATGGAGACAGATTTTAGCAAGATTGCAGATGTTAGGAACGATGTTTAATCTACATAAACATCGATAAAGACTTGTAAAGGCCATAAAGCTCCACAGATATTTGGTAGGACTTAAGCCTTAGCTTGCCATCGAAAAGCTGGTGCTTTCGACAGCCAAGCGACCCGCACTGTGAGGTTGATATCAGTGATCCTATCCCACTCAACCACTTCTGGGGCCACAAGCTGAGAACACACACACCGATAAAACAGCTTAGAATATGTATATATTATGTAATAATAATATGATATTATGTTGTTTTTTTTCGGCCGCACACTTCATACCCAGTGACATTATGTGGGTTGTTTGGCAGGAGTTGGAAATCTCCAGCATAACATCTCTGGCTGAGGTTTTTCTGCTTGGACAGAGAAACGCTTGGAGGCCAGATGCAAAAGCCAGCTGTTAGGTCTTGAGAAAGACATGGTGCAAGTTGGAAAGGCATTGCAAGTTAGAAACGTTGACTCTGGTAAACAGGTGCAGCATTCATGAAGGTTTTCCTCCGGTTTGATTTTGTATGATGAAGATTGATGAACTATATCTTCATTGATGAATATTCTTGTGGTGTTTGATACCCGCCGACTCCTTGGGCGGAGTTGGCGATGCCTTTATTTCATGATTCCTGCTGTTCACTTATATGTTTCTACATGTATCTTGACCGATCTTGAACTTTTGTTCAGGCGACTGATGATTCTACTGCAACATGGTAGTCTGAAGGGCAGGATCAACACAAGCATAGCTCTTGTCCAAAAGACTGAAGAATGTCGCTACTTGTTTCAAGGAATTCCAACATTTGAGGTGCATTGACTATGTTGTTGTCCCTGAAAGGTTTCAAATGTGGCAAAAATAGAGGCGTGGGTTTAATGTTCCATGTTCTTCGTGAATCGAAACTTCCAGAATACATTCGAGAGCGTGGAGAGTCACCCAAGTAGGGGTACAGGCCCGACAGCAATTCACGTTCGCCACAGCAAAGCAAGGCACGAAAAATGGCGATGCCAATGCTTCACTTTCTGCCAAGACACGATGCATTTTAAACATATGTATCATAAGCTCAACGTTCCCTGGCCAAGTTGCTCGGTTCGACGAGTAAAGATCATCATCCCATCAGAAAAAAGACTTCGGAATTTCATCATTGATTTTGAAGCATGCATGCGCTGTTTCGAACTGACAACTCGCTGATGCTGTTGGCTAAAGCAGGTCACAGTTGCGCTCAGATCATATCTTGCAAAGCAAGTATTCAAGACCATTCAAGTTTGATTTCTGTCAAACAAAAGCAAAAGAAGACGTCCTGGTCACAAAGCATGTATCCCTAGATGACTAGATGTTTGATGTTTGAAATGTACTGAAGCAACACAATCATCGGAAGGATACTCCAGATAGATGAGAAAACCGCTCTTCATGCTGGCGGCACCGGCGCTATGCCCAGGCGGAAGGCCTTCGTCTTCATGGATTCATTCTAGTCAATAGTCGAATATTGAGCGATGTGACCCCTGATGAAAAAGTAGCATCCTCCTCCACACACGAGATAGTGGACTGTCTAAGAAGTGTTATTCTATCGTCATTGACAAAACAAAATTTCAGGAGGATTTCATGCAAATTTATGACCTTGGTTCAAGGTGAGAATGACTCACCTTCCAAAGCAGTCAAAAGACCATACAAGTCCACAACCAGACTTCAACAGCACATAACAGCACTACCATCCACGATCCACCACCCCGGTGAAAGAGAAGCAACGAATATTTTCCTGTCACCACAACAGACACGGCGAAAATAATTTAATCTTTATGCAGTGAGGATCACATCTGCTATGACGGCATGTATCTGACTTGTATACATGCATGTAACATGTACAATGTACTCGTATGATGATATACAATGCACAAATTCTCCTGTCACCCATGATGATATAAAGTTTACAGCTTTTCATCCCGGCAAACAGACTGGTTGCTGTATCTCGTTAATGAAGTCCATGCTGTGCTCATGGGTTTGCTGCATGCCTGAAGGGCATGTGGCTTCCACGTTGATCACATGCAGCTTGGACAATTGTTTTGTCGGCACAAGCAGAGAACAAATGCAGAAATGGGGAGAGAGCTGGACACACTATTATATAAGTCACCGTCAGTATCCAACCCAAGCACAGTGTCCTGCATGAAATGTCCGTGTCATTTACAAGTTAAACAAGTACTTCATGCAGATCTTTTTGTGCACAATATCATTCAAGGCAGGCAGGGCATCCAAATGGACTCAGATCCTTTGCTACTGTAAGAAGTTGTTTTTTTTAATTCATACGTATATATTATATATGATTAAAAGATTATACAATATATCATTATATACGTATCAATGTGATTATTTCTGACTTGAAACTTTGTATCAAGCAAGGGAATATCCAAACTTGTACCGAGGCAGTTCTTTACCTGTGGCTCTTGTCATGTCGCCTGCACCAAAGGCAACTCGGACAGATGCGAGAAACATGCAGCACTTGGTGTGACTAGTTGATACAACACTTGGTTTGCACTCTAAGTGGACCAAAGTTTGATTCTTCAAGCAAAGATCATGAAACCAAACTTTGGTCACTCAGAGTTGATCATGGTCCAATTGTTGTCACTGATGGGTTTTTTCTTAACGGCCGTTTGCTGATGGTCGTTGATATGTCGTTGATCATGTCCAAGAGGGTGACTTTTACTTCAGAACTTGGCCTGTGCAGTTGTTGATCAAAGTTATCCTAGCAAATTGTGCAGGGAACGGATAAAGTATCCAGGCAACCCAAAGGGTATATACTTTTAAACTAAGATTTGTTTCCTGTATGTTGTAGTAGGTTCAACCTATCGCCACCAGAATTAACTTTTATAATCTTATATCTTATAGAACTACATGAACACATGAGCTGCTCATCATTCCAACAAGTTTTGCTACACAATTTGAGCAAGGTGCAACACGTGTCCATTGCTTGGTGAAGCTGAGGAGAAATCTTTGAGATCGCAGCAGCCAGCTGTGGTGGCGATGCAATCGAGCCAGCGCCCTTTGAAGTTGTAGCTATAACCGAGGAGGCTCGACCCCAAAAATGTGTCCTTTAATCTTGGATTCTAGAAGTCTCCACGCTTGCCTTTTGCATCCTTTTTGCCATGTCGCAGCATTGACAGTTGTACATACGTATATTTAATCACACACATATGTATACGTATATATGTATATTGTATGTATAAATGTAATGACAAGAGTATTCCTGAACTAGTGGTCTTTGAGATGTTTCAAAGATGAGTGTGACCGCTATCATCTCAAGTTCAAACGCGGGACTCTTTAAAGCCATGGTTTCGGTTGGCCAGCTGGTTTATACTACCTGTAAGAGTGGAGAATCAGTTTGCAAAACTGGTGGTTGGGTAGTATTTGCTGATCAACATAGTGTGGTGTTGGCTACGGCCCCAAAGTTAGTCCGAGGGTTTCCTTTGGCAGTGGAAGGGGCTGAGGGCAACGTCAAAGTGGCTTTTCTACGAGTCCCAGGTGAGTCAGTAGCTTCGCAGCTGCCTAGTGGTTGGAAGGGTCCAAAAGAAGATAATCTACCTAGCTTGGATGCATGTAAGAAGGCATGGGCCAAGGTAGACAGTCAGACAGTGAAGAGCAGCGATGCAGAAGCCGCTACCGGCTCGGAGAAAGGAAAGAAGGATCTGCAGTTCGACATGGAGCAGCTTCAGCAGTTACTAGGTCGGGAAGATGGATCCAGTGGAAGCAGCAGCAGCGACAGCGAGTCAGAGATGGAGACAACGGCCAGAGCCGCTCATTTTCTGCCTCCCGGTCGTGGCTCGCTTCCCAAAGAAAGAAACAAGTCCAAGACCAAGTCTGCCGAGGTGGATGTGAACCAGTTGATGCTTCAGGGTCTGGCAGCAGGCCAGGCCCCTTCCGAGCTGATGCCCCTGATGATGATGTCCATGCTAGCAAGTCAGCAGTCGAGCAAGAACAGAAAGAAGAAAAAGAGTCGCCGAAAGGATTTAGACATCCTTGGTGGCTCCTCGTCCGACAGTGCAAGCGAAGAGGCCTCTTCCTCCAAGGACACCGGAAGTCTAAAGGCGGTGGCCTCCCTTCACCGCCTTCACAAGCATGTGAAAAAGCACCCAGAGCGCGTGTGCAAGAACTTCGAGAAGGAAATGACTCACGATCTGGGAGTGATCCCGGGTCAAGCTTGGAGTGTGCGAGATTACCTTCGCAAGCAGCAGTGGGGCAAGTTCAAGGGCATTTACAGATGCGCCATGATGGATGCAGAGGCCTACGAACTGGCGAGGTCGGGCGACGCTGCAGGAGCAGCCGCTCAGCTTTGCCAGAATATGAAGGCAAAGATGCAGAGTGTGATCCAAGGAGGAGATTGGAGCTCAGCATGGCTCCTTACGGGATTACCGGATCCCTTGGCAAAGAAAGAATTTGGAGGGAGCCGAGAAGAAATGGCTGCTATGTGGAAGCTCTTCATCGCCTTCGCAAAAAGGTCCTCGAGTCCAAGGGTCACGGTGCAGCAGAAAACGAAGAAGAGGAAGGTGCCGGGCGGCGAAAGTAGCCGAGGCGCCCTTGCATGTTAGCTCTGGTGTGGCTCCGCAAGCGGGCCCATTTTTCAGAGGTCGGAATTCAAAGTTCACACGTTACTATACCTGGCTTAGAAGCGCTTCAAGTTCCGTGCTGGCTCTGGCCAGCAGTGATGCCCCTTTGTTTCCAGCTTGTCTACCTTACCCCGAAGCTCTTCTGAAGGAACCTGGGGAATTAGTCAAGGATGATTTCAGCACTTCTTTGTTGTGGGCCAAGAGCTTTGTTAACATGCTGGTGGCCTGGAGCAACTATGTGGTGTTGGGGTGCCCTGACTACAAAGGCGACAAAGTTGAGCCGCAGACAGCCTATTTGCCTAGTGAGGCCATTCGGCCTTTTGCAGATGGGTTGTTGGGCGAGGTGACAGTTTTTGGTTCCCCTGAACTTTTGGCTGGAAAGCTAACCTGTGAAGGGAAGAGACGCTCCGTAGAAGAGCTGCTGGAACGTTTGTCGTGTACAGTTTCGTCATACGAGATGCCTCTGGAAACAGAGGAGTTTGGTGGAAGTTCAGTGGCCATGCCTGTGGTTGCTCAAAGGATTGCAGTTCCGACGAATGCTGGGACTGTTGACCCTGTGGAGTGGCTTCCGGCTGACAAGGCTGAGGTGGTGAGACGATTGGATGAACTTCTGCTTCCTCCGGCACTATGGGATGAAGTGGTGACGGCATGCCACAGAGTTCCGAAAGCTGAGGAGGCGGGTCTGATGAAAAGGTTGTTGGAGTGTGGAATGGTTTCTCTTTTTCCCGAAGATGAACTCCCCCGTGACCCCAAGGGTAAACCTTTAGTTGCAGGGTTGTTTTGTGTGAAGAAGAATGAGAAAGAAGACCGGTTGATCTTAGATCGACGACCGGCCAATGCTATGATGGAAAGACTTCGGTGGGCAGAGCTCCCTTCTGCAGCTTGCTTTACTCGGATGCTTCTTCGAGATAATCAGTTTTTGAGAGCCAGTGGAGATGATTTGCGGAATTATTATTATGCCCTCAAACTTCCCCCATGTTCTCTCAGATACAATGCAGTAGGAAGAAGGGTTCCGCCAAAACTTGTTAAGTTGATGGGTGCCGATCCGTCTCGACATTACCGGTTGGCTTTTCGTGTTTTGGGCATGGGAGATCGGAATGCATGTGACATTGCACAATAGTACATCAGCGCGTGTTGCAAACTGGTGGGTTGTTGGCTGAAGATGATACATTGGTGTATGGCTCTCCTGTTCCAGAGGGGGACCTTTGGGAGGGAATTTATCTTGACGATCTTTTGTTTGCCTTGCGAATGACTATGCCCCATACTATCCCCCTTAATGGTTCATTTCAGCCACCGGTGCCACAGGTTGACGATGTCGACGTGCAGCATGTCAAAGCTGCGGAGGCGGCTTATCAGGCAGCTGGTTTGCAGCGGGCAGAGCATAAGAGCTTCAGATTTGAGCCTCGGTTTCGAGCCTGGGGCGCTGAGGTAGACGGTGTTTTGGGAACAGTAGGTTCCCCTTTAGCAGTACGTCAGCAAGTTTGGTGGTTGCTGAAACGTGTAGTCGAGCAGGGGTCTTGCACGAAAGTTGGCTTGCAACAGATTTTGGGATATGTTTGCTTCATGTTTTCTTTCAGGAGAGAGTTTTACAGTTTGCAACATCATATTTACAAATTTCTTCGAACCTGTCCCGAAAAGGGGATTTGCAGATTACCTGGATTTGTTTTGGATGCGTTGCGAGCAATAGCTTTACATATACCATTTGCTTTTCACAACATGCGGAGAAAGATAGCTGACCAAGTGCTGGCCACAGACGCCACTCCGACCAGTGGCGGCGGAGTTCGGGCAGACGTTTCAAACAGTTTGGCGGAGAAACTTCTCAGACTTTCTGAGGTGAAAGGATCGCCTGTGCGTTTGGATGGTGAATATTTTGAACATGATTCTCATTCTGCCCCCAAAGAACCTTCAAAGTTTGCTAGCTCGGTGTCTGAATGTTTGAGGTGGCGGGTGACTTCAAGCTACAGTTTCCACAATACAAAACATGTCAATCTCCAAGAAGCCAAGGCCCTAAAGAAGGAGTTGGTTTCTTTTGCTAGACACTTTGGAAACAGGGGGAAGATTCAAATATGTTTTAAACGACTCACAGGTTTGTGTTGGAGCATTTGCAAAAGGGCGATCCAGTTCCTTTCGCCTCAATGGGATTCTGCGGAGTCTTTTGCCGCATTTGCTGTTTGGAGACATACAGGCGGTGTTGTTGTGGGTCGAAACAAAGTCGAATGCAGCAGATCACCCTTCAAGGTTTTCGCCGTTGCCGCCGCCCCGTCGGGCCCCCTCTTGGATGCGAAAGCTGGGTGTAGGTGGTGGTACAGGTTTCCCAACCTTTGCTGGTTCGGCTAGGTTAACTCGTGCTCACTTACAAAGAGGTTGTCCTATGTATACCCCAGTTGAAATACAGCATGGTACAGATGCTTTTGATCCTTGCATTGATGTTTATATCCGGGAAAAACGTGTTGGTTGGGTCTGGCTGGCTCCTCCGTGTGGTACTTTTAGTCCATTGCGTAACCTTGATCGTAAGGGTCCTCTTCGTCCTCGTGGATGTCCTCAGGGTGATGAAAATGATCCAGAAGTGTGTTTGGGTAACCGTCTTTGGGAACGTGCTGTTGCGTTGGTCTGGCTTTGTCTCTGTGTCGGAGTACCAGTTTTCTTGGAACATCCCCGGGGTAGTAAGGCTTGGCAGCTACCGTCTAGTCAGAAGTTGATGTGTTGCGCTGGTCTCAAATTACACGAAGTGCATTGGTGTGCTTATGATGACCTAGAGCGGGTGGGACTTCCCAACAAGAAACCTACTCGTATTTTATCATCGGCTCCTTGGCTGGCTCAAGTTTGTCGTTGTTGTCCTCAGAGTCATCATCACGGTCCTCCTCTCCGCGGTCATCGTGCTAAGTTGGCAGGGGCTTACCCTTGGGGTTTTTGTCACGAGTTGGCAGAGGCTTATAAGGGTTGGCTGGATGGTTCGGCTTAGATCGCTTGGTCTTTCTTCCACCTACAGACGTGGCTTGAGGGATGCTGGTTACAGTTTGTTGAATCGGGCGCATAGGCTTGGTGGAGTGCTGGATAAACATACCCCCATACGACGTGTGGATAGGTGGTTGGAAAGAGCAGTTGAAGTGGCTTATGAGGAAGGTGAATCAGTGCAGTGGATGGTTTTAGGGGTGCTTTCTTTACAAAGAGCTTTTCGTATTTCAGGGTCAGGACTCAAAGGAACTTGGCTGGCTATCAAGAACTGGAAGGCCTCGCTTCCACACCATACTCGTGTCCCATTATCACGTTCTGGAATGGAGGCACTGGTTTTGACAATGTTTGCTTCAGGGGCTTCGTCCTGTGGATATGACAGGCGAACTTGGTGGGCATGTGCTTTAGCAACGTGGCTTTCCTTTGTTTGTTTGTTGCGACCAGGAGAAACGTTGAAACTTCGGGTGGATGACCTCACTTTTCCTGATGGTTCTAGCTTGGTGGAAGGTGCTGCTGGTCTAGTGGTGGTGGTACGAAACCCAAAAACAAAACGTATCTGGAAGACCCAATTTGTCCTTTGCAGTGAAAACCCTTTGATACAATGGTTGGCTTGGTGGGTGAGGGGGATACCTCGTCATCAGTGGTTGTTTCCCCTCACACGGTATGTTTGGAACACTCGCTTTAACTCTGGCTTGGACAGACTTGCCTTGCGGAGTTGCGGATTTACTTTGGGCAGCCTTCGAACGGGTGGTGCAACATATCATTTTCGAGTGCGTCAGAATTTAGCATTGTTACAATATCATGGTCGGTGGGCCAGCAGTGATACATTGAAATATTATTTACATAGTGCTATGTCAGTGCATGTGATGAGCAACATTTCAGAAGAAGCAAAAGGTAGGTTGGAAGTGGCTTTGTCGAATGTGGCTTTGTTGCTCAATCCCCCTCTTAGCCTGAATCGACTCTCCCTATAGCTGGAAGCATGACCTCTCGTTTGAGCCGGGCAGTCAAGGAGCTAGCTGAGGCACTACGTGAGGCAGTGAGAAGTCAGTTTGGAAAAGAGCAGATTGGGGCGCAGAGCCCAAGTCCAAGGAGGTGCAAGTGGAGACCGAAGCCCTTCGCGAAGCTCCTTTCCCTCAAGATTGGCGGCAGTATGTGATCCTCTCCAACCCCAACCGTCCTGAGGCAGTTGGCTTTGTGGAGGGAGCCGATGTGGCCACATGGATCAAGATAGAGAAGACCCTACGAGGAGGGAAGCTGTACGGCTCAGGTGCACGGCTAAGACGCGTGCAGAGTCGAGCAGAGGCAGAGCAGCAGTGGGTCAAGGCGTTTCCCTATCGCCCGATGCCCAACCTGAACCTGTGAGAGATGGATTGGGGGCCACGTCTCATGCAGCCGAGGCGTTGGTCCAGGCAGTGAGGAGAGCTGCGTCAGAGCTTCCACCGGGAGAGTGGGTTCTGGGATTCATCTTCAGGACATTATGAATGATCCTTCGGCACGGGCTCAGGCGGCTCGTTGGAGGAGTGGGGTAGCAAAGAAAGTTGGAGCAGCCTTTGCGAGATTGGTGGACAGTTTGCATAAGCTAAAGCCTGGATGGTTAGATATGAGTGGGGTGGAACCTCAACCAGTTGATGCTCTACCTGTTCGCCAAGCGGAGGTGCCCCAACGTGCAGCACTGCCAGCCTGGCGAGTGTCATTCGGATGGATGTCACGAATTTCTACACGGATTGGTTGGAAGACTATGTTGGGCCTGGTTATGCTGGTCCTTTTTCCCAGAGCCGTGGCCGTCCTGGTGATCGGAGTGGTTCGGTTGATCCTGCGAGCCTTGTTGGTGGTCCTTTGTCGAATTTTCAGAGAACTTTGGATGGAGTGTCATGAGTTTTTGTACCACGCTTCTGCAGCTACAGGAGAGTTGGAAGATATGATTGTGACTTCTCTGGAAAGTTTCTTTGGATGGCCAAATGCAGTGCGAGAGGCACCAACACAACCTCCATTTGCACATGCGGGTGGTGTTGCTTCTCCAGCCCCGGCACCTTTGCCGATCTCTCAGCCTGCACGGCCCATGGACCTTCTGACTTTGGTGCTCTTGCTTTTCAACCTTTACCGGCGCAACTGGATTGGTGGGGCGGGAAATGGCCGTTAGTCACTGGAAGTTGCACAGAGTGACCTACGGCTGGCCAGCTGGCTTGTACCATAGGCCATTCAGCTTCAGTCGAAAAATTGGCAGTTCGACTCCTGACTTTGAGTTTTTGGAAAGCAGCTTCAGTCGAAAAAATGGCAGTTCGACTCCTGATTGCTTCTTTGGCCTGCTTTGAGTTTTTGGAAAGCATCTCATGGATGACATTCCTACTTCAGAGAACATGCCGTTGGCGCTGCCTGGTTAAAAAGCAGCGTTTAGTCTGAAGAGGGATCAGTCAAATGCAGTGAAGGAATGACAAGAGTATTCCTGAACTAGTGGTCTTTGAGATGTTTCAAAGATGAGTGTGACCGCTATCATCTCAAGTTCACCTCCACCCACCCCAGCCACCGGGGAAATGGCCGTTAGTCACTGGAAGTTGCACAGAGTGACCTACGGCTGGCCAGCTGGCTTGTACCATAGGCCATTCAGCTTCAGTCGAAAAATTGGCAGTTCGACTCCTGACTTTGAGTTTTTGGAAAGCAGCTTCAGTCGAAAAAATGGCAGTTCGACTCCTGATTGCTTCTTTGGCCTGCTTTGAGTTTTTGGAAAGCATCTCATGGATGACATTCCTACTTCAGAGAACATGCCGTTGGCGCTGCCTGGTTAAAAAGCAGCAGCGCTTAGTCTGAAGAGGGATCAGTCAAATGCAGTGAAGGAATGACAAGAGTATTCCTGAACCAGTGGTCTTTTAGATGTTTCAAAGATGAATGTGACCGCTATCATCTCAAGTTCACCTCCACCCACCCCAGCCACTGGGGGAAATGGCTGTTAGTCACTGGAAGTTGCACAGAGTGACCTACGGCTGGCCAGCTGGCTTGTACCATAGGCCATTCAGCTTCAGTCGAAAAAATGGCAGTTCGACTCCTGATTGCTTCTTTGGCCTGCTTTGAGTTTTTGGAAAGCAGCTTCAGTCGAAAAAATGGCAGTTCGACTCCTGATTGCTTCTTTGGCCTGCTTTGAGTTTTTGGAAAGCATCTCATGGATGACATTCCTACTTCAGAGAACATGCCGTTGGCGCTGCCTGGTTAAAAAGCAGCGTTTAGTCTGAAGAGGGATCAGTCAAATGCAGTGAAGGAATCAAATATTTAGAGTTTTGGTGTCCCCATCATACTCTATATTGATAAGTAGACAACCAAAGCTGATGCAAATCTTCACAGGTGCCTTTCGAAACTGTGAAAAGCCCACCCCCTTTCCATTTTCCTAAGCAGGAACGTGTGCACCACCAAGAATTGAAGAAGCTTCGAGTCGAGCTTCAAAGTGCCTTAGTCCGGATGATGCGAGGCAGTTCAGGCGTCCAGTTCGATCATGAGGAGTTTGCTGTTGCATGTCACGCTTTAACATGGGAAGTCCTTGCATTCCATGATTTCATGGACCATTCACCGCGAATTGTGGATGATGTTTGGTGTTCACGATTAAAGCCCTCTTTTTCTGCATCATGGAGCGAAGGGATGCTTTTGCTTTTTGGCACCCTCAAAATCTCTCATTTTGTGACTTTTGTGGCTTCTCCAGCTTCTGTGTTTGTTTGGCTTTGACTCATGTGGCATTTTCTATTTTTGTTCCCATCTTTGCTACGCTATCATAGAATAACATGTTGCTGTTATAGATTTCATCTTGTTGCCAATTTCATTTTCTGTGGCTTTTTTGCCAAGGCGTAGTTGATGAAGGTAGCAGAATCAAAAGGAAGAAAATTCAGCAGGAGCAAGCAAGAATAATGGCACCAGTAAGAAGAAGAAGAAAAAGAAGACAAAAGGGAAGAAGAAAAAGGGAAGAAGAAAAAAGGGAAGAAGAACAAAGGGAAGAAGAAAAAAGGGAAGAAGAAGAAAAAAGGAAGAAGAAAAAAGGAAGAAGAAAAAGAGGAAGAAGAAAAAGAGGAAGAAGAAAAAGAGGAAGAAAAGAGGAAGAAGAAAAAGAGGAAGAAAAGAGGAAGAAGAAAAAAGGAAGAAGAAAAAAAGAAGAAAAGAGGAAGAACAGAGGAAGAAGAAGAAGAAAGGAAGAAGAAAAAAGGAAGCAGAAAAAGGAAGAACAAAAAAGGAAGAAGAAAGGGCTGAAAAAAGAAATAAAACAATCACCAGTAGCAACAAGAAAAACAACACCAATCATCATGATCATCATTATCATAATGATCATCGTCCATCATCATCGTCATCATCAAGAAGCAGAATAAGAAGGAGAACAAGAAGCAGAATAAGAAGCAGAACAAGAAGCGACAAAGCAGAAGACAACACGGTGGCGGTTGTGTGTGCGGGGGGATTTGCTGTGCCCTCCCACCCAACCCCCGTACAGCTTTAAATTATCACAGTGCATTACCCACGCGGCAACTCCTTAGCAATGACATGAGATATCTGAAATTGGAGCAAAATCCAGACACAAGATGATCAAGCTTTTTAATACTGTATATAATCGTGTATAAATATAATCGTATGTATACATACATATTATAGGATTCGTATATATATATATATACACATAGTATGTATATCATATATATTTATATATATGTTTGGACAGGGAGAGAGACGACAAAAATTCGAAGAGGGAATTGGAAAATGAAGGGGACATCGAATAAAACAGGAATCCAAGAGAAATAGAAGCACTGAAAACACATCGAAAGGAAAACAAAGGACAAGAAACACAAAAACATCCTCTAACCAAAAAAACATGTTCAGTTCGGGCCCAATCCAATGGCTGCGTCAACGACTTGCCTCCCAAAGTCATGTTCCTTTGCGAGATCCTTTTGAGATAGTCCAACGATTTCCGAAGATCAAGTGTGTATCTATATACTGTGTCTAGAAAGATCAGTGTGAAGGCTGTGAAGGTATGGAATTACAAACCTCCTCATAGCTCACAACAGTGATTTGGTGTTTCTTTGCTTGATCAACCTAACAGGTTTTGCACAGTTTCCCGATAGTGATGCGGATCATCGCAGATGGTAGGGGGTAAACTTAACACAGATCTTCATGGTAGTATTGATGAGGAAAGACTAGGTATTTAAGAAAGAACGCATGGGAAACCAGTGCCCGTGGCGAGATCCATGTGTGTGTGTGTGTGTGTTCAAGTGTGTTGCTGTCGTTGCAGCTAAGTATTTAATCGAACTTCCACCTTGTTTGGAAGTTCACACCAAAAAACCGACAGACCATTTTTTAGGTGTAGCTCTCTCGGAACGCAGCGGAAACGACCGCAGCCGCCATCGAGATCTCAGTTTGAGCCGTTCGGGCACTGGACAAACGCAGGGTGGCTGGGTCGCAAAATTCATGGGGCAATGCTGTAGGAAGCTGCAAAACCAAATGATCATTAAACATGATTTACCTGAAGAGGACCAAAATGCCAGAAGAATGAACCAACTCCACAAAGTGGCCACAGATTTGACTTCCTGTTTTCTTTGATCATGGAACAACCTCCAAATCATCACCAACCAAAGGGGCAAACCCCAGGAAGTACAGAGAAAAACATAGAAAAATCCTTGTATGAAAGCCCATTTTTTCGTCCATTTCCATCCATTCTCCCATTCCAGTTTCAGATCTCTGACCTGTTTGTGCTCCCAACCAATGGCCAGCTCCAGGTGTGGAAGATCCCAGTCCTGGCAGTCAAGTCAATAATGAGGATGACAGCGACATCTCGCCATATGTTCTTCGGTGCCTGGGATTCATATGAACAGTTCCATGCAGCTATATGGATGTTTCCGAAAATAATGGCACCCCCAAATCATCCATTTCAATAGGATTTGCCATTATAAACCATCCATTTGGGATACCCCTATTTTTGGAAACGCCCATATATGTATATATGATATTGTATGCGTAGGTACATGTACAATGCAATTATATGTTTTCATTGTGTAATATGAATATATTAGATACGTTCTTGTGAAAGAGGTTGCAATTGGGCTGGGTTTTCCTGGGTTTTTGTTTTGGTACGTTTCCATTTTCGCAGGAAATGTGATGATCTGATGGTTGTGAACTTGGTATATGTCTATGGCATCCACAACATAAGACTCGAAAAACGGATGATGAAGCACTATGACAATGAAGCCTAATATTTAAGATGATTCAGGCCTGCTGACCTACCCAAAGTTTTTCATAGGAACGATACACCATGGAAATAATCCGTGCTCTCAACAAACTCAACAGACACCTCGCAACGAGCAAGATTTCACAGAGAACTGGGCTTTGAAAGAGACATACAACTAAGAATGAGTTACCTGGAGTTGGCCAGGTGCTCATAAATGCCTAAGCTCTTCTAATGTGTTGTTACATATATTTGTGGGTTCAGACTTTCATGTATAGTCTGTATAGTAGCTCTAGGACCATAGATGACCAATGAGAGCTAAACGGTCAGGCGGAGTGGTGCTGAGAGCCGGCTTGATTTACTCGCACCCATCGAGCAAAGGAAGGCCAGTTTGGGAATCCGGTGTTTCCCATGAAGATCCATACAATTTCTTCTAATGGCAGTGGCTGTGATTAGAGACCTAGATTTGAGAAATCTCCATCAAAGGCAACCGTTTAACGGCAATTGTCAGTTCGGTTGTGCCACCTTGTAGATTGGTGGGCTCAGAAGATTTTGAGTGGCTTTAGTGGAAGGAAATTCATGGAATGGATATATGCAGGGATCACATCCCGTTTCTATGAAAGTAAACCTGAATTGCGGAGCTGTCGAACATTAGTTAACAACAGTCGCATCAGAGCTTTGACACTGTATGCAGTGACAAGAATTTGAACACGTTGTGTACATCTACGTACATATATATATAATTCACATTACATCTATTTGATTTCACATCATAGAGTTAGTTGTAACATATGTATTTAAGAGAGACACATGCTCCACTTGTCGTCCCACCTTCCACCCTATCAATCCTACCGTCCGTCCCTCCCCCCATCTCCAGGTCGGAAACCGGCTCACACAACTCTCGAAGGCGGTGAACAAGATCTCTTGTGCCAGGCCTTGACAGTCCACATCGTTGGCTGATTGTCCATCATGATTCATGCCTAGCTACACCGACCTCGACATACTTTCACCATGGTGTATGTAGAATTCATGGAACTGATCAGTCAACCTGTGCCAATTGGACCGTTGTGAGCTATAAAGGACATGTTGATACATGTTGGAGAACCGGAACATTAAATCTATATGCATACATACGTACAATTAACAGATGACGTGAATATTATGTTATGACAGATCAGTCTTTTGATATGGTAGATCACTTCAATGAAGGCGCAATGTTGTTTGGTCGATGAGTAGATTGGAGGCATGTTAGAGATCCCAATTCAAAATTCCATCATCCTATGAGTCCGTTGTCCGCTCTTTCCACACTTCTTTATATTTTGTGATAGCCTCTTTGTTCGGATGTGAGGCCACGTTTTTTTGGTTCCGTGTGCTGACGGACAAAGATTCGTAGGTTTGATGGCTCGGTCAAAATGTAAAAACCAACTTGCCAGGTGCCTGCGGTGTAGCTCCTCCATAGATTGTGATAGAGACAAAGCCATCAAAGACGCAATCTTTGGTGACTACATGTCCAGCGATGGGCTACTGGGTTGAAAGGAACTGGGTGGGGCAGAGGTAGATTGTAGATCCTTCGGTGTTTCAACCTGTGAGGAGACAGGAGCATGTTTAGCATTTGCCCAGTTCGGATGACGTTTGGATTTTTTCAGCCAAGTTGTGAAGTTGTTTGTCATGGGCGAATTGGCTTGGAGGCTTGTTGATGCTGAAGCATGGTATCAAGAAGTGCAGTTGGAGCGGCTGGCTCCGGTGAACACACCACGTTCCTTGACAGCTAATGGCAACAAATGATGTTGAATTATTGGTGTTTGCCTGTGGAGAGTTGATGATTGCTGGAAAAAATGGACTGGATACATCTGGATACTGTTTGTAGTAACGAAGATCTGAGAAGATGATTGAAGATTTTGAGCTCAGGATCCAGTCCTTCCAAACTTTCGCGCAGAAATGTGGCAAACATTCTCTCCAAATTGCTGGAGGCATCATTTTTGGGAAGAGGTGATTTGAAGATCTCATTTATCACATATTCTTACTACACCTCACGAAGATTTTTTTGATTTTTGCATACTTAATTAGCAACTGGTGCATGATTCCATGATGTCGCATATCCTTCCATATAAGCTCAATGCAGTGGAGTTTAGGGGTTTGTGATTCCACAAAGCAGAGTTTTGGAGCGCATCCTTGTGATCAAGTGCATCCTCAAAGCATCTCCCATCACATTCAAAAACATCACCCCCGTTCATTGACCTGTTTGCGATTGAGATTTGCAATGAACTTGCATGAAGTTGGCCTAAGATAGACCCAGTTTGACAAGAGGTGGCTGGACGCCACCAACAGATGGCTTCGACCGAACCAGTGCAGGACACCAATCTTCCACACAAAGTAGAACCTTGCTCTGGTCTTGACAGACCGCTTTCTGAGACGCTGGGATGTGAAGTTTGGTAGGATCTCCATTTGTAAAAGGTTGGGTGCTTTTGTTTAGTGCGTGTAGGAGAGATTTACACGATGATATATCGCCTTATTCATCCTTGTAAAGATGGAATATCCTTGTTAGGCAACCAATGCACTGTTCAATGCAATCAATGAAGTGGGATGGAAGGGTTTTTGCTGTTTGGGTATCTCAATTCCATATAGCAATCCTGCATGGCTTCAGTCGAATTTCTATCCTTCAGTGCGATCATGCGGCTGATTTGAACACGAGAGTTCTTGGAGTGTCAATACGTTGTACAAGTTGCACATTGAGACCTCCCTACACGATGAGTACAACTTCAGCGGATGTTTCAGCGCTGACGTGCACAGCAGTGCTACCTTGCTGAATGAACCGAGGTATTGGATCAATTCCAGTCACAACTCCTACTTGCAGGCCAGTGGTCTTTATGGCATGAATCTATCCGCCTAACATGTCAGACGTCAGACATTGGGATCGTCTAAACGGGCTAAGAGGTTATACGCGGTTTGGCTTTCCCAGATGTTCCAATATGTATCACTCAACCTGCACCGGGTGATCACGGTGAAAGGACACTGAATATGATACTCAAGATGGTGGGTCCACAGAATTTCCAGCAGTCCTCCTGAAATTACGGTAATCTTATTTGGATTTTATGTTGGGCCAACCCAATTCTTTTAGCTTGACATTGTGGGAATGTCCCAAAATTCCCCAAACCCCATATGACTTTATGTGACTTATATGGTTTGCCAGGGGAATCAGCTGACAAGCACCTCCTCTGCCGACGCATTGGCGGCTTTGTTGCGCAATGGCTGTCGGGTTATCGAACTCGATGTGCCTTTGGCTGGACAGTCTTGGGTGAACCGGCTGGAACATTTCCAAGTTGGGAATCCCCTATATAATTGTTGAGAGTTGAGGGTTTAATTTTCGAGTTGGCATGGCATGCTAGTTGTGTAGGGACGGTCTTTCATCAGGATTGTGACAAAGGGCATACAAAGGCGTCTTTCTTATTCGATTGAATCTACGGCCAGTGAACTTTTTTTGAAGTATCTTTGGGCTATTTTGGTCTCTGGACACCACGATTTCAGCAAACAACCAAAACGCCTCGTTATGGTGGCATCCCGAATTTGCTGTCTTGCTTTGCCTCGAATATGTCGGTGAGAATGATGAGAATTCGCCCCAATTTGCTTGCATGAATGAAACTATTGTTTGTTCACTCCGGCCAAAAAAGACATACACTTACGAAGTCATTTCCCCATTTTTCCCCAAAGCACCTTACCCTAAAGTTTCTCCACCAATCTGACGTCACCAATGATGCAATGCTTCCAATGATGAGGTCTACGATGGCTCTAAATATGGGATGCAAGGTGTGAGGACCGATAAAGATTGATGTAAGGGTGGAGCTCCCACTGATGATGATTTGGTTGGTGGTATCCCGGTGCACCATCTCATTGATGGTGCCCTTAGTTGTTGTGGCCATTTCGTATCAACGGATACCTGGGAACGTGAGGATGCTAAGCTTTCCTGAATGGGTTGGCATCACAGACCTCACCGTGGGCAAACCGGTGAAGTGACAGGGAATACAGTGGATGTACTACAGTCAGTAGTTGCTTTACGTGATCTACTGTTTCACATACTGACGAATCTATCTCTATATACATTGGCAGTATTTGCCAGGTCCCTGCGTTTTGCATGGCGGAACCGCGACCACAGCGGTGTTGCTGCGCACTTGTTTGGAGGTACACTGGAAAAAACAGCAACTGAGAGTATTTCTGGAATAACTCCATTTCCAGGCGTCAGTTTGGATCATGCTAAAAGAATGTTGAGCTCCGAAATCTTCCATCCACAAAAGTAGGACAGCCTAAATTGCAAGAGATTCCAGAAGTATCCAGAAGTGCTATGATGTCAAAGACCCGGCATGATCCAACTGGTGCCATTGGTCAAAACCTTTCTGGAACTTTAATCCAAGGCAGTTCCCTTCTAAACCAGAGGATCTAGACTCCATCTGCAAAGATCTAAATTCAAATTTGATTTCATTTGCAAAAATATCCTTTTCCGAATTTTGGGAGTCTCTGATCCGAGTTCAACCAACACCCACGATATCAGGCCATCCGCGATGCAGCTTTTGAAACTTCGGCGTGTCCTGTGGTTATTACGCTGGAAAACTACTTGTCTCCTGATGGTCAAAGGTGCGCACCCAGTTCCGTGGATCCGTTTGACGTTTTTGGATGCCATGAAAACCATTGAAACCAGAGATGTTCAGAATGCAAGATTGGGTTGACAACAAGATGAAACAGGTTTTGGAACATTTTTGAAAACAACAATGGACCAAATTCTTTGGTTCACAAGTCTAAGTAAAGCTCCACCGGGGTGGTGAACCTTAGGCCGTGTTTCCAAAAAAGCCATGATCTCTTTTCAATTTTTCACCTTGGTTGGAAGGCTCTGCGCGAGCCTTTTGCTGGATGTTCTCGGCGAGTCGCTCTTCGTGCCTTGGGATTGCCGGCTGTGGAGGGGCGATGGAGATGTACTCGTTGTAGTCAAAACTTGTCCGGCACAAAAGTTGGAACGATTGAAAATAAACATGTGGGTTCATGCCTGCAAAGATGTGTGAAACGCATCCCCTTTTTTTTTTAGCAAAACTTGGTAGATAGGAAATAACAATCCACCAAGGTATTGGTTTGAATCAACTCCAACAACAAGCTACTCCATCTTCCCACCTCGTGCAAGCGCACCTCAACACAGGTGCCTCCTCCGCAAATGCTTTCCTGGCCATCGCCCGGAGAGCTGTTGAAGCGATTCCTTCTTCGAGACAAGTGACGTGCTGAGTGAGATTCAGGGCTAAGCCTTTGGTGAAATATCACTGAGCGTGTGATGGTGCTTTGATCCCAAGGTGACAATTCATCCCTTAGAACCAATGAATCATGATGCCCATGCAATTTGACACGAAAAATGCCGTTTTACTCCTGAGATTTTATTGCACAAATCTCAGGTCCTGGCAGTCAGAAGATGCGGCACTTTGGGCAGCAACTTTCGGGGGGGTGGAGGGTCACTATAAGAGGGCAAGCTTTGCCACTCAGCCCTACTGAGTGATGTTTTTAATGATACTTTCACCCAAAGATTCTGACTGAATGCAAGAAGTCTCTCTGTCNTAAGAGGGCGAAGCTTTCGTCACCTCACGCCTACCTGAGGATGTTTTTAATTTAGATACTTTACCTACCCAAACGAATTACTTGACTGTATGCAAGAAGTACTCTCTCTCTATATATATATATATATATACGTATACATATACATATATATATATATACATCAATTAACTGTTATCACAAATGCATATACAGTAATTATATGTACAGTACAATTATAGTCAATTATATATACATGCATATCTATTTTGGTAGCCAGATGTCATGCATTTGCAACGGACAATACGTATATGCTAATATGTATAGTAAAGTATAGTGTAGTATAGTGTAGTGTAGTATAGTGTAGAATAGTATAGTATAGTATAGTATAGTAATGTATAGTAATGTACAGTAATGTATAGTATAGTATGGTATAGTATAGTATAGTATAGTACAGGATAGTATAGTATAGTAATGTATAGTACCCGTAATGTATAGTATACAACATTGTGTGCTACTTTGTGTTTATGTTTTCCCTGTACTATGGGTATGTCGTTCGCTATATGTGTAATAAGGGCTACTGTAGGTATATCGAAAGTAGCTTTGCGACGCTCTTGGCGCCCAGTCCCCGAAGTCCAACAGAGCCAATCCTTGTCCGCGTGCCGCGCGGGTGCCGGAGCTGCACAGGCGGGTTTGATGTACCAACAACGCAGTCAAAACCCCGGCATGTGAATGAAGTGCAACAAGATAGCATGGTAGAATACTTCATACCAACATGATTCTGTAAAGAGTTGGTTTTGGCGACTTAATGATTGGCATCTCCAGCATGTGTTTTTTGTACCTCTTAACTTCAAGGGACTTTGAGTACGGTTACTTCAGACTGAAGTGACTCTGGCGTACAGTTGTTTTGTAGCCGCTGCACCCCGGGACCAGGCTCATTTCCATTGGCAACGCAACTAGGAGCAAATTCAGAGCTGATTCTCTTGCATTAAGCACGTTTTAGACGAGTTACGGGTGAACAGTGAGCATGAGACAAAATTTATGGATGGTTCCATGGCGCAACTGTCTTGAATGAAACATTTGAGAGCTTCAAAACCCTAGCAGAGAGACCAAGGTGAAATTTCGTTCCTTCAAGGAGAGTCAATTCTGGCAGGGATGCACAAGTTCATCCTTCTCTGAAACCAAGCTATTGCAGTTGATTGCGCCACTGGGCTTACAAGGCTACTGCCAGCTCGCAGCTTTGCCATCCCTTGCAAGATCGGTGTGCAAAAGTCATTTCTTGGAATGATTCTGAAAGCTCATGGTGTAGTCGCTATAGTGGTACCTTTCAATTGTGTTTTGTTTTTCACACTGGACCAAATGGGACCATTTGGCATAGATCCAGGGAAATGTTGGCGCCAAATCATCTAGGTTTCCAAATGGTAAAGATGAAGGAGCTCCTGCGTACCCTTGGGGTACATCCAGTACTTGATTTTAAAGGAAATAGCCAGATGAAGAGCCCCCAATCCGAACAAGATCTCGGCCTTCAATTCCTGTTCTCCTTATCGGGATTTTCACTTTCTTGAGGAAATCGGGTGGCATTGAGGCGTGAGAACCGGCAGTTGGACTTGTTGCAGTTGAATGAAAAGTATTTAGAGAATTCTCCAGGATTTCTCACAATCCTCATAAGAACCGAGGTTATACAGATTTCTGAGAAAACTGTCCAAAGGACCCATGATCTGAAAATGCTGAGGATGTTCCAGTTGCAGTCAGTGACAAACACTCCTCCGTTTCATTCATTTTGACTCCATCAATATGCTGCAGGCCATGCGCCGCTACACAGCAGTGCATTTGGCACGAATATATCCAGCTGGTTATCGTGTGGACTCCTCTAACTATGATCCACAGGACCTGCAAAGCCCGGAGCGAAACGCGTTTGGGTCTGAATGTTTTCTCAAGCCTGCTAATGGCCGACTACACGTAACAAAAATGGACACAGATGGTTTGAATACTCACGATGCATACAGTACGCATAGGAACTAGTTTTGATTCTCATTCGATCTATGCATGGCATTTATTTACTAGTAGGATATTCGCAAGGTATTCTAAGGTACTCATTGTAGCCAGTGTTTCTAGAAGCTCTTGACGTTTACCAGTGGATACTACACTCCAAACATCCCAAAACAATCTACCACAGGCCCTCGAAAGGATGCCATCCAGGTCCTACGTATGTTTTGCGAAGGGTAAAGCAATGATAGTTCATATTTGTTCACGCATGAACCTCTTAGTCAAGTTCCCTAGTTGAGTACCGAGGTGTAGGGCTTGCATGAGAGTCCCTTGTTTTATCATTCCAGCGGTTCCCATCCGAAGATTCTTCAAGACAGGGGTGGGTGTTTGCATGATTTTTCATGTTTTTCCTTTCACTGTGGGCTCAATCAAGCAAGTAGGGCCGGTTTCGAGTTTGCTACACCCCAAATGTGCATTGGTTGTCAGGATGCTTGGGAAGCAGGGTGTCAAATGGTGGCCCTGAACGGACAGAAAAGTTGCTTGGAGGCGTTTAGACTTTAGACTTCTCGACGTCTTGGATGTTGGATTAAGAGGGTGGAGGGTGCTTGCCACCTTTGCTTTCTCTCGCCTATTTTCATCAGCTGAGAAAATAGACAAAGGACTGGCAGAAAAGACTGTGAAACACCAACGCAAAGGAGAGACCGATCAGAGCGGACCATGACATCGTTGACATGCTTTCGGTTGCATTGCTTTCTGAGGTGGCTGTGTATAATTGCCACCAATCATTAATTTAGAACTGAAACGTGAACTAATTGCATTTGAACATGGAAGTTGACATTCGGAATTTCCTTTACACGATCATGATTGAAGTTTCATGACCCTTGGTAAAGCTTGAACTCCTGTATCTCCAGCTGCAAGCTCCTATCCTCAGACTCTACATGTTCCAAGATGTGCCAAGGCATTTTTTTCCATCCACATGCCGCATGGCTAAATGCTGGAAGGTTCCGAGGCGCATTGGGACATTGAGGGGATACGCCGTCTCCCCAAAATTTCTTTTGGGGATCCTGAAGTGAAGTTCGAATATCCTCATCATGGTGGCGAAATGTGACGAATATGGGCTAGAGATAGTGTTAGAGATATTAGATATTGCATGTTATCTCAATGGGTTGGCTTGCCGGCGGTGAGGACAAAAGATAAAGCTGAATAAAGCTGATTCGTTAGCTGGATCAGTTGAGTTAAACCAAGCCTTGTTGGCCAGACCGCAACGGTTAAATGGCTTCCTTTGGGCTTTGGGATGATTCAATTCGTGGATCCTTACAGTAAACGAAAAACCCTGGGAAGGTAATGGCGGATGTGGCTTCGTCGCGAAGCCATGCCATTTGCTCTCGCATGATCCACCACAGCCGAAGAAGCTCCTTGGATGAACAAAAAGTGCTCGGAATCCGTACGTTGCTGTTGACTTGTATTACCTCGTCATCAACCTCGCGGCATGTAACACTATTGTCCCATGCTGGTAGCATCCAAGTATGGTAGTATGCTGTTGTTGCAATATGATAGACATAATAATATATTTATATATATATTATATAAATACTATTACATTATATAATATAGTATATAGTTGGATATCACATACACATCACATACATTGTTGCAATCATATACTCTATTCTTATTGGTTATATAGTATAGACACGTATGGGTCAGCAATGGTCAGCATCCCTTAGTATGCTAGGAGTACTAGCAGTGGGGGAGGAGACCAGGAATATGCAGCAGGCACTTCCTATTTCCTTTTTGAGACTTGTGTGATTGACGGGGCAAGCGATGGTTATTCATGGTCTTTGACACATACTAGGCTTGGCCGACTTGGGTGTGCAAATATGATCGGGCAAGCACTAAGGCTGACCATCACAGTCCTGGGTGGCGATGGTTGGGAGGCTGGGTTGGGCTGTGAGGGGGAAAGAGATGAAAGACAATAATTGGAAGAAAATTGGAAGGTTTGTAGCTGAATAGGTTCCAGTTGTTTTTTTTGTAATCCTTGCCCTGATTCATTTTAGGAAATTCATCAGTAGGTTGGCTGCATTCTTTAGACCATCGAGTTCTTGAAGATGTTGCTTGAGTAGTCTAGATGCATCATCATGTACTCAATGTACTCATGACTCATTACTTGTAGAATTCTACTCCCCTCTACGCACCAAGGCCACCAAGGGATTTGTAAATCTTAAAAGCACCAAGTCAAACCAGCTTGGTGAATCCTTGAGGCATTTCGTGATTTTGACCTGCTTGGACCACCTGATTCCTATGTTTGTTTGGAACTCGGTAGAAGGACCCGTCAAACGGACGCGAGAAAGTGGTAATTTGGAGTTGAAAGTGCAACACCTGGATACATCTGGATACATCAATCGACAAGATGACAGAAGAGACGATAGGATACGATAGGATCATAGTTTATTGCAAGGGAACGGGGCTGTACATCTTTGACATATCATTTCCTCATAATTTGATAGCTTAGAGACAGATAGACGTTCGATGCGGACCTCAAGGTGAAGGGAACTTCGCCATTCCAAGGTGTTGAAATCGCTGGAGCATCCGTTGACAGATGCTTGAAAGCACTGAATGGGCATGGGGGAAGCCTGGAAGAGTGCTGGGGCCAAGTAGGCATAGAAGTCTCTGAAAAGTCTATGGTTCTCTCCTGCGATCTCACCCTAAAAGCTAGTTTGCATGTGATATGACTTTTGTGGTACCAGGACATTCAGGTTGCCTGGTAATTCCCTTGAAATTTTCAGGGGCTATATTTTTGGTGGATTTATCTAGGCTGGTGAGATACCATACTTTGCCTGGAATGGTTGGTATGCATTTCAGTGTCACCCTCCAAAAACAGTGGTGCGGTCCCTGAAAATTGTAGAAAAGAAGATGTTCCATACTACTCGTATGATTGTGCTGCACACTGAGAAAGAGACAGAGCAGGCAAATTCGGCAAGCCTTCTCATGCAGCTTGAGACTTCCGATTTGGTGAAGTTCCATCCAGTGCAAGCCATCAGCCTCTTTTTGCCCACCAAGGACGACTTGAGAAGACATCCGTATACACTGCCAGGGTGAAGACTGGCCCCAAGGCCGGCCACAATGCTAGCACCAAGTTCTTCGGACCAGTACTGTAGGAAGACATGAAAGAAACTCGCTACTGCATGTCGATGGTCTATTAATTCATAGGAGTAGTCAGTCAATGTCAGCAACAACTTGTATACACTTGTATAATAGTCAAGTTATAGTAATGCTGTATTGTCAGAAGAAACGTCATGCTTGGCCCGAGTTGCTCATCACTCTGACAGAGGCCCAGCCGGTTTGGAAACAAAGCTTTGAATTTGCGCCCTGGCTGCCACGACTTGATGCATTTTAATTTTTTGATGCTATAGATTTACCAACCCCTCACCTGCGCTGGAGCTATTTTTTGAGGATCACCTGCAGATTCCAAACTTCCCCAAAAAATTCCTTAGCTTATAACGACCTGTTCCTTAGGCCATCAGCGATGTGGCCTTGGCGGTGGTGATGTTGGTCGCTTGGGATCAAGATGTGGATTTTGATGATCTTCTTGGCCACGGCCTCAGATCGGCCAGGAACGCATGAGCAGCTGATGGGAGTAATTGATCCAGCTATGAGGTCAATATGCATTTCCCCTCGCCGACTTGAGACCAGGGTGGAGAAGACACTGGGTGGCGAAACGGAGGGAATGGAGGATGCAGTGGGGGAATATTTGTTTGAAGGGACCGTCCAAATCTATGAATCGATACTGCAATTAGGAGCACTCAGCCAACGAGACACTTTTAAAGTGTGGTGGCTTGTTGCATGATGTGTAATTGCGAAGAACCTAAGTCGTAAGTTTTTTTCCTGTTACCTACATGGACATCACAATTGTAATAGCTGATAGGAGAGTGATTTTGTCGCTCAAGAAATTCAAAGAGAGGATATGGGTACCCTTGGGAGAGTAATTACCCTAAATATCCCTAAATATTTTCCTTTTCTGACATGGTTCAAGTCTGAGCATTGAAATGTTGTGTCATGTTCTGTCTTTTGGGAAGTTGAGCCAAGTCGAGCTGACTCGCCTGGAGTCGGTGTTCCACCATGTTCCACCACCCCCGCCTTCAACCCAGTTTCGGTCGCAATGCGTTCAAAGGATTTCAAAGGCACTTTCACCATAGCGGCCCTTAGGTTTCTTAGAACTTAGATCATTGGATTCTTCAATGGTAGTGAAAACCGAGTTCACTCAAAAACCTTGCAGAGCTGGTAGCAGAAAACGTTTCGTATGCTAGGTAGGCCGAGTGTTTGGTAGACCAAGAGTGCAATCAATGCATTTTTTAAGCCTGGAAAAGTCATCATCATTTCCATGATCACTGCGATGATGCTGACAATGACGATGATGGATGTTGACGAGGTTGAGGATGTTGATGCTCTTGATGTTGCGGTTGTGGTGCTGGTCGTCGTCGTGTTGGCTGTTGCTGTTGTTCCATGTTGTTCTATCAAATCCAGCTTTCAAAAAATGCCATTCTCAACTGATCGGGGACAGTATTGTTCGATGATTTTGGCATTTCAGTTGGAAAAACAATAGAAAACCATCACGTTTGCACTACATTGACTAACCGCCGGAAGATGGCCCAACAGCCCAGGAGTTCCGCTGCTCAGTAGCAGCGGAGAGCTGCAAGAAGGAAATCCAGCACTCATTTGTCGTTTCGTCCTTTCGTAGGGTTTTTCGTGGCCGAGCCACCAGCGTGACCAAAAGCCTTCTTTGGTGGTTTCAAACGTATGAAGTGCGTGGTTGAAGGTCGTTTCTACCATATGTATTTTAAATATTTCATTATTGTAATTTCCTTTGTTTGCATGTTTCAATCCGATTGATTGATCCATGAAACAGTTGACGCCAGCATGTGACCTGGGGTTGGTATATCAAATGTCATGGCTGTCCAACAAATGTATTGACTCCTGTAGCAGCTAGCAACATGCTAGCAGCTAGGTTTTCGATCATGATTTGGTTACGGAGAAATGCTAATAAACGAAACGTGTTGTTGAGTTGCTATTCAACAAAGGCTTGTTGGGAGACTCTATAGTACTCTTCAGATCTCTATAGCCTTTGACGAGAATATGAGCAGATGTATTTGATATTCAAATGTACCAGTGTGTACCAACAAACTGAATTCAAAATGCGAAGCGTCAAGAAGTCCACCAAAGACGTTTCATTTTATTTAGGCAATTTGCAAGGACAACATTTAGTATCCTTTTGCGGTCTTTGAGTTCGGGCCACGGCCACGGCTAGAGAGAAAGAATGTTGAAAGAAGGCTCCGCCTCAAGATAGTGACACTCCAAACACTGGACTCCACAGCGCATGAACGATTCGTGTTACCATCCAAGTTCCTGGTACCTATGAAGCACATGTAAAAGGTGGAATGTTGAATAAAGCTTGCAGCAAGTGTCAGATATGTGCACTGTGTCACCATCAGGATGATATATTTACACTGTATTTACACACACCATTTCTTGGGTTGAGGATGTTTGAGCCTACTCCACTTATCTTCTGGCAGTCCAAAAGGGGACACTATCTAGTTTGATGGTGTATATGTTTCCTGTCTGAAAACTAGCGCATTTGTAATGAGCTGATGGTTCCAGTGCTGCTTGGAGTGCCATGTCTACAGTGGAAAGCATGCAAAAATTTCCTGCAAAGCAGGGATTGACGCAGGCAGAGATGTTGCAAATGCAAGACCTGTGACTTGCTTCAAGTTCCGCCGGATGGAATTTGGTGCATCAATTGGAGCACCATGCCACAATGAAGTGAACATGAGGGGCTGCAGGTGACTCCTGCACTGAGTGAGGAGAGTTGCTGAGGTGAGGATTTGACCATTTTTATCCATTTTTAGCATTGTCAAAGCTGTGTTCCTCTTTGTGCAGGAATGGCTTTCAATGTTGCGGCCGCTGATGTTTCGAACGGTGGGACGGTGGTTCTTCCGTGCACGCCTAGTTTTAAAAGCTGTCCGCAGTTGTTAAAGGGCATGACGTTGGTGACCTAAGACTTCCACATGCGCAGGGTCATATGTCATGTGAGAGTATTTGTTAATTCCTTATCATTTATACGCTAGACATCACTAGACGAAATTGTCATTTCAAGTTGGATTGACGGTTTACTGCACGTACTGCTTTAAGTTTGGGCAAGGCATTGCCAGCTCCACGCTGGTTTCAGGATAGACAAAACATTATGATATTATCCCCGATTATCCCCACCCACTTTTGCCAGTTTTCTTGATTTGCTAAGTGTTGGAACTTCCATGTGACAGCCGGGCTTCCAGGCAGTGGTCATTGGCATCAACTACTCAGGCACGTCATAATATGGATATCATGCACTTGAGAATGATACACAGACTCAATGACCTCGACGACTTTGTAGCGGACATGCAATCGTCACTGACACCAAATAAGAGCAGTGAGGCTGTCCCAGCGTCTCCACCAGGTGTTGCTGAGTTACACGGTGCTGTGAATGATGCCAAAGAATGGATCCAAGTGCTGAGCTAAGTCAATATATGCCATTTGCAGTGGACTATAGAAACATACATACAACATATAATGCAAGCACTGTTTTTCTTCTTCTCCACTGGTCCCAAGTAAGCTTTGCGCAACAGGGTGCAAGTAGATTGTGTAACCACATAACATTCACCTGTGTTCCTGATAGGAGTTGCACCGTTTGCTGTCAAGGTGGTATCCAACACACGTAATTGGAGTTTGAAGCAACTTTCATCCCAGGCCTTAACGAAGGATCTTTCCTTCCGCCGCGATGACATTCGTGCCATGCTGGATAGGTGGGAGTTGTGCTGGATCGATTCGACTGTGCTTCACGGTAGGAAGGATCCCAATTGATATTGCAGGTATCCCAACGGAGATTTGGTTCAGGAAGATGATCCTTCCTATGGGGTGCCGACAAAGGAGGGGATCTGCGTTTCAACAAGTGGCCGGTGAAATTACAAAACATACAATAAGAATAAATACATGCAATAAATGTATGTTTTGCTCTATCTCTCCAAATTTTGACTGCTTCCTATCATTAGTGCATCCTTTTTGTTGGGATGGCCTGAGCAAAAAGCGTCGCGAGGAGAACATGTTGAAGTCCATCGAATGGTTGGTGACGGATGTCAGAGACGCTTGGCACTCAGCACTGAAAGGGTAACCCCGATATTTTGAGCAGCCAAAAATAGTCGACCGGATGAAGAAGGGTTTGCATACTTTAAGAATAAAGTTGACAATGTGTTGCTTTATTTGAGCCACAATCTACTTTCACGCAACTCATTTTGGGAATTGCAGCACAACGGTGACCCCTTTCACTTTGGTCCCACTGTGCACCAGGGAGACTCTTTGGTCTTCATATTCTGTGGGCACATGGCGCAGGTTGGGGATGACTCGCAGACTCATGTTTCGAAACCAGGAAGACGGAAGCCCTTTTGAAATGAGATGACTGAAGTACAGTACACAGTCAGGCTTCAGTTTTGTTTGCATGAAAGCGCAGTGAAGTGTGCAAATGTGTGCCAGATTGTGCAGGCTTTCTGTCATCAACATCAAGCTGACTAGTTTCAAGAAAACGCCATGGTTGGACTGGAAGCCCACCATAATCAAACTACAGCCTTCACAAAATGTCAGAGCATCATCCTTCTTTGAAGTATCCATAATTGATCAATGAAAAAACCCTGGTTGTTAGGTAGTTATATATGCGATTATACTACCCGGTTATATAGGGGTTAAAATAAACCAATATATGGATCCCTATTGACCCACCAGTATAAATGGAAAGCAAGAGGTTTTTTTCGAGGCTCAAGTTATCACCTGTTTGGTTGGATCGGTAGGAAGGGGATGGCTACTTATCAGGATTTGTGTGATCACATGTTTTCGTATGCCATTTTGGCTACAAGGATTTTGGGTGTTCACCCTAAGGAATTTTTGATCTTTGGATTTGATCTGGGTCTTTTCCCTTAGGGGCCTGGGAGATCTGTGTATCCATCGATCATGTCTTCATCCAACAAAGTTCCTCAAGCCATGGCTAATCAGCAAAGGATGCTGCAGTCCAGGTTTCCTCCAGCCAGAGCTCGTGATGAAGACGTTCGTTCTGAGTCGTCATGGTCAGCAGTCACTGCAGCAGGGTCCGAGTCTGGAGAGACAGTGGGTGGTGATGCTACTCAGCATGGATCACCCTTGGATCCAATTGGAGAAGAAAATCAATATGTGGCTCCACCTACTCCAACAGTGAATCCTCTTGGTCAACCTGTGCCACCTAGCTCAGCACCTGTGAACCAGGCTGCTAGGAATTTGGTTGATCATGCCAATGAGCCCCCAGCAGCAAGGCGCCTTCGTCGTCAACAGGAGCAAGCTCAGAGAAGGGGGAGGCGAGGGATCCGCTATGGACGGATGGGAGCACACAATGCCTGCAATGCCCAACTACCAGGGCACATCAGGCAAGTTGGATCCAAAGAAGGGGAGAGATCAGTGCTTGTGCTGGACAGCCGGGATCATCGGCTTCAGAGTCCTTTTCAAGGCTGGTTGCTTGATGAGATCCTCACCAATGCCAATGCCCGGCTTAACGTGGTGTCAGATCTCAGCGGAGTGCGGCCTCCAACAACAGGTTATCACTGCAACCTGTTCATGATCAAGGCCTTGGACAACTTCAAGTTGGTGGTGGCGGCCACCATGACCTCCTACGGATCCGTGCCTTGTGGAAGGTGGGATCACCGCACAGCGGGGGTCATGTCACATGTGGCATTCCAACCCTTTCGTTGGCCACTGATGACGGATGAGTCTCCTACGTGGGTTGACTTGAAGGTCAAATTGGAAGGGGATCTCCTCATTCATCTCGAGTTGAGAGGATATCGTTCTGATCATGACATGTCAGTACAGATCTGTCATGTGGCAGATTCCTTGCTCTGGTCCCTCGAGGAGAAGCCTTTTATCCCCACCTTTGTGGTCACAGTTTTTCAGGGCTGGCGTGTGATCTCCACGTCTTGGGAAGTTGGTGGTCGCCTTTATGCTCTATCGGAAGGTGGAGTGGTGGTAGCTCTCGACTACCCGTTGTGCCATGTGGAGCTCAGGTTGGTCACTGCATCTTCACCGGATGCTTTTGGGCTGGATGCTGATCGGCTGGAGTTTCGGTACTACATGTGGATCCGACAGGCTGAATGTGGCATGCAGCACCTGCTCGGTGCCTCTAACATGGCTGGTGGTCAGTCGGGTTTCTGGGCCGACTTTGATCAAGAATGCACAGTGGTGCCGTGATCGCTATGCGAGGATTGAGAGTCCTGATCAGACTCTTCATCTATCGCAGTTGGCTTCTGTCCATGCTCACTGGACAGTCAGCGTGGAAGCGGCTGAAGAGGAAGAGACGGGTCCGAGAATCCCAGCGGTCGCTGTGGAATCGAATCCGAAGAACATGCATTTGATTGCAGAGGCTCCTCTCTTCCGCAAGGACAAGGTGATCGTGGCTCGAGAAGCTTTGGCTGTTCAGGCCCATGATGCAAAAGAGGAGATCAAGTCTGTGGTTCTCCCGCCCATTGCAGGGGGCCCTGCTGTTCAGCCTGCGGGGCCTGCAGCTGTTCAGATGAAAGCTCTCACTGGTGCAACACGATCGCATGAGGCTCCTTTGACCCCGGTGATTGAGGGGGGGGTCTCATTGACAGAGCCAGGGGTGGCTCCTACTCCTGGCACCTTCGAGGAGATCTTTGGAGCAGAGGCGATCGGAGTCTTTGGAGCAGTCAGCTATGACTCCTGCCACGTTCGTGGATCGAGTGGGTGGAAGTTTTGGGGCTTCAAGTGGTGCGTCTCCTGGCACGACAGAAGCCACTGACCTGCCTGCTCGAGTCAGTCAAAATTGGTGGAGTCCAGATCGAGTTCGTGGGAGGCTCGTTGGATGGTTCAAGTGAGGGTGCTCAGCCAGGAAGGCCAGTGTCGTTCAAGCCGCCAAACTTTTCAGGCTGAAAGACAGGATCCTGAGCCGAGCGCTCTCATTTTTGAGATTTCTCTATTTGTAGGGGCGTGGAAATCGGCCTACGCAAGCTCAAGACTGGGCCCTTCGATCGAAGTGAAAAAGTAAGGAGTTGCAGGCAGCCTTTGCGTGCTTGCTCCCTTTTTATGCGATCGTTGAAGCATCATTTGTTTTCACTCAATCAGCGTTCGTGTCACTCATGACTCTTTTGTTGGATCCCATGATTTTCTTTTCCTCGTTTATCGAATCGTTTTCACTGCAGGTTCGCATACTCAGAGGGAGGTTGTGGGATCTCAGAGTCGATCGATCGATCGGGACAGCTGTTCGCAACAAGTGCTGGATGATCATGTTCGGCATTGTGAGCTTACTGGCGGGACCTGATCATAATAGAGTCGATCGATGTCTGTGTTTCAAGAGTTTTGATTATCATCACCTTCAAGACTGATCTAGGCGATCTCATGTGTATCATGTTCACTTTGCATGTTGTTTTTGCTTTTCAGTGAACCATGGCTCAAAGTGATCGTTGGACTTTGAAGGTCCTTTCTTTCCCAGTTTTCCACGATGCGTTCGCTAAGGCAATACTAGCCTCACCCCTGGCGGATCCAGCCTTCGTGATCGCTCTGGATGCGGACTCGGCTCCTGATTTCTTGTGTAAGACATCAGGATTGGGAGAGGCTCTGGATCCTAGTGTGTTTGATGTTTTGATGGGGAATTCTTTCTTGATGGAACAGTTCTGGTCGTTGATCATTTCGTCTGAAAAAGCTTTCTTGAGTTCTACCGCCACCCAGCTCGGATTTGGACAGTGTCAGAACAGTGCCCCTCTGGTTGTAGATTCTCCGATCGACAAGTTGAGGAAAGAGGCTGCGATCAAGGCACTGGTGTCCAAACCAATGGGCGAATGCAAGAAGCTCAAGGTTGATCAATCAGACCCGTCCAATACGCCTTTGCTGGACAAGGAGCGGACGCCATCGGTCGAAGAGCAGGCAGCGAGTCGAAGCTCCTTACTGTTCAGGATCAATCAGATGAGCTATCGTCTTTGGAGATGACTAAGCTTAGGAACCTTGTTCTCCTTTCGGGAGCTCCAAGGACGATGGCTGTGCATGTTCGGTCGTTTGAGAAGTTTGAACAGTGGTCGGCATGTAACTTTTCAGAGCTGTATCCACTGACAACCGCATCCACTTAGATCAGCGTGAGTGCGGCCCTTCAGTGATCCCTGCGTTCAAGATTTCCCTCAAATGGGTGGCGTCTCGCTTGGCGATCGATCTTCCTGACCTTGATGACAGGAGACTTAGAGCCATCCAAGAGTCAGTGGTGGTCAATCGTGCGAAGGCATTGCGGGAAGCCAAGCCATTTCCGATCGAGTCTATCGGACCCATGGAAGAGTTTGAGTGCGCAGATCAGCATGAAGATGAAGCCAGGATCTTCGTGTGTGTTGCTGATCCTCTGCATGATCTTTGCCTCTCTCAGGTTTGACGACGCTGTTCATGTGAAGCCTGCAGATCTTCAGATGAAGGATGAAGGTATGTTTGGCATCGCGTGGCAGACGAAGGTCGATCGACGAAGGAGAGGAACCAGGTTTGTGGTTCCCTCAGTAGGCTTTCGCAAACAAGAGTGGCTTGAAGTAGGGTGGGACCTTTTTCAGAGTGTCCTGCCCGGTGACAGGGACTATTGGATCCCCGAACTGAACACTAGATCATCTTTCTTGGAGAGACCTCCAACTTATTTGAGGTCTGTTCAGTGGATGAGATGTTTAGCCGCTCGTGCACTTCACTATGACGAAGATCTGGACACATGGACGAAGGCGGTCGCCTCTGAAGCGTTGCAGAGTCTGACGGCGCACTCGTGTAGGGTGACGCTGTTGGACGCAGCAGTGCATGCGGGTCGCTCGACAGAGGAGATCGGACTCCAAGCGAATTGGAAGAATCCGGGACCCTTGGTGTTGAAGTATACCCGTGATCGTTCGTCAGTCCCTGCCACTATGATCAAGCAGTTAGTGCAAGAGCTTGCTCAAGAGAAACATCCTGTCGTGGAAGACGAGGACACCGTGCTAGATGACGTTCAAGACACGGATCTGGCAGGTGTAGAGTTTTTCATCAAAGCTCAGACACGAGGTAGTTCTTACGAGTATAAGTATCATGCAGTCTCGTTCGAAGATGGTACGTTGACTGCATGTAAAAAGTTTGTCATTGATGAGTGCACCTCAGTAGGGAACCTTCTGCCGGATCTCTCTATTTTCTGTAAAGGGTGCGCTCGCCAGAGGCAAGATATTTGCCGTTCTTTCAAGACCAGCTGAGAAGGGATCCAGCCGTCTAAAAATTCGTGGGTTGTTTCCAGCTGATCATGCAATTCTTTTCTTTCATTCCCATCAGCTGTCCCGGTCGATCGAAGGAACTTCGGGCGCGGCAGTCTTTTGGCTCAGCACCGTAGTACCACTCGGAAGTGATCATGGTCGATCGCACTATCTATCCCGATGGGAGGGCGCCAGACCTGGCTCTTCGTCAAGTGTTTGGTCGTCAGAGGCTCCCTGAACCGATGTGTCTTCTTATGGCAGAGATTGGTCTCTCGACCGTGGAGACGTTCGCTATTTTAGGAGACACTATCGCTGGAGTTAAAGCCACTATGAAGACACTGATCAATGATGATTCAAAACTCAGTGCCAATCAAGCGGCACAAGAATTATCACTCACCTCGTTGGCTGCAGTCTGGAAGACCTGCAGCTCTTTGCAAGAGCACTTCGCCGCTCGGCGTGCCAAGATGGAAGAAGATCCTACCAAGGTGCCCGAGATACCAGGAGATGATCATGCAGAGTTCAGGGAGCAGTTTGTGGGGAAGCATCCCGACGTGCTCCTGCCATCGCAAACTGGTGGAGCGGATCCAGCGTGATTTCCTGGTTCATGGTGCGGTGCCCTTTTATCAAGTGCAGGGAGAGTTCAGGACTCGCAGTGAGCAGATAGTGCAGAAGTCTGGGATCTCCAAGACAGCAGATGACTTGATCAAAGTCGTTGCAGTTGATCAGCCAGTTCAAGCGGCCAGCGAAGCCCAAGTACTTGACAAGCTGCATGCTTTCTTTGTGGCGCTCGAGTACCTCAACATCTGTGAGTTCACGGTCGCTGCTGGTCCTTTGAAGTATCTTTCTGAGTTGGAAGAGTGGCGTCACGAGAATCGTGGCCTGGCTCTCTTGCTCACCGTAGACACCTTGATCAGGAAGAAAGTTCACAGATTGAATCATGATCGACGCAAGGAGTTCTCTACTTTTTCAAAGGCGCTTGTGGAGGTGCTCACCAACCACAAGCAGATTTGGAATGATGCTCGTTCGAGTGCAGAGTTGGACAAGTTCAAGCAAGCAGGACATCAAGATCCTGCTACTCCCGTTCGGTCAGCAAAGCGCAGTCGATCTCTCAGTGACAATGAGGAATCTCCGGCAAAGTTGTCACCCAAGAAGAACAAGAACAAAGCTCGGAGAGAACGCCAGAAGAATTTGCTCGCCAAGGCCAAGGCTGCTCTATCGAGCTCTGCTGCAAAGAAGCTCACTCGTGATGACAGGATCCCTGAGAAAGAATGGAAAGTGATCACACGGTTCAAGCAAGCGAAGGTGCCCGTTCTTCAATAGCTCGCTCGGGTGCCGCTTTGGAGATGGATGTCGCAATGCTCATGCCTGTGTTGAGTGTGGGGCCTCCCACCCTTATCACGGAAATCATTGAGCTCCTTTGGAGCAACCTCCTGGCTGTTGGCTCCCGCCAGAAGGTAAAAAGTTTTGTGAGCCAATCGGCACGAATGAAGCCAAGGATTCTCCTAGGCCGACAGTGCCTGCTCAGGCTCCTGTTTGGAAGTCATGGTCCGACGTGCCATCAGTTCACGAGGTGGCCAAGTGGGGCCCCTGGTGCGTAGAGATTTTCTCTGGAACCGCTCGTTTGACTAGAGCTTTTCAAGCAGTGGGTTTACTTTGCCTCCCACCGATTGACATCACTGTGTGTGAGATGGTTCCTCAACCTTTTGACGTGGTGGATGTCGATCGATGGGCCTTCTTCATGCAGCTGGTCTACATGGGGGCGATTTGTTATGCCCACTTTGGTACTCCATCCAACACCTACTCAGCTGCTCGCAAAGATGATGGAGGCCCTCCTCCATTACGTTCTATGGACTGGCCCGATGGGCTCCCGCACCTTGCTGGAGACCTTTTGATCGCAGTGTTTCTGGGCAACTTGTTCAGAGATCGCACTATCGAGGCTTGTTTGATTTTGTCACTTTTGGGTTTTGATTTTTCAATCGAAAACCCCTTGGGGAGTCTAATTTGGGCTACTCCTTCTTTTAAATCTTTCATGGTTGCTACACGTGCTTTTTCAGTTGATTTTGATCAATGTGCTTTCGGTGCACCCTCCATGAAACCAACCAGAGTGGTGGGATCTCATCAAAGTCTTGTGTCAGCTCTTTTCAGAAAGTGTCCTGGACGTAGTCGCTCTCACAGACACGTTGTACTGAAAGGGAAGGTTTTCAGCCAACAATTTGGTCGTGTGGTTTATCGCACCAAGCTAGCACAAGTGTATCCACATGCAATGTGCGAAGCAATCGCCGGCGCAGTTCGTCAGATGCTTCGGGATCCTCTACAACATTTGGTCCCTTCGTTTGAGATGATCAATCCCAAAGGTGATCGCAAAAGGCCTCTCGGCACTGCGGTGAAGTGGGAGGTGCATCGGCAGCGAAATACGGCTTTAGCCGCGGTCGCCTCGGGGTATCAGCTCAAAAGAGGGGCTCTCAAACCTCTGCTGGACATCGAGTGCGAGCCAGGTGAAGCTGTTCGCTGGGCGATGCAGATTCCACATCCGTTTTCAGTCTCAGAGTCCTTGTGTGATCACCTTTCGGCTGCGATCGTGCAAGTCTCAGAACACCCGCAACGGGCGATCGAGTTTCGGAAGTTCATGTTGGTTCAATGGCAACAACGTGCTCAAGAATGTCTTCTGCGAACTGATCAGCTACTCCTTCAGATTCCTGATGCTTCACTCAGGCATCTGTTGCGTGGAGTGCCGGATGGTCATCCTGCACAGCTAGGTCTCACGTGCAACGTGGAGCTCTATCGAACTATGCTGCAAGAGATTTCTTCAGTTGATCAATCTTTACCTGACTCTTTGCTCAGCGGTTTTCCGATTGTGGGTCCCATCGAGCTTTCTCATCGATGGGGGCCATATGAGAAGCCTCAGAACATTGTGTCTCTCGACACTCTGAAAGAAAGGGCCTGGGAGATCAGGAAGAAGATCATCAAGAGAGTGCAAGGGATCCCTATGTCAGAGAATCTTCGAAAAATCTGGGAAGCCACTATAAGGACGGAGGATGGCTCGTGTATGGGGCCTTTCGGCAGTGAAGAAGAGGTTAGTAGTTTTCTGGGCTGTGAGGATTGGATCCTAACTCAGCGGTTTGAAGTGGTTCAAAAGAACAAGGTGCGGGGTCGTGACAGTGCAACCACCAACTTGATCAACCAAGCAACGGTGATCACAGAGAAGCTCCAGTTGCCTTCGACGGACACGAACGTGGCAGCTGTGAGATCCTTGAGGTCGGCGGCTCCTATGCAACCGCTCGGTGGCTGGGTCCTTGACGAGAAGAAAGCATATAGGCAAGTCCCTGTTAATCCTGATCACAGGAAATACAGTGTGATCACCATGAAAAACCCTGATTCAGGGGTACCTGCGTTCTTTGTGATGGTGGGCCACTCGTTCGGATTGGTCTCAGCAGTCTACAACTACAATCGTAGGTCAGCTGCCATTAATGAGATCTTGGTCAAGCTCTTCAAGCTGGTGGCTTTCAGCTTCTATGATGACATGTACGGGTTTGAACCTATGAGCACGGTGCAGTCTGCTCACGAAGTGGCACAGGCCGTTCACTGGTGGTTAGGCGCTCGCTATGATGCTAAGAAGCTCCAGCTGTCCAGGGATCCGACTATCTTGGGAGTTACTTACAATTTGGAGTCCCTAGGCCCTAGTTCTGGAAATCAAGGAGTCAAGACGAAGGGATCTCCTGGAGGAAATCGATGGTTTCCTCGCCTCAGGACTGCTGGATCCAGGGTCGGCAGGCAAGCTCAAAGGAAAGCTCATGTTTGGAGCTAGTCAACTTTGGGGGAAAGTCGGTCGCGCTTTCCTTCGCCCTATCTCGGAGAGACAGTATGCTCGTTTCCCTGAGAAGGAAGGCTTTCGCTTGAACACTGCTCTTTGAACGGTCGTTGAAGCAATGGAGGAAGCTGATTGAGTCTGGACCTCCGAGGCCGATCGAGTTCAAGTCCGAGAAAGTCTCAGATGCTGTGATCTTCACGGATGGATTCACTCCGGGTCCAAGGTTCGATGACGTAAGGCCGTCCAGGATAGGAGCAGTTTTGTTTGATAGGAAATCTATCGCGCCTGTTCAGTTTTCTGAGGTAGTTCCAAAGTGGGTGCAGCAGAAGTGGCTCCCACGCAAGACTCAGATTGTACCTGTTGAAATGTTGGCTCCAATCATTATTGCTTTAGAAACTTTTCGCGATCGTTTGTATGGAGCTGACATTATCCTTTTGATTGACTCAGAAGCTGTAGAGGCAGCTCTAGTCAAAGGATATTCATCTAAAGAAGATCTTTGCGATTTGATTTCGGTCTTTTGGGACCTAGCTTTTCAGCTGAGAGTACGTGTTTTTATCGACAGGGTCGCTACAGATGCGAATCCTGCGGATTGGCCATCGAGAGGCGATCTGTCCATAGGCGAGGCTGCAGGCTGGAATTCTGTCAAAGCAGTATGGCCGGCAGCCTTGAGGCTGGATTGTTCAATCGATTAGGTGGAAAGCAGCGGAACGTGGGCCTGGGGAGTTTTCATCTGAACTTGAGATCTGTTTGAAGGGTTTATCAACTTTAAGGTGTTGGGCATGATGTCATTCGACTCTAGCCTTGGTTTTCACCTTACCCTTCTGGGGTGGTGATTGACCGGTTTCAAGTGTTTGGATGGCACCCCCTTTTCAGGGTCTTTTTACCGAGGTTTTCACCTTCTGATCTGTCTAGCCCCATGCCTTTAGACAGTTAAAAAGTGTGTGTGATCACAAGTGACTGTGGAACGGTCAAATCGACGGTAAGTATCCTATATATATATACAATGCATTTACATAAGATACAATGTGTATAGACGTATATACGTCAAGGTATGATATGTGTGTATAAAAACATAGTAATTCGAATGTAATTAGATACTTGGCCGTCTATATATATATATATACACTATTACTATATACATATGGACCACTACGTTTCCTATGTCCATGGTACGTTTAAACGGACA
>DF239648.1:53380-63761 GCA_000507305.1 Breviolum minutum Mf 1.05b.01
CACTACGTTCTNTNTTCCGATGGCGTTTAAACGGCAAATGTGTATCGGACAGGTTCTGGATTATGCTGTTCGAGAGGATGAAAGAGTTGAAGAGGCAGATTTGCTGCTTCAGAGACTGATTCGGATTCGTGTTTATCCATTTGTTCACATTTAATTGTATTTGATATTATTTGATTGCATATGACTTGAGCAAGATATCCTGCATGCTGTTGAGCATGCAAGAGATTGCTCATGACAGGCCTTGTGCCCTGTGGATTGGTCAGACTTTGATGGTTTGGTTCCGTAACTTCGCTCGGAAAGGAACCGTGGAAAGGGACTGTGAAATGGTAGGCTTACATTGTGCATTGGAAAATCATTTGGTGGCACTGGCACACATCTATCAAATAACCCACGAAACTATACATCACCATACCTTCTTCTTTGAGTCCGTGAGTCTTTTGGAAGATAGAAACTCGAGCATGTGGTCATTCTGAGTTTTATGAACTCATGGAAAGTGGATGCAATATGATCAACTGGTGGATCTTTCTCCTAAAGTGGTGAACCCAGGCCCATTCAGTTGTTTGATTTCGGAAGAGTGAACCGGTTCTTGCAACTGATCGGCTTCGGCTCCAAGGTACAAACTGGTCACAGATCGGGAACTGCACAGATGCTTCGGGAAACTGTGACTGAACCCAGCTGTTTTGTTTGACATCAAGCAGCCGAGAAGTACCTTACACCAGGTCTTTATAGATGGCAAGGCAACAGGTGTTCTAACACATGCCATGCAGTCTTGCAGGCTTGATAAATGGATTTGATATAATATGTGTTGCACCATGTGTATTTGTAGAAACCATATGATATATATGATATTTCATATGTGTGATGTGTAAGTACATAGGGTGATGCATTTTCGGCCTTTCAATTGGGAGAGCAAAAGTTATGACTTATATAAACGTGGCTCTTCAAAACAGTGTTTCTCATGATAGCAAGGGGTCCCAGGCCTTTGTTGAGTACCTGTAAATTTTGAAGGATCGTCCATGATTTAGAGCTGTGAAAAGCCCGCCTCTTCAAGTTTTTCCTTCGTCCTTCGCTATCCGACTATCCTACAAGAGGGCTTCAGCGCCCAATGCCTAGGCCACTTGGTACCATGCTCACGATGATTCTGGATGCCTCGGCTTGTGCAGCCCCTTTGCGGGCAACATCCTCAAAGCGAAAAATTGCAACGTTGTTGTGCTAGGTTGTACTATCTCCATGAAGCGATGAAGCATGTTCATGCATCTTCCACATTCTTCCACTGAGAACTACTTACTACGCATGGAAATCCACCATGATATGTTCCCATTAAGGACTTGACCAGACGCCATTGATTGGTTTATCACGGAAGGATTTTACCAAATTCTATGTAGCCTTGGCAAGCAAGGTGCCTCTAAAGCATGTGGCTTCTGCCCTGGACCGAGAAGAGGATAATGAACCAGTGACACAGGCCGAAAGTCCTGTTTCCTATCAGATGCTGCAGATAGTAGATAATGTGAGTATGTATGAAAAGGTGTGAATATATGTGATTTATCCACAAACCAATCATAAAATCAGCAGCAATTCGAACATGTTGGAGACTGATTTGCCGCATGGTAATGTTTCATCGGCTCAGTTGGCCAGCTGGGCACTGCAACTGGCAGGCAATGTATAGCACGGCCTTCAATGCGAGTGCGTGGAGTAGGAGCCAACATGCCAGTTTCTCAGACTCCAGGTGGTTGGTTAGAGTGTTTCAGGCTTCAGAGGTTCAACACAAATTCATGCAATTCCAAATACTGTTTGCCAAGTCTGAACTTGGTAGGGAATCACAAGTAGTACAACATTTAAGGTAAATTGATTCTGGGACAATGCTGTAGGAAAAGAGACAAGTTTGAATACAAAAGATCCAGGTGGAGGCCTTGATTTAGGTAAAGGTCATCCTCATATTCAATCTCAAGTAAGAAATGTTGGTGGGTGAAATCCTCCGAGAAATGGGCTTGCTTCTTGTTTGAAACCCTTCCAAAATCAGTTTATTGCTGCGTAAAAAAAAAGTGAAGGTCAATAAACCGGTAGTAAACCTTTAAAGAATCAGCGTATTTGATAGGTGACACATGGTAAACCCCTTCAAAAATCAACGTACTTCAGCAATGTCCTTCAACGATTCCAAAACCCACAGGATAATTTTTCTCACAGCCCAGCAAGGTGAACGCCATGCCGCGGCGAATGCCCTATACTTTTTGGAGGCGCTGTATCCGACCATCACAGGATGACATTTGTGAGGTGGGAATTTATTTGACATAAGGATTTGAGCCAAGTTTGGAGCCTAAGACTCCAGTGACTCAATGGCTATATCGCAATCTCCTTGATCCGACGAACGGCTCAGGCCTTTATGGACTTGCCTGACCCGACTCATGGAGCCTGCTACTGCTGCTCCCCTACAAGAAGGCCGAAGAGACGGCCGAGCAAATGGGTGTATACGGTGTATCCCAGTCCTGCGATGCCAGTCAAATGAGGATCGTGTCGTGATTTTGTTTGGAAAATGCCTCCCGACTTATGACGTCAGTTTGACAAATCACGTCCTTAGTTTTTGTTTGCACCTCAGATTCATGCAGGTGTATCACTTTCCCTTTTTGACTCCTTCCAGGCTGCAGCATCTTTTGCATTACCGCATGTGGCTGGCACTCAGCTAGGATTTCATTTGAGGAAGCGGAGTCTGCAGAGCAAGCTGGTCATCATGTTTTTATGTTTTTACCGAAAAATCTGAACCAAAAAATGCTTTGTATCCTTGCCTTGCCAGTTCCATTTGAAGCTGGGGCTGAGGCTTAGGGCAGTCCGCTATGGAAGCATGGATTGATGGTTTGCAGCAAGGCATACTGACCTATTCCTTGCTGCAGGCCGGTCAGCTCATTAGAATACCACGGGAAGATGCTCGAGTGATTCTTCCTTATAGCTACTGTACTCCGTTGTTCCTGTGGCCTTTCTTTCGTGTATATATATATATATAAGTTATATATACACATGTAACATGTATGTTTGTATCAACATTCCTTGTTTCCTCCCCAACCTTGCAATATCCAACATAGTAACTCCGTTTTTCTCAAGCCGCCCAAGCCATTCTCTCATCACCTCTTCCCAGGCGCTGCAGAATCAAAAAGCCGGCACCTTTTGGGAATGGATCCAATCTGCCACCGAGGCGTTGAGTGGAGATAGTTGAGATGGGTGCTTTGGAAAAAGGTAGGTAATGTATGGTAATGTCACTGAAAGTGGTTGGAATTGTTGATGATCCCCCCTTGAATCACGTTTCCCTCTGAAATGAATGTTCCTTGTAGCCTATGAAATGTAATTTCCAAGCCTCATTTTACGGAGTTGGGTTTTCATCTGGTGGATCCTCCCAGTTTGCACATGTGATTCGTCAGGTTGCAAAGAAGCTTCAAGCCAAGGTGGGGAGCTGTCAGACTGTCCGAGCTTGTGCATCAGGGCCTAAGGGGGATGCTTATGAACCTCACATGGGGGGGTTCTACAAAACCTATGCCGTATGCCATTTTTGGGGGACTCCTATTGAGAGAGGAATGAAGATGTTACATGTTGGATGACAGGTGATCCCAGACATGGATCAACACTTTGAGATCGCTTATGGTACCTCGGTATACCCGGGGGGCAAGGGAGAAAAAGTCAGAGAAACAGGCATGTTTCACAAGGGTGAACTCTTTTTGAAACACTCCTTGGGACGCCTGGCACGCTGACAAGGTGTTGGATACTCGGATAGTTTTGGGTCAAGCGTTTATGAGGCCGTCATGTTGGACCTGAAGAATGCAAGATCTTTGACGCAAGCTTTGGGCTTCTGGCAAAGGACTTTGCTGCAGCTGCGGTTTGACTTGAATTTCATTGAACTTTGTCCACGTGTGTGTGTGTGTGTGTGTGTGTGTGTGTGTGTGTGTGTGTGTGTGTGTGTGTGTGTGCGTGTGTGTGTGTGTGTGTGTGTGTGTGTGTGTGTGTGTGTGTGTGTGTGTGTGTGTGNTACGTCGTGTGTGTGTGTGTGTGTGTGTGTGTGTGTGTGTGTGTGTGTGTGTGTGTGTGTGTGCGCGTGCTGTGTTTCATGTTTGCAAATTATGATTACATACATGTGAGAAGGAAGACAGTGTCATAAGGTTTCCGGTTTTTGA
The DNA here is from genome assembly GCA_000507305.1 of Breviolum minutum Mf 1.05b.01. Classification (NCBI taxonomy): domain Eukaryota; class Dinophyceae; order Suessiales; family Symbiodiniaceae; genus Breviolum; species Breviolum minutum. The sequence continues at coordinate 57,535 of DF239648.1, forward strand.
CCTGTAGCATCCTGTAGCCTATAGTCGCCTGTAGTTTGTGGTTTTAATATTTTGTCCTCTATTGATTTTTGGTGCATGTTTTACGTTGCTGTTTTCAAGTTCTTTGTTGACCATTGCTTATGCTCAACTTCAAACTATTCCACGCAGCCCTAGCCCCTTCAAAGAAATAACTTGTTGTTTCATGTTTTTCATGGGCTATGATACCATGAGACTATAAAAAGTTATGAGAGAGTCATAAGACTCCCCCAGGTTGTTGAAGGTTTTTGCTTCGACTTTTTCGTTGATCCATATCGCGAGGACAGAGCACAACGACGCCGAGGCCAAGTCTTTTTGCCCACGTGATGATGAGATGAGCCCTAAGGATTCAAGTTGATTCAAGGTAAAGTCGTGGAAACACGAGACGCGCGATCTACCGCACTGAGCTTGTCAACTTACCAGATTGTGGTAGAGAAGAATTGCTGGATGTTGTGAAGGCGTTGCTTCTTCCACGCTCCGGGAGGAGACAGTGTGCATCTCATAGAGAAGCGAGCAACGTTGTGGTCCACTGCGGTCCATACTGGAGTAGTACAGCTCATCACCATGACATCGCATTGCATCACGTGACATCGCACAACACAAGCCATCACATCGCATCAAATGACGTGACCATCACATGACCTGACCCCGCAACAGACATCAAGACATCAAAACACCTTATGAGGTGCACATGAAGCAGCCAACATCTATGTATCCAGATGTTTGCTGCGTTTTGTGTACCTCTTTTCAGCAGAACTGCCACGTCACTGGGGATGCCAGCTTCAACGTTGCTGTTGCTCAGGAGTGGAAGAGTGATGGGCAAGTGGTTTGACCGCACTGCGGGAACTTTGCTCCACTCACTGAGACGCGGGAGCTAAAGCGTTTCCGGAGCCACACCTGGAGACGGCCGGTGGTGCAGCGACCACGCAGACCACGCTTTTTTTTGCGCTGCGGGACCTGTACACCGACGATCTACAACTGGATCGCAGCGTCAGGTCGGTCTTCTTGGTCTACAACTGGTCTCTGTTTTCGGTCTACATTGGGCCGCGATTGGGAGGTTTTGTTTTGTTTTGTTTTGCCTCGGCCGGACCAAGCTCGCAGCCTGGTGCTGGCAGTGGTCGATCATAGAAAGTCCAACTGAGGGAGGCCCATTGCCAGGTGCCAAAGCTCGGTAAAGGCAGATTGCACTTTGCCCTTCTTGCTGCGATGATTCAGACATCCGGGCGAAACGACCTGGATTAGAATAAGAGCAGCGCAGCAAGGCGTGCAATGGCTGATGGCATCTGTTGCCAATTGTTCGCTCATGCTGACCTTTTGAGCTGGAAGTGCTATTATTTCCTGTGGAGCTTCGGAGATATTCTTTGTCATGACAGTCTTGGTGTCATTGTCATACATTGTCCATGTCTCTTGAAACTACGCAGAAAGCATCTCAAAATTGGCACAGTATTCAGCTCAGACCTTTGATGGGACCACACTGCTGCCGAGTGAATTTCACTGCATCCAATGAGCCATGCAAAATGCGGATTGGAGTGATTGTGGAAAGGGGATGAGTAGATGTGTGGAGCTGCCTTGAAATGCTCTTCTGGCATATTCTACCCATCTTTCAGATTCTTTCAGCAGGAGCTTTGTAGATGACGAAGAAATCAAAGAAGAGAGATCAGACACTTGAGGCATGGAGACATCCAATTTCGATGTACTTTACCCGACTGGAAAACGCTGCCGGATCTGCCACTGACAAGACTAAGCGCCGCCGGCTTTGCAGTGTGGCATCAACCGAACTATGGAATGGTGTGGGGGTTGGCAAAAGCCGTCGCGGTTTGACAGGAATTTGGGGTGCAATCAATTATGAGTGAAGAAGTGGAGTGTGAGGGGTGATTTTCGTGACTGAAACTGCAAGGCTCAGCAAAGATTCTGTAGCATGGTATAGTCATAGTCACATGCTGCAAAGTATTTGGGAACAATCCTCACTGGGTCAGTACCTGGTGGAGAAAGCGGCAAGAACTTTGTGTTGGTACAATTTGGCACGTCTTGTATCATAAGTGCGCAAGACAACTGCCCCGTACTTCATGAAATGATATAAAATGCATTCGGATACATATATACGTAGATATATTATACCGTCTTTCGTTGCATTTCATCATTTTGGAGGGGCAATTCATTGTACATAGCTATCAGCTCTCATTTCTGATCATTAGAAGGCCTTTTTGCTCCTTGCAATGCCATGGGCCTGGGCGTTTTGCAGCCAATTGGTACCGCCAAACGTGCATGGCTGCATTCAGGACGAAATATGCAAAAGATTCGTTCAGTCGCAATCGCTTTATATATTCAAGTCACATAGAAGAGCAATGTAGAGTGTATATATATATAGATGATAGGATCGCATGCAGTGTCGCCATGTTTCACCCAACTTCAGGTTGGTTTGGGTGCAGATTTGGTGTAGCTCTGTAGCTTTGCTGGCTAGCATGGCAGGAGCGAAGTTGCAACATGCGACGCGGAACCTTGCCCTTGGCTAAGGCACAGTCGTCTGGTTTTTATTGTCGCCCCAAGGCCTAAAGGATAGGCCACTGTCATACCACATGTGTCAAAATGTGTCAAAAGGTTTCTTCTATAGTGGTTGAAAATGGTTGAAAGCAGGGATTCAATGACTGAAATGATATGAAATGAATAAAAATCCTCCATTTCAATCCATTTTATATACATCATGCTATTGTTTCACCAAGTTTCCCCTGCCTGCCTCCAACAGGCTCTTGTGAGACATGGCAGGTGGAGCTGTCCTCAGAAATGCCAATCACCCATCACATGATACAAAGTGGAGATGGCAGAACAAGACGGAGAGAGGGCACGAGTTGTAAAATGCCACATCATATTGCATGATGATGCATCATGATCAGTCATGCTGTAGTATGTTGCCGTATCAATATGTAACCTTTTGAATATCATTTGATAAGAGATGCCTGGTTTCACTCGTCCTTACTTTTCAAATGTTTGGGATAGAGTCGAGAGGAGCGATTTTGAATCTGTTTCTGCGCTCATTTCACTAAGCAAACATGCGCCAAACGATATAGATCCACCAAAAGTGTTCTTAATTCGCCATGGTGAACCATCTATGCAAAGTTCAATCTCACTACAGGAGGACCATTGAGAAACCTCAAGCTCATTGTTTTGTCCAAGGTCCTTGGTGGCACCGGTCATCTCTTTGGGACTGCGAGGTGCAACCGGATCTAAGGATACAACTGGGGTACAACCAAGAAAACAAAACGCTGGGAGATTGACTTGTGAAAATCATTGGTTTCATTCGGTTTCCATGTTTTTGTCGGTGAACTACAATCATTCATTTGGACGTACGGCCATGTGAAGATCCGATCTTGTTCGACTTGACACCAAAGCTCGTCTCTTTAAAGGAGTTCGAACACTTCCCTGCCAACCAGCTAGCCGTTCTTGTTCTGCCGTACTGGTTCTCTCCTGAAGTCACTCAAGTTGTTGGGAAAGAGAACGCCAGTTCTATACGTCTTTAGCTCTAACGTTGTGCTGAACTGTTTGATCCAACCTTGATTCCAGGATTGCGACAAAAGTCATCGAGGAGGGCTGTAGAGCAGGCACGTCGTGGGAAGGCAAGCCTCCAACTTTGAGGGACCAGGGCCAGACAGAATGTTTGAGTAGTGGAGTTGATTGAACTGATGTTGAATTCCATGTTGTTTACATTTACAACTCGTTTTACAGTTAAAATTGCAGTTTAGACTTTGCAAGTGTAATACTCGTACGAAAGACTCCAGCGATTGAAAGTTGCTAAGGGAGTGCTGTTCGGAAGTGCTGTTCATTCCCAGTACAGATATTGGGGGTTCATGTATGGCCCCAAAACACAGAACGTTTTTCTATCAGGGAAGAATCGTCCAAATGATTTTTTGGGGGAAAGAAATTTGCTATCTGACTCCTTCAAATCCTGACTTTGTGACTTCTTATAGGAACCCGATGAAACTATTTCAAAATACATTTTTAGCACCCAAAACATTTGGATCAAACCGTCTTGGATGCCAGCAGCATTGTGGCAAACTTGGTGGAACTACAAAGATAGATGACCCCAGAATCATCCCATCTTCACTCCTTCCTTCATGGGCTGTTAGGATTGCCCACAAAAAGGTTGAAGCATCATAATGAAGACACAATTCAGAATTCTACAGTATATTCATGTATATTCATGTACGTATATTCATGTATATTCGTTAGGATATTATGATCTTCGATGATTCAATTTACATCAATTAACCCTACATGCAAGCCATGGGTATTTAGCGTCTTCCCTTTCAGATAACTTGTCATTCAAAAGTAAGGTAGATAACCAGTAGGCATCCAAGGACAAGATCAGTCGCTGGATCCGCAACAAAGTCTCCTGTGATCCATCCAGGAGGCTGAAATGAGAGATCTTCGTCGGAAGGCAATTTCAGTCCTGCAACATGCAGGCGCTGCCAATGATTGTTGATGAAGACATGGGTACTCAAAACTCAGGCTTTTCTTAGAGTTTGCAATCTAACTGAATGCAATTGCGTTCATCACAACCATATACTGTGCTCCAGGATCCATATTAAGATTAATGAAAGTTCCAATATACGCTCCGACCGGTTTTTCCAGGCCTGGATACTGCGGATGCTGAAAGTTCTGTACGGTGGATGCTGGAGGCCTTGGACAATTCGAGATTTCATGGAGATTGGAAAGCAACATTCCTACAATGGGTGGATAGACGTGCGACAAGAGAACCGGTACAATATATCTTGGGTTCCTGGCCATTTTATCCTTTGCCTGTCGAACTGGTGGTACGAGCACCCATTTTGATCCCGCGGCCTGAAACGGAAGAATTGGTGGATCGGATTATCTCTCATTTTCAGGCAACGCCTCCCATGCGATTAGTGGATTTCGGGAGTGGCTCGGGGGCCATCGTTGTTTCATTGTTGCACGCATTTCAGACGGCCAAGGGTGTAGCAGTGGATCCCAATGAAGCAGCGATATCACTGACAGAGGAGAATGCCATTAGATGTCAAGTACGTGAACGACTCTCTTTGCATCACTGCACTGCAAAGGACTTTGGATTGGAATGGGATAGCGATGGTGATCGTTTCGACCTGATTGTGTCCAACCCACCTTACATCCCGAGTAATGAAATACAGGAGCTTCAAGCTGATGTTCGAGATTTTGAGGATCATGGTGCATTGGATGGTGGAGCAGATGGCTTGGATGTTGTCAGCGAAGTGTTGACCACCGCCAAGATGATTGGGAAGAAAGGGACACGAGTCTATTTCGAGGTACATCACACGCATCCAAGTGTCTTCGAAGAAGGGGGAAGTGTCTCTCGTTCGCAATGAGGATGGGTGTGCTCGGGTGCTTCGTGCCACCATGGATCACAATCCAAGAAGGTTGGTTTGTCAAGTGTTTGCCAAAGTTTTGTCAAAGGCACCTCCACACCTACAAACTGCTTTGGAGGTGCGCATTCGGTAGATCAATTTTGTTGCTGGCAGACGTTGATTTTAGCCACCGTCGCCTCTCGGGTGCAAGATGCTTGCAGAGAGTTGAGACTTGAGACTATTTTTCTTGCTACCTGTAGAATCAGAATCTTCAGCCAAAAATTGCATTGTCTTTGTCAGAACGAGTGAACAAGTCAGTCAGTCAATGCAGGGCTTTCAGCTCGTTTGCACGGTGCTGTGCTCAGCCATCATTTTCTTGGTGGTGGTTTCAAATATTTTTTATTTTCACCCCTACTTGGGGAAGATTCCCATTTTGACTAATATTTTTCAACTGGGTTGAAACCACCAACCAGTTTTCCTTGGACTGGCAGAGGCTGTTGTCCTTGCAAGAGTGATCAACAAGGATTTGCGTTGGATTATATCACATGAGAGTAGATAGTAATATGCTTGCGTCAACAAGGTCTAACAAAAAAACGTGAAAACATTTGACTACTGGTAACATAACAATCTGAAACCTGTGGGGAGTACAAGCTCATTTTATGACTTGTGTTCACCATGAAACGATCACCGGGATCAGGTACGTGATGTATATGGCCAGCCTCGCTTCGTGGAGTTGCAGCTTCAAGAACCAGGTATGGCGTGGGAATCATCTAAGCAGTGAGGATGGAGGGGGGTGGAATGTGGCAATTCAAGTGGGCATATATGGACCATTATGGACCTTTAGGCAAGAGGTATCCAAACAAAAGGCGGTTATGGGAG
>DF239648.1:63917-88028 GCA_000507305.1 Breviolum minutum Mf 1.05b.01
AATGTGGCAATTCAAGTGGGGCGATATATGGACCATTATGGACCTTTAGGTCAAGAAGGTAGTCCAACAAAAAGGACGGTTAGTGGGAGGATGACCCACGTTGACTACTGTATGTAATCTATTATATGTATGTATATATATATATACATATATTTTATAAAATTTATATATATATATATATTATAGAATTTATATATATATATACATTGTTTTCTTCATGTTAGGATTGGCTATATTGCTATTATTAGAGTTTTGAGTTCACCATTTTTAGTTCAGCACAGGAGAATTCCACATTCAGAGCGTTGCTTGAGTTTTTCCATCTCTTGTCCTGCTAGGCCCAGACCGCCAGAACTTCAAAAATCCGGCAAAAAGTGGCGCGTCACGCTTGTCTCCAGGGATGACATACTCGGACGCCTTCGTTTGCCGTACTAGTATCACAACAAGAATCAATGAGTATTAATACCGGGTTCTTCAAAACAAGCAACCGCCCACACATACATGGTTTTATGGAGCTGTTCGCGCCCCCCGCCCCCAACTCAATGTTGGGCACACCGGGTGAAATGATGGAAAATGCAGTGAGAAGTACGTAACATGGTTGTATGAATTTTTGTGTTGAATTTGGAGTTTGAATTTACCTGTCCATTAGGGACAGGGAGCCACACACACACACACAGGCACACTTGGAATGCATTCAGAATGAAACTGTCGCAGGACGACAATGGCAGTGGCGGTGGCGGTGGTGACCGCCGCCCCCTCCCGTGGAGGCAGCATTTCAGCCTCGCCCTGGACGGGCCAGTCCTTATTGATAACGGACTACTAGCCTTTTTCCCTGAAGGTGGCTAAGCACTGTCGTCATAACGCGTTTTCTCCATTCTTGGAATGAGATGTCTTACTTCTCTTCTTTGTTCTGGGATCTTGAGGCAGGTGGTACTTAAGCAACACCGAAAAGCCATCATCATCATCATCATCATCATCATCATTGCGGTGTTACTCCACAGGGTTGGATAAGATGGTGTGTCCATCCTTTTTTGTGCGTGCTGAGGTCATATGGAGGTCATATGGCCATGACACCGAAGGTGGGCCGTCAACCTTAATTTTCCAGTCTTCCCGGTGAAAAACATGTTTGGTGTACTACGACGGACCGTTTAGAATATGGCCCTGGCACCAGAATTTTTTTTTGGAAAAGCAGTCAGAATATCGAAGGTATATATTCACGTACCTGTGTTCCAACTCTTGTAAAAAAGGATGCAACTGATCACGTTGAGTGTTTGAAGTGTGTATTAGGATTCGATTTTGGATGTATATGATTTCGCAAACTGTATTTACTTTCACCCCATAAAACATCAAAATAGGCTTGCGGCGCCCTGGATGAACAAAAAACACTTGGAATATGCATCATGCAACGTACAGTATGGTAATGTCAATCAACCATGCCCAAAAGAGCTTGTCACTTTGTACCCTTTATGTGAGTTCCGAAAGGAAACTGCAGTTAGAACATGGATGGCAACCCTCCTATGACTGGTCCACCAAGTCATTTACAATACACACAAAATCTGTTTCAAATATCCATTGTGGCATTGCTTTCAACTATTGTAAAACATGTTGAAGCCAAGGAAGTTATAGCTTAAACCGTAGGTTTTCAATGCAAAAATGCTAAGATTACAACAAAACCAGCAGATAGAATATGCATATTCTAACTGCGCGTTGAGGTCCCCGATGTTTTTTTCAGAAAACCCAACTCACCAAAATCCGCCGAGCTTTTTTTCGGCTGACCACGTAGAGGCGGCGGGCAGATCATTGTCGTGGGTGGCGATGGGAGCCCCAATTGCAGCCTATCTTTTTCGTTTGAGGGAAGGGGTAGTTTTGGGTGTTTTTTTTGATATGTTTTTTGATGAAGGGAAAGTGATGAGGGGAGAAATTTTTTGAAACTGTTGGGGTGTTTCAAAAATCCTTCCAGGAAAAGATCTGTTGGAGTGGATGGTAGTTTCATTCAGAACGTCTTTGTGGGAATTAAAAAATGTATTTTGGTCAAACCCAAATGCCGTCAAGGGGCAGAAGTTGAATGATTTTGGAAATCAAGCATGATTCACATTGAATGTAACTGTAATTCTGATGTTGGAAACACGTAGAAAGTAGTCTCAGCGGTGGACACCGCTCTTCCCAGGAAACCTTGCAGCGCCTTTGCACCGTCTTCATTTCCGCCCTCAATTTCATTGAAAGGAAAAGTTCCACAGGGAGTTTTATGAGCTCAACGAGCCAGGGCTGCTAAAGTCGCTGCTCGGACTGTCCCTCCCATACACTTGGACTCGATGTCCAACTTCAGATCTGCCCCTTTGATGAGTTAGAGATCTCACTCTGTTTGCGGTGTTTTGCTTAAGCTAAGAGCTTTTGCAGGCGCGCTTTGTGAAAGCACTGACGAACTTTGTGCCGGTAAAAGAGCTAACTGCCTGGAATGAAGATGCTGGCAGTATGAGGGTTTGTTGTGCTCCTTTGGTTGGGCCACATTGTCCGGTCATGGAAGACTCATGGATTTGAGCTCTGTGATAGGACAAAGGACAGAACCTCAGAAGGAGCACTTCCACCATCGTCGAGAAAAAGGCCGCTGCATTAATTCTGGGTGGTTGGGAGGGGGTCTGTTTATGTAAAGACTTGTTTTGAAGAACCCGGTATAACCGTGGCCATGCATGGTAAGACAATATCGAGTCTATTCATATTACTGTGTATTTATGTGTGGCGGGTGTGGTCGCCGTGAGTGGTGAAGATGGGGAATTGTGAATCCTTTTTTCTCCCTCCACTTAATAGTTTGTTTGAACAGTTTGTTGCGTCCTTACAGAAGCAGGAAGCAAGTTTGGAAAAACTGGGTTTCAAGCGTCTCAATTTGTCATGGATGCCTGGATGCTACCTTAGTTATTCTGCAGCCGAACGATCTCAAGCACCTCAACGCTCCCCGTGACTGCCGAACGATCCAGGTAGACAGGGAATTTTAGTGGGACATTGCGAGTTCAGCCTTATTTCGAGAGTTGTTTTCCCGGAGAAATTGTAAGCCAACCTGATAGGCCATGGCCCGCTCCCGCACTATTATCCCAGCTTTGGTGCCTCAACTCATGAAGCGAGGGAGGAAATGACGGTGAACATGAAGCAACGCATGGGACATGATGTGAATCCCAGGAATGGGAGGTGCCTTTTCAGGTGACGCCGTAATATGTCGAGCCTGCAACATTACATTATTTAATACATAGACGTACGTTAAATAACAATACCAAATAGTTTAAAAATGTCACCATCTCCATGTTTTTCCACGTCCTGCTCGTATTAGGGCATTCGGTTATGCTAAGTTGTTTACATTGTGTTTCACTTGTAGATGTTTTATTTGGTTTGGGGTGCCTAAATGTGCTTAAGACATATGGGGTCAAAGGATCCTACTTGCAAATTGCAGCGCAAGGCTTGCCTCTTGGCCGTCGTTGGCTCCTTAGAGCCTCTCAAGGCTGATGACAAGTCGTGGATCCATGCAGAAGTGCAAACTGTTGTCTACAAAAGTATAAAGTTTCATAGGTGGTCTCACCTAGGAGTCGAGTATATTTTTTAAACATCAAGGGCAGCATTTGGTACCATGTTGGCATCGAATGATGTTTTCACAAACATCCATGATGTGCATAGAGTCACAGTGGTTTGCCCCACATTAAAGGTGAAATCACTCAGGAGATGGATTTGGATTCATGAATGCTGCATGCAATCCACTTGCATACAGTGTTTGTTTATTGAGACAAAAAGAGATATGATATATGTACGTACATATAGAGAGTGTGTATATACACATTATGATATATCATTCAACAGTTGCTTTCAAATGGAACAGCCAAGCTGTTCCGATTGATTAGAGACTGCGAAGGGTTGCCCATTCCCAACACTGACAGAAGAAATTCTGAATTGATTAGGATGTCTCAACACTTGTTATTTCACGGCATGTCAAGGTGTTTTTTGGCAACGCCTTCGTCTCTGCGCCACGATCCGATGCCGCATTGAGGGGTGCGTCAGGATCTTAGGCGTCCTACGCGCTTCCTGTTCACGAGTGTTGGTTCGTAGACTTGCTGAGTTCTTTGCTTGTACTCCGCTACGCTTCTTGCTAAATGTTTCTTGATTTTTTGTGCAGGAATGGAGCAGATCAGGGGACGCCGTTTATAGATTTATCAGAACAGATGATACTGCGTCGAAAGTAAATTAATCTTAATGAATTGATTACTCCAAGAAAGTCCAAAGATTCAAGATTCAGATATCAAATGCTATATGTACCCTGCTGGAATGTATGAAATGGTCGGATTGGTGCAGGATGTTTTTCGTAATGTAAGAAAGAAGGCGATGTCAGTATAGACTCTGACAATGTCTCACGTATATCTTTTTTATAAGCCAATTGCCTCTATGATGTATCGAACCACTAGAATGCCAAACAAATAAAATCCTGTTTCTCAGGGGTCACCAGTGTGTAGCCTGTAGCGTTGAAATTTGTATGCAGTGAATTAGAGCCACATCTTGAGACATCTTGAGACACGTCCTTGTGTTTGACCGAACATGCTGAATTCAAAGCTGTTTGAGGGATTGGAATCCCGCTAAAATCAGAGCAGTGTCCATTACAAGCAGAAAAAAAGTCTGTACCACAGACTCGCTTTCCCAGCCATTCCCATCCCGTCAAAACTGACTGCCTTAGGCAAGCCATGACCGCTGGTGCAGCAGCCGCCGCAGCCCCACAGATGGCAATGGCGATGGACAACATGGATGTGGACATGGGTGCCTGAACTGTCATGGGTCAGCTTGCGTTTTGTTGGATCCTGGTGGATTTGTTTCAAACCAACTTTTAAAGACAAAGATAACTTGGTTTCTTATTGCTTCATATTACTTATAAGATGCCTGATGTACCCTAATTTTGAATTTCCCAGGCCAGGGGGGGGTCCTTTCATTGGTATGCAGGTACTTAAAAAATGTATAGCAAGCAAAGGCTTGAAAATGAATCCAGGTTACAAGCGGTTTGCAACTTCGGATCGAGCAAATCTAGAACGTGACAGAACAAAGTTGATCCCACACGCAGTACTCCCCAGGTTCCTCGCTCAACATGTCTGCCACGGTCCTGGCCTCGGCTTTTTCAGTGCATACCTGTGCATCCCCGTCCAGGATTCAATGCTTGAAAGATTCGGAGAGGTTTGTTTTTGATCCAAAAAATGGAGAGATCAAAAGTTTGCCCTTGTTTTTTTCAGATCGAAGCCTTGATGTTGGGCATTGTCTTGGGAACTGTGGGAAGACCCAGTCGCAATCAATGGTGCTCAGGGAGAGAAGATGAAAAAAAATGAAAAATGCAGCCCCAAAATGACGAAACCTGTTTCAAACTACTCGTGCCTGCTTGCAATTGATCAATTGATTGTTCATGATTTTCTTCGTTGTCAGGATTTTGCCAAGCGGATCTCACCTGTGCTACCTGTGCATTTGACTGCAGGTCCCCATCACCGTGTTGGGCCTCTTTGTCTCCGCCTGGCTGCAGTCCAGAGCTTGGGGCGATTTTTCGTTTGAGAATGCGGAAAATTCGGGCGGAGTGGAGCTACTGATGCCCAGAAAAAAAGTCTACTGCTTGACCATTGGGACTTTACGTCAGTTTGATCTTCTTCATTCTTCTTTTTCTTTTGTTTTTTGATGTTTTTATTTGTAAGTGTTCTATGGTTTAGTAGCACCTAGTTGCATCCGGCACCCGCAGTAGGGAAGCGTACGGAGTTGGGAAACCACTGCTTCAGGTTCAAGAAGGGCCCAACTCTCGGAATCTGAGCGGTGCTGTTTTGATCGGATTTTCCATCCCCGAAACGACGGCAGAGAGAACAAAATGGGTCCAGAGAAGAGGGTTCGGGAAGATGTGTGGGGGGACTGCGTGCTTCTTTGGTCTTACCACATTCTTACATCCCCGTGGGAATTTCCACTACAGGGTGAACTTGGGTCCAGTACAGAATGCAAGTTTGACCAGATTTTAATATGGTGAAGAGCCAAGAGTAAGTACTTGGAAATATCACTTTGTAGTGGAGGGGTAGGCCTTGCATTTTGTTGTGATAGAATTAGCTGGGAGACTTGGACCCGCATTTAGTTGTGATGGTTTTTGAGATTTTACAATCTAAGTCCTTGAGGCATGAGTGCATTTTGTAGTGTTATCAGTTCTCGTGCATTTGCATTTTATAGTTCCTGCCCATCAAAATGTAGTACTGTTTTTTGGGACCTGGAATCTTGAACAAGAAGCCTTCATAACTCCACCAGTTTACTTTGAACGGGAATATTTTCGCTATATACATGCTTTCGTTAACGTATGATTGTATGGTATTGAACGAATATGAATGTGTATGGTTCATGTTGCATGTTATGGTATGAGAGCTTAATTTCAGAGGTGTACTGTTTTACATCCTTGGACCTTTAGACTTCTTTACAAACGATGCTGGGTCAGATATTCAATGGCAAAATTAAAGATCACTGACTCATATTGAGTCAATGATGTGGTGTTTGCTTCACAGTTTAAGTGCAAATTGTGAGGGTCAATGCGATCCTTCAACTTCAGCAGGTTGCGGTTTGTTTTTGTGTCGCTTTGGCAGTTTAGGATCAAATCCCCGTTGGGCACCGCGCTGAGTTTGCCATTGCAACTAGAAACCACGGTGAGATCCCCGGCTCGGAGGACCGACTGATCCTCTCTCGGTGCTGTGCCACGGCTAAGGCCTTCTTCAGTGCTTGCGGTTTGCCACGCGGAATGGGCGACAGTGGATAGCCTAAGTCAACAACGTTGTTCATTGGTGGTTAGTCAGGCATAGAGTCCGTTGGTTGTTTTACTGTAGGAGGTTGTAGGCATGGTCCCTCCTTGGCCGCAACATCAACAGTCTTGGCTGAGGTTCTTCAAAGGTTTGGATGTACGACCAGGCCGGAAGAGGTGTTTCCCTTTCTCATTTTTGTCATAATAGACGTTTGTTCGTCGTTTCAAGATAGAAAAATTGGAAACTTGATCATATGCCAATATTCAATCATTTCCGGAAACACCGTTTCAGAAGATGATCAGCTCGCTGCAAGTGCTTAACTTTACATCCTGAAGAATTTCTGCAGGAAATGTAGAAACGCGAGTTTTCGCCACGGTAAATTGTGATCCGTTCAGCTAAAAACAGCCTGTGCAAGCGCCATTTCCCAAGGAAGATGTGACACGCACTCCATCAACACGCTATTCACAGGATTCCTTGAGCTGTTCGCCCTGTCCGAAGTCCCAAAGTTTGACTGGTTGACTGGTCGCAAATAGAAGAGATGAATATGATGAATGAGCATATAGATCATCATTTCTTGATAGATTCAATCAGAAGATGCTGCTAGTTTTAATAGTGATGTTAATGTTGATATATTGATAATATGATGATGAATAGTGACATAGATAAATGAACATATTAAAGGTTAATTCAATACGTCATTGTTGTCATTGTGGGCCGGCTGGCCAAATGAAGGGAAGATAAATGAAGATGGTCAGAGAAATATTTTTAGGATTTGTTGATCCTCCATGCCAAAGGCCAACACTCAACGGCTTTTACTCTTCGGTACTTGTATCCATCTCATATCCTGAAGTCATCTCCAGCGACACTGGGCAAGTCCTTCAAGAAGAAAGTTCCTAAGTTTCAAAGCAATCATCCATCTATATTAGGTGTGTACATGCAGAGATGGAGCAATACCTGGAAAATAGCGGTGGATCGCTCCTATAACCATAGGGTGCACAGTAGCTGGTGTCTTTGTCTATATCTTCCGTAGTGTTCCGACTATTTCTTTAGATTTCATTGTCTTTGGCAAGATCCCAAATGAATTTTCATTGGACTATTTGCAGATGGTTTAAAACTTGTTGAAACTTCAAATGTTTGAAGGGTTTTGGATGGTGGTCTACAAGGAGAAGTCAAGTCTACTGGTCCGTCTACTGGTGAAGAAAGAAGCTGAATTAGACATCATGAGATATCGAGAAACTGAAATTATAGATACTTTCAATATAGCGACAGATAAACGTGGATGTCTATAGTGTTATTGAATTACGTATAATCAAGAAATTATAGACTATTAGTGACCATTATGTATAATTGTATACAGTATATTTGATTGAGTACGGCTTGGTTAGAAGCCGCTTCTATTGCACTTTTTCTTCAAAGCTTCGACGCTTCAGGGAGCGATGACTCCGATGCTACGCCGATGTGGCGACCCTGTACTGAAGCCGACACGGTGTCCGGGAAGGGCGGGGTTTGGGGAAATGAGATGGCCATTGCAGTGATCCAAATCATGCCCAATCATATTTCACTGGTTTTCACGTATTTTTTCTCGTCATATTTTTTGCGGTGCTTTTTTTGGGGGATTCATGGGTGAAACTTGGTTCCAGGGCAAGATGTCGTTTCGGCGGATTACCAGTAGAATAGCATAATAGCTACAAGACTTGCCTGCAAGATTATGATTACCTACTAGTACACTTGATCCCAGTAGAACATGAATGGCCTTGTTGACAGTATACAGATACTGAAAGGATGTGAAAGAGGCAAATTAATGCAGATGACTTGCTGGGATTGGATGAGTGCTACAACATGCTTCAATTTTCACTCGATTCGTTTCGATTGGAGCCAAAGCAGTGACTCTGCCACGATGTGTATAGTGCTCAGGGTGCTGTTTTCAGAGAGACACAAATTTTTATGAAAACGTGAACGGGATTTGGTCAAACCACAGACGAGGATTTCGTTCAAGGCAACAAGCAACGCCACTGATCCTGGGACTACGTAATATTCATATTTATTCATCTTATTCACTGTAATATTTACCATTCAAATGTACGTACTAATCAGTTGAAAAGAACAGCTCGGAATGGACCATGGTTGACCCAGGTACCTTCAGTCATGTACGTACCACTGGAAAGAATTCTCGTTCGCACCCAAAACTCACGACCCCACGATCCGCACTCATGGTGGGGAGCACAACGACGTGCGTTCCCCGCGAGGTTCAATGGCCCAGAGACAGTGAAATTAGAGAACCGTAAGTCGTAAGTGTCCAATGAAAACACTGACTAGAAAACTAGTCTCTGGTCGAGAAGACTATGACTTTTTTTTTACACAGAGGAAGTGCACTGCTTTCGCATGTACTCATGTGACATCGTGTGACACAGTGACCACAGTGAGACATTTCTATACATTTCTGTCAAGTCGTCAAGTTGTGGTTAGCTTTCAAATTTTGTTTACCCCCTTTTCTGGGGATCATTACCTGCTATTAGCTGTTATTAAGCCTCGTTAAGCACACAGCGACTGCTCAACTGAGGCCCAACTCGATGCCGAAGCATCGTACGCAGCTTGGAGGGCTGGGGGATTGCCATGGATTTGATTTGCCCAATTTGAGTGAAGAAAACAGGAGTGAAAGGAATTCACACGGTTTGGGATGTATCTTTGACGATCCTGCGAAGGGGGTAAGATTCGCCCCCCCCTGGCTGCTATGGGAACTAGACAATGAACTCCGAGAGACGAAGATAGGAAGAGGAATACTGGTCTGAGGATTTTCAAATTGCTACATACAAAGGTGGTATGCAAGCATACTGGCAATCTCTTGATGCCTGAAATGAATCGCAATGCATGTACTAGCCATTAGTTTCGTTTATCACTTGTGTGAGCCGGCTCCACTCCGCCACTCCCTTTCCTTTGCCAGTAACTTGAGGTCTGAGAGCGCCCAGGCAAGGTTAGCAGTTGATAGTTTGATGGCTGTGGCTTCGGAAGGTAGCTATATTTGTACAGATGTTCTATGACATTGCTATTGCACAGGTGCATGTGCGCAGATTACACGTGATTAGAAATCTTCTAATTTTGTTTCAATTCGTTTGTATTCCAAGTGTTCATTGCGCCACTTTGGAGCTGTCATCATTTTTACTTCCTCGGAAGGTGGATGAGGTGCCAGGCCATCAAGAGATGACGTGGAGATTTGTGAGCTCTGAAAAAAGCTTGGTTGTTTGTTGATATAGAGGGTTGTAGTACCCCTGGTGATAGGGATTATAAAGCCATTGTAAGGATCCTTATCAACTAGCAAAATGGGATATAGTAGAGGCCTGTTCGTAGCTCATGTGGAGGAGACATGGAGGGATGGCAATGAATGCTGAGAGCAGTCCAACATGAATGGCTTCCTCACTCTGTTGATTCGCAAAAGCTGATTCATATTGATATGGATTTGGATGATTTGGGGATACAGCACCACAGTTTCTGCTTCAGATGATATTCAACATGGGATTCTCCAATGCTCATGTTTCTCAATGAGAGGCATTTTGCCATGCTTTGTGGAAATTCCCTTCAGCAGTGCGTTTGCACCTCAGTCAATTCTGCAAGAAACATCACCACTTTTTGCCTCCCAAAACTCTGGCATATCATATCCATGTTAAGGATCATTGTATGAAGTTGTCGTTGTCAATTTCAGAAGAACAGCATCCTTTGTGGGCACAGAGGTCTCCAGACCCAGCAGCGAACTGAGTTTGCTGTTCGTGAGCTTTTGCCAACCAAGCACTAAGCTCACTAAACTCACTGGACAAGCTTTTTTTGATGTGCTTTTGGGTGAAAATGTTGTTGTGCATGGTATGAAATCGTCCTGCTGAAGCTTTAAGCTTTGTGAACTGGGTCGCCATGAGGTTCCAGTACGCACCTGGTCAGTTTTCTCCTGTGAAAAGTTGCTAAGGTTCAGGAGTGGCCGCATTTTCCACCTTGCTTAGGCCTGTCATGCTGAAGGAGGATCAACTGTGATCAATTGACAAAGTTCATTACAGTTTGTTTGCTCGTGCTCATGGGCGCTTTCAACAATCAGCTGTTCAAATAGTTGGCCCAATTCATCCCAATTCCCATTCAAAGAAAAAGTGTTGTTGCAGGGGCCACTGGTGGACAACTGCTGGCAGCTCAGGGTTTCTGCCTGGGGGAAGCCAACCCAATCCAGCTTGGAAAGATGGCAGGGATTTTCATCCGTGGTTCCCGTTTTAGATTTTCAGGGCCGCGCATATGTGTCCAAGATATTCGAAGATGCCATCAGTCCCACTGCTACGAGGTTCGAAAAATCGTTGACTTGCTTCGATAGCCCGCTTCCTACGGGGTTGAATGACTTTTTGAGGATAGAAATTCCAAGTCTGTAGTAAAAGCCATGCTCCTTTGATGAATGGTATCGCAGAAGGTTTCAGACAGTGTTTGAGCATGGGTTAGCATGTTTCGATGGCAAGATTCAGATGTGTTCACATGTTGAAGGGAATATTTTTGGATGCAAGTGGTTGGCACTTTTATAGCAACGGCAATGAGGTGTTGGAGACCGCGAGGCGATTCATTCAAAAAGTTGGGGTATTTTCGATTGGGGAAGTAGGTCAGAATGACCTACACTGGATTGCTTTTGAAGTAAGGCAGCTTTTTTTGATGAAATCAACATGCTGCGTCAAAAGTTGCCATGAATTGCAACCATATTTTCAGCCCGGCATGTCGTTACCTTCGTGAATTTGGATGGAATTTCCATGAATTTCCACTAGGCGGAACTGGCTTTGTGGCAAGATCTCGAACGCGAACAGAGCATCGAGGTCCGGTGTGTTTGGTGTTTATCTGTTCGATCCCCAGGTCACCAACTGCAACGTGCCGAGGCAGCACTTCAGCAGAGATTATCCATCCTGGAGACCGAAATCCTGGAATGCACTGAATCGGAGCCAATGCCCCAGGTGAACCAAACCACCTGACAGGCAAAAAAATGCATCAATTAGAACTATTTTAAAATAGCATTCAGTCATGTTTATTCAAATTTTATGTTTTTAAATTCACAATGCTTGACTCATCCAGTTAGCAGTTTTCTCCAAGGACTCCAAATTGTTTGTTGCTCCACCAAGGCAGTCCCTACGTTCCGAGGTGGACACAGGCCTTGATGGAGAGGTGGGGGTACTGAAGCCAAGCTGTCAAACCATTCAACTCAACGCACCCAAAGTATGGTAGCTTGGGAGGCTGGCATCCTTGGCAGCGAACTAGATGCCATGTGTACTGATCCCCAGGTTGCAGTTCGCGTGGTGCAGAAGATATACTCAACAAGTTTTAAGAGTATGTAGCATGTATGTAGCCATATTTATACAGATACTTTCATCCCAACTTGGAAGGCTAAGAGAATGTGAAAAAACCAGAGTTCCAGCAGAATTTGTGAATTTGGGGTCGGCTTGTCTTCGAAGTGCTTGCCTTTTTGCTGTGCTTGACAACCGAACATTGGGGTTGTTGACGGTTGTCAAGCCCCAACAGTCATGGGCTGATCAGTGCAGAAGAGAACCTTGAGCCACTATGAGGTGAGGCTGTAGCAAAACTTCGGAGTGAGAACCTTCATTTTCAGGACACTAGCCTCAAAAAGTTCGGTACGTGTTTATAGATCTCATTCAACAGTATTCTTGTTTCAAAACTTAGCAGTTGACTGAGCAACATCAGAGGGCGCAACATTTGTTGGCCTTCTTGCCAGATGTTTTTGTTGCTGCATGATTCAGTTGATTCCCATTTGATGGACGTATCAAAACTGAAACTGGCGGCCCCAGTTTGGGCACCAATCACTGCAGGAAGAACTGGCGGCCTCAGAAACCAAAGAGGCAGAGTTGCAGATGGAGCTCTGGCAACTGTCGGAAGTCTCAAAGTTTGGGGGGGAACTCTGCCCGCTGAGTCCTCAATCTGAGGGTTTCTGGAGATCAGTCAGTGAGTTGACAGTGAGTTGTTTCTTTCAAGAATATTGTAAAACTATATCACATTTCATGTATATGATTTGTGCGTCAGTCGTTTACCATCATTCGGCATATGATCAAATGTGGCAAGTGGTATTGTAGATATCATACCATGAGTATTCTAGGTTACATCATTACATATTGTCATATTGTGTGTGTGTTTGTGTACAACTATACAAAAGTTCGCGTTCCACTGAAGAATCAAGCACACGAGGCGATTCCGATTAGAATCGATCCGCTCATCTTTCAGGCTGCTGATATTTGCATGACGGGAATGGGGGCGAGTTTGTTCGCTTTGGGAGTAACTTTGAGATTACTGATAGTCAACCAAATCCACTGCGACACCATGTTGGACGAAAGCTGTGAAGCATTGTAAAAAACTTGTCATGTTTTGTCACTACACATTAACCATATGTTTGATACTATTTGATGCTATGTGAGGATTAATTTTAAAAGTTCCGCCCTGAGAGGAAACCACTTGCTGAAATCTTTGGAGTATGCGAGGGATACCAGTGATTGAAAACTGTGGCGTGGGTGCGTGCGTTTCGGTCGTACGGTGTCGTGGCGACATCCAAAATGGAAGTGTACAAAGCTTTATGTGCATAAATCGCATGGTTTCCTAGCTGCACAGGTTGGGAAGAGCAAAGCAGGAACGATTTGATTCTCAGTACCCGATGGATCCGAATCAATAGATAAAGGATTGTGGAAGTGAGTAGAAAAAATGTAGTTGATCACAGTCAGAACTGCTGTTGTAGGGGGAGGGGGACATTGAAGCTTGCTCTTCCCACTTTGCACTGGATGAAGTTGACCTGCTTCAAATGCGGCAAACCGAAAGCAAAAATGCTTGCCGTGAAATGCTAAGCTGCACTTCAAATGTCTCCATTTCATGGTTTAGCTGCCTTTTTTGATGTTTGTTAGATCTTTCTGCAGCAACATGGACGAGAGCTCTGCGTGTGTTTCATCACGCCGGATATGAGAGGTGATCATCTTTGACTGGGATGACACGCTGTTGTGCAGCTCGGCCATCAACGCGCAACAATGGCGCCAAGATCAGGTGGTTACATTTTCGGGTGACATGATGACATGGGATTTGGTTTGGCTGTTTGGCTTTGCTCGTTTGTGGTGTGAATGTTTGTTTGTTTCAGGAAGGACAAAAACTGTTGGGACATCAAAGTCCTGAAATGTGTGTTGTACTGTATGATCCTGATTAGCATGATTAGTCCTGCCATGACTACTATGTATAAAATGTTGTGACGTTTCACGGTGATTTTGTTTTGCTGTGTGACTTTGGAAAAACTAATGCATGTACAATCATTTATGATACACACATCTCACATGAATATATCGTATATACATGTATATACTATATATATATACATATTTTATGTATGTTTGCAAATACGGTAGTTCAGATGTTGGGATGCTTGGGAAGGTTTCATCCAAAGCTCGGATCCATAGCATAGTTTCAGCATGATTTCGCTACAATGCCCAACAATGCCTCTTCATTTTCCTTACGCCCCGGGGTTTTGCAAGTCACAACCGCCAGTTGGAACAGCTGGAGTCGATGGTGGAGTCGATTTTGGAGACTGCCATCCGTTTGGGCGAAACAGTCCGGACAGCTCAAGGGATTCGATAAGAGCGGTATAGGTGCAAACAGGTGAAAAGACACGGGGCTGTTAATGATGGAGGCCCCCAGGGGCATACGAAGACCGATTGTTTAGACAATAAAGAATACTGAAGTTGGACGGAATGAAAATCATGATGTTGCTGTTGACACGTTTCATAATCAATCATCAGGACCGATCGATGATGATGATGATGATGATGATGATGATGATGATGATGATGATGATGATGATGATGATGATGGTAAAGCTATCATAGCAATTACGTCCATGAATATGTCCATAATGGCAAAATACATATGTGCATCCTTAACTACATATGCACGCGCGCATGTACTTACAATCATGCATTCACAATTATATATCCACGCTCAATCATTACTTTGCAATCGGATCATGCCAACAATTGCCAACCAAAAACCTGCTGCTACAGAATACATGCGTCATACGCATATAGACTATTCGTGATGATTGATGAAACGCGTGCTCGTGTGTATGAGAGCTCCTCATGAGTTGTTTGGAGCCTGGGGGTGACCCCGGGGACGCCCCATCCAGATGATCGTGACCAACGGCAATGCCTCCTGGGTGCAGGCTCGTAGTGGAGTTGTAATGCTGTTGGTGAAACAGTAGGCCACGAATCAAGTTGGAATGGTGTGTGAAGTTTGGGAAAAGATGATTGATTCCAAAAATATCCCGCGAAAAGGGATGCTGAGTAGGAGAAGCAATTGGCTAGGGCCTGGGAGCCCGGTTCACACTTGGAAGTCAGATTTGGCAACGAAATCAAGATTTGGAAGGACAGCGCTCGTCGATTTCTGCCAAATCTGAACAAGATCCTGAGTCGGGTGAAGGCAGGGGATAGCGCCACTGAGAGTTGCTAGAGCGACTGCATTTGATCCATTTTAGATGTTTGGAAATGTTGGTCTGACAGTTTATTTGATCATATCTAACTGTATCATTTCTTCCTGCCAAGTTGGTGCATCGTACCATAGTTGGTGCTCCACCCAATGGCATATGCCTCTTGCGCTTCTTTGACTTACAGGTCATGTCGGCAAGGGCCGTTTACGAGCAATCTTTTCCTGGAGACCCATTCGCATGGAAGCGACAAGCCTTCAGGGAGGCCAGCAAGATGTCAACCTTGGAGTTTCTAGAAGTTGATGACATTCAGAGTCGGCAAGGATTTTGCGAGATCTACAGGAAATCATCAGAAATCCAAATGACATAGTATGGCAATATATGGCAATATGATTGCAATACGGACTTACAATATGTAGCAAGATGCAGCCGCACAAGGGGTAGATGTTTCTAGGGACACACCGCATCAATGTTGCACTTGGCTTGTTGCAGATTTTGGCTCGTAGACGTCAAGAAGGCGCGTGGTGGGGCAACATTAATTTAAATTGAAAGTCACGCAAGAGAAAGAGTAGTGGAATCCAAGTGCAATCCCGGCTTGGGAATGGTTGCAATGAATCGGTAAATTCTAGATCCTGATCATTTGGTAATGCAGAACGTTGCGACTATGACTTTTCGATTTTACGATCATACATTAATTTGATATATGATAGTTTATATCATGATATAAATGATTGTGTATGTAATGTATGTTGAAATAGTTATGATTATACGATTACTATACGAATGCACATCAGTAACCGTACGCATGCTAGATTCGCCTTAGGTTCATAATATGTGTGTTTTTTTTGTTCTAGTTCGCATCCAAAAAAGAAGCCTACATGAGGACAGTCATGTCAAGTTGCTACTTGTAGATGTCACTTTGTTCTGCAATTTCCTGTGTTGAATCTGGGGACCGTTATGATCTGACAGATGCCCTTTTTGTCCTTTGATCTCTTTTGTGTTTGTGTGTGTGCGTGTGCGTTTCAATTCACTTCTCGTTGGACCTTGAAAAGTGAAAATCGGATGGATGATTGAGTATGTTCTCCTTCATTTACACATCTCTGGAGGTTATCATCCAGATGGGGTGAACCTGATTGTTTTGGGCGATTCACCCGCAGAAATTCAGGCGCGGTCACGATGCCATATCCGCACGGGCGTCAACCTTGGGTGCCCTGTGTCCCCTGCAGGCCGCCAAGTCCGCAACGAAGGTGCTGAACGGCAGGCGCACCACCTTGAGAGCAATTGATCCATCTGGATGTGGTGTTGTTGGTGGTAAGCGACGAGTAGAGTTGCTTGAATTTGCTAGGATCGTTGTGAGTTCTTTTTCCGAAGCATGTATCAAAGTAAATTCTGTCGATACTCCGCGGCACCACCTTGGTTGAAGCGTACGTTGGAGCAGGTCTGTCATCAAAACCGTGAAATTCAAGGAGGTGCCAACCTGTGGATAGTGCCAACAGCAAGTTGCAAGTTCTCCAGTCATGTGTTTGTCCGTGCTATCAAGCCATGAGAGCTTCACAGACGTGTTCCTGATTTTTTGAGACGTCAAGCTTTTACTTCAATGATCCGGAGGTGCCAATAGGCAAGGCCTGCAGATTATGCTAGAACATAAGAGACCCATGGATCATTATGTTGCAGTTATCTTCAGATATGTTTTTACCCATTCTACATTCTACTCCCATCCTTTCCCCACGGTCAATTCTGCCTCATGAGGCTCCTTCTGTAAATGAGCTCTTAGGCCAACTTCGTCGGGTTCGGGGGCCTGAAAACTGGGCGAGTGCTCCATGCATAGGAAACCAATGCGCTGCGATGAGGTCGTTCAAGAGCTCTCTACTATTGTGCAGGAGGAGTCAGTTGACACCGGGAAGTTGGTGGATACATTATGGATACACGTCATGGATACACATGGATACATGATGATCCATGCCTCTTTGAAACATGGAAAGCCCGCCATCATTACATCAGGATCGCAGCCTGAGTCGGGGCCTAGTGCAGCGCACGTTTCCGGTCAGGGCCTTGCAGTCGGCTGTCAGGAGGGCATGTGTGATGGATTGCATCTCCACAGTGTGAAGTATATAAAGTTATGATATGTTTTAGTTGGGATGGTAATTTGTCGCTATGTATGTTGCAAATGAATGCAAATGAAAGATCTACACTAAAACATTATATAATATGATGGAATGTAATGCAATAAAATGTAATATAAATAGAATGGCATGCAAACAAATATAATAAACTACAGTATAGTTGATGATATAATTTGATATAAGATAATGTCATCATATAGCATCATATAACATCATACAATATTGTATAGTACAAATAGTACAATGTCGTGAAATATACTAGAATAGAGCATATTATAGTGTGTATTTATATAATTATAATACAGTATTGTATAGTATAAGATAGTATGATGTAGTATTTGGTAAATTACACAATGTATTACATATTTATATGTGATACTTTATATTAGAAAATACTATGAGTTAAATTGTATTTGATCGTATTATATCATAATTATGCTCATGATTGCAATTTCATCATTGGTAATTTGTTATGTTATTTGCCTTTTTGTGCATCTCATCCCGTATTGCTATCTATGTGTGTCCGCACACTATGCACAGAAAGTTGTAGAGGCTGCCCCCTTTTGCTGATAAAGTAAGAGATACAAGAATCAGCAATAGTTGAACTTCGTATGTTGATAGATGTGTTTGTTTTTTCGTGAAATGGGCAGACTTGGTGGTATCATCAAAAGCGAGATGAATCCTCATAGTTTGCTACTCTGGTGTCCATTAGCATTCCATTGTTTTTCCCTTGCATAGATTGGTAGGTGACGAGAAGTCATCAAACATGATCGAAGGAAACAGTCATGTCGTCATTTGAGATGTCTCAAACTACTGACCCCAGCACCTTTCATGGAAGGATGCTATGAAAGGTTGCACTTTGGATCACAACCTGAAAACAAGCTGTTTCTCTCGCTTACAGCGTTAACGCTGTCAGGGAAGTTTGGATCAGCTCTCGTCATGGGCCTCTGGATGGAGGATTGCTGAGACTGAACCGCCTGGGCCCCTTGGATGAGCTCGGATGTAGAGGAAAAGATAGAAGTTTTATGAAGTTTTGCTATGTTCACGTTTTGGACTTGTGAAAAACCCGGAGATCTTAGTGTTCGTGTTTCGACAGCGAGGACCCTGCTGCAGCATCAAAACTTTGTTTCAAGAAGCATATCATCTCAATTGCCCTTACTTTCATGACTTTGGGATGGGATACCTTTGTCAGTCTGTCCTCAATCAGAAGACTTGTGAAGCGTTTTACAGGGGAACCTCGCAGCCATGCGCACACGTATTTCAAAGGTATACGGTATACCCAGGTTGGATTCCAAGGTGTCGCTTCACAAGGCGTAAGTGCTACGTTACTTTTGTTTATCACCTGTGGGTCATCATGTCTCATGTTGGTCATCCCAAGAAGGACTTGTTTCTCTGATTTTTGAGGAATCTACTCATATCTTAAGGCCTCAATGGGGCAGTAAAAAGGAGGCAGATTTCAGACAAGCCAAGAAATGCCACTCAATCTCCGTGGCATGTTTTTTTTCCAAGGACATGGGAAAGCTACTCCCGAATGGCCGCAACTCTTTTGGTCGGTGCCTGACCAGGCAGGATTTCAAGATGCGGAAGATGGATGAAGATGGGAGTTTGTTCAACCTCCACACTCAATGAGTCAATCAGCAGTGATTTGATGACATGCTGGTGAAATTTGAAAGAAGCATCAACCAAAGCATGACTTGCCATCTTCAGCCCCCGAAAATGGTACTGATGTCAGTCTTTTGCAAAGATGCTGTTGGTGGTGTTCATACAATCATCCACCATGTGCAGTGACAGGCCCATACATGCCCATTGGGAAGCGGTGCAACCTCTTTCAGGCATGGCATTTCAAACCGACAAAGGTCCCTCACCACTAAGTGGCTTCGCATTCTTGGGCTGTCGAAGAAGTGTACAGGACTTGTGCCATCTTCAATTCTTTCTCCTGAACCAACTAACTGCGCTTGAGTGAGGTGCGGGGGAAAGCCATTGTTTTGCGGGGTCAAGAGACGGTGCAGCATATGTTTGATGTTCAGCATGTACATGTTTGTCCTGCCTCGAAGCATTGAGATGTGTTCAACAGATCAGTGTAGTTAGGGAAGATGCTTGAGCGATCCCCAATGTTTTAAATCTATCATGGGTAACCCACCGAATTGGAAGGGGGAGTAAAATCTGCTCAAGGCAGGTTTGTAGATAGAAAGAAGTGATGCAATTGTGATTCCAATTCCGGAATGCAGATGGCGTTTAATGTGTAATGTTGTTGTTCCCGTACATTACGCTATCGTTTGTTGTTTTGTCCACCCGCACTTGATCTTACCGAATATTACAGTCTTCAATGTTCAAGGAAAAAATTGCAGTTTCTTCGATTGATTGTCTGGTGCAATCGTGTCCACCTACAAGATCCTGTGTGAAGATATCAATTTCATTGAAGCAAGTTCCTGTTTCAATGCAGAAGTGGTCCAACGTCCATGTCGATTGTGGATGATTGTGGTATATCCCTTAGCACAGCCGACAACCATAGGGCCCGACCTGCTTCACTGTAGAATAGAAAGCCGGTTCCTCAGTGGAGCAGAGCATGACAGAAGCGCTGAATCATGCTGAACTTGCAGCAAGCTTTTAGAACTTCTTTGGTTGCCTGTGGACGTTACACCCAAAAACATTTGAAAGGGTCCTCTTGAAGAAGGTTTTCATCTTGCACACACTTTTCCTAGCGCACTTGTGCACTGCAAAGTTTTGCGGTGCTGCTGTTCACGTATATATCATCATATATCTATATATACGTGTATATATATAAATATATATGTGGCAGCGTCGCAAGACCCGGATTGCCCGAAACAGAAACAGAAACAGATATTATGTGTTGGCCATCTTGGGCCTAGCTGCCACTCGGAGGCAATCTTTGGGGATGTTCCATACCGTCACATGGCGCCCACCTGCGTTTTTGAAGGATGTCGCCTATGAGACTCTCGCGTTTTAGGCAGCAGTTTTCCCCAAACTTTTGGCTAGGTTCGCCTGCTCGCGTTTTTTTCCCGTGATTTGGACATTTTGTGAAAGCAGCATCATTTGATAGACATCATCAAAGACGCGCAGAGCACCGGCTTCGATAAAAATGCCAAGCCAGCGTGCGTTGTGCTGAGCTTTTTGACGTTCACAAGACTAAACCTAATCCCAAGGAGCGCCCCCAAGGAGCTTGTTTTCTAAATATTTTTCGATCAGTTCTTAGGTGTTGATTTTAGAGGTACCGTTAGATAAATTAACTGGGTTCTGAGTTGAACTTTTCCCAGCTGGCCAGCCACCGGGCAGCCACAAACCAAGGTGGGTCGTGTTCTGGCAGAAAAGGCGTTTGAGCAAGTCAGTCACAGCAACAAGATCTGGAGCGTGTTCTAGTATCCACCACAAATTTCATCCCGATGGGATGAGAATAATCAAAAAATTCAAAGCCATAGTTTGGCTGACTATGACTGACTTGCTGTAGGAGGTTCTTTGCTTTGACTGTACAGGCCATCGCATTTTTAAGGCTCGGATGCCAGTTTTTGGGAGAAGCAAAGTCTGAATGCCAGAGAAAATTTCGGCAACTAGAGCTGCGATGCTGAGACACTAGAATATGGGTTGTGTAATGTTTTTTATCAATATATACCATGGTTTAGGGCTACAATAGGGCTACATGCTGCTTTCTAATGGGCAGGGTCACGGTCCATCCGGATTCCTTTTGCATCCTTTTACTGGAATTTTTGACCACCTCTCAATGGGAATATTCGATCCTCACAGTCGCTGTTTCGTATGGGTGCGGGCGTACGTTTGCCTCGTAAATCGTTGACTTTGGAACTCAAAAAAGTCCAGTTTTTGTTTTCAACTCAACCATCCCTGAAGAAACAACCGGTCATGTTTTAAGTTGACACTATCCCCACTTCTGGGGCTCGTTATTTATTGGTGGCTTGACTTCGCTTCAGATGGTGCAGAGACGCCTCCATGAAAACTGCTACAAAGCAACTTTGAGGATGTGATCTCACGGCACTCCATTGGGGCAGTCCCCCGACTGCCCTCCTTGGAAGCCGATGCCTGCTGGTGTAAGGGGTGCCTGTGGTGTGGGTGTTTCATTGCGGGGAATTATTTGTTAAGTCATTCAAATGAAAGACATTTGACAATTGAATACACTTAATCATTCTTGATAGTACGGTAAGCTGTCCAAAAGTGCGCAAGAAGCACATAAGGTGAACAGTGCCTGCTGATGTTCTCATATTTACTCAAGGCCAAAAGATGCTAAAAGACCTGCGACACAACACCACGGTCCCTGCACTCGGAGGGCACGTTTGAAATGTGCCCTGGTCTGATAGGAATTAATTAGAGCTTGAAGCCTTCAATGAGGCACTCCTCAAGATGCTGTTACTATCATTTTCGGCCACTGGGCCAAGTCTCAGAGTATCTCAGAGTGATAAGTATCAAAAAGGATTTGGCAAAAAGGTGTCTTTGTTCCGAGGAGTTTTTGCATCTCAAGTTTCACACAATTAAACGGTGTTGAAGCCGTGCCAAGCTCGTTTGTCCGACCCTTACGTATCTCAGAGTTGAGAACTGAACTTGTGTGCACAGACTGTGCTGGAATTGGTTGTAAGCTGCACCCTTCGAGTCACTTCAAGACAGCACAACCTTTCAGGTGAAGAAGCATCTCGCCAGATTGAATCCAAAATTTGGTCCTAGAGATTGCCTGGTTACCCAGAGGACATAGTGAAAGGGACAGAGCAATGAAGTGTTGGCCGATACATTGGACAAGGAAGAGTCTTGCAATGCGTCAAAACTAAATCCTACTCGTACCAGATCCTTCATAAACATAACAACTTCGTTTTCCTTGGGTTTTTTGAACGCTTGCCCAAACCACAAGCACTTGAGGTAGAGCCCTTGTAGCTCGCATTCGCAGCGCTTTTTTGGGCTGCGCGACACAAGGAAAACCCATGAAATGTCAAGGAGCGACACAAGGGGGCCTTAGATGTAAAGTTATGGAAAGTTGGTGTGAGTCACTTGGTGATAGCTTTATACTATTTAGATACTTGATATGGTCACTTTGAATGGATTCTGATGGGCCTGAAGTGCTTGGTATTGTGCTTGTTTCGCTTAGTCGCTGGGTGACTTCGTCATTATGTAGTCCTCGTTGTCTTCGTCGTCGTCGTCATCATCATCAGCAGCAGCAGCAGTACTACTACTGGCACTACCGCAGTAGTAGTTGGGAGGATTAAGAGGAGCAAGAGAAAGAGTTATAGTCATGATCATCTTAAACCCAATGGTAAGAGTAAGAGTGAAAGTAATAGCAATAGGAATGGAGATGGCAGAAGAAAGCAATAAAACTCTATAGGAGTGTAAAGGAGGTGGAACCTGAATAGGAATAGGAATTTTGGTGATAGTAGTACTAGCACAGTAGTAGTTGCAGTAGTTGCAGTAGTAGCAGTAGTAGTAGTAGTAGTAGTAGTAGTAGTAGTAGCAGTAGGAGTAGCAGTAGCAGTAGTAGTGGTAGTAGAAGCAGTGCTACTACTAGTACTCTTGGTAGCAGCAGAACTAACATCGCACCTCCCAGAATGGTTGGTAAGATGGGTTTTTGTATTGGATTTTGGCCCCGTGACATTTGTGGAATGTAACTAGTCATTTGACCTCATTTGACATTGTATAGCCGTTAAGTTTGAAAAGCATCGAATTTTAAAAAGAGGACTCTGGAGGCTTCTGGATCTGATGTCACCCTTTTAATCACCACTTGTGTGACAGGAGAACTTCAGCAGGTTCTTGCCGCCCAAAGGTGGTGACCATGCCAACAGACAATCAGTAGGTGTGAGCTTAGAAGGAAGGTCATGTTCCTGAATCTTGATGCTTGAGTAAAGACGCGTTCAAACTTCCCAAGGAAGGTTGAAGTGCATCAGATTCTTGCAAGGCCAACTGGGGCATATGAATGATATATCATTGATTCTTGTTTGAATATGCTTCCAAAATATAATCATGTATAAGTAAAAGGTTGTTTGATTTTTCCATTCAGAAATCATGAAATAAAATCCTTCACAATTTAATAATGATATGAGAAAAAAGACAATGAAATAATATAATATAAAATGATAATTAGTGGTATTTTGATAATATATACATAGGCGTCGCGCATTTTCCGGGCCCCCCAAATGCACATAATTTATAAAATTGGTTTGAGTAATTGATATTATAATAATTGTTAATTTATATTTATATTGTATGATATATGAAATGAAAAATTGAACTATTTTTTAATTAAAATAATTTAGGGGGTTAGATTAGTATTATATAAATGTTTTATTTTCGAGAAAATGCTTTAAAGGTTAGTAAAGGAAAATAATGGGAAAAAAATAGAAATATTCTTTTAGATAATTATTGAAAATATTTGATATATATATATATATTAAATAATTTAATGATTTTATAATATTATTTTGAAATTTGTAAATATTTATTGATTTATAAATAAATAAAATATTTAATAAATTGTTTAAAATATATTGAAATTTAGTAAATAAATTATCAAAAATTATTTTTAAATATTATATAAAATATATTGAAATTTGGTGTATTTATTAAATTAGTATAATTTTTTATTTAAAAGATAAATTATATGTTTATATTATTAATATTTAATGATTTTGATTTTTTTGATTTAGATATTATATTTTATATTTATGTTTTGAATGTTTTTTTTAATATTTTATTATATAATATTTTTTTTAATTAATGGTAGATAATAATAAAGAAATATAAATATAAAATATAA